>JAXIVJ010000123.1:2500-153284 GCA_036785665.1 Chirona hameri | reverse complement strand
AGCAAGAGACAAAATTGATCTCCTCGTGAGAGATCCCCCCCCACCCCCTATGCAGTAGGTATATTATATGCAGATTTGAGATCTTCTCTCCGTCTCAGGGCGAACCTTTTGCTATCTCAAAATGTTATCCATCAACAAAAGAAAAGATTTAAACAAAAACATTGACTAAAAGGGTGGATGGAAGACCCATTGCTAACAGGTGTGCAAATATTGTCACAAAGTTTTCAGTTTACCCTACCTACAATTTCGAGAGTCGGCTGTGGCAGTTTTTACATGCCTAGATTCTATGTGAATTTTCGAGTGTATTAGCGCCAGACCATACTTAAGCATGATTGGTGTCATCTTTCCTGAAGCTTTGAAACAATATAATGTGTCCAATAAAAGAAAATCATTCGTAAAGGCAAAATGAAACTTGGTCGATAGATTTGGTAGATTGGTTTTGCATAGCTGCATGACCGGACATTTCCTTCCGGCCACCGTGGGTGAACGGTTAGCATAGGACTCTGAATCCTGCGATCCGAGTTCAAATCTCGGCGGGACCTGATTGTATTGCTATTGACAATGTTTTGCTGTAAGCGCTAAATCAGACACAAGGGAATGTGTTTCTGTAGCTACATCAAAATTGTTGTACAAACAATGTCTTTTGCTTTCTCAGGTCTCACACATGCTTGAATTACGCCGTTATCGTACTATCAATGTATATACTTTATTTGTATTTTCACGTGTATTATCGCTAGCTGAAAGTTAAAGGAAATAGTTCTACCTTCAACATGGGTTTTGAACTGAAATAGCAGTTTTGTAGCCCGTGTTGAGAAATCCTTATCCGGAACTTTTCTTGGCTGAAAGACTCTCCTGCGAAGATATTTGACTTCTTGGCGAAGGAACTACGGCCGCATATATGATGTACCGTACCTCTGAAAGTGCCAGCAACTGCCATGGAGCATGCGCAGACGACAATAACGCACACCATAAAACAATAATTTACAACCTTCTGTCCTGAATTGCGCGATGTTAGGACCATTTGAAAAAGAAAAAAGAAACTGTATTAAAAAATATAATAAAATCGGTTTTGACAAAATCGAGGTGAACTATTTCCTTTAAACTTGATTTCGCATTCTGTTTCCCAAGCCTTAAATACATTTAATATCAATCATTTCTTTTTAAAAGAAAATATGGAATTTGGCCGTTAATTTCGTAGCATTATTTTTAGAAGCTGCATGACCCGGGTTGCGCCCGCGGTCCCGTGTTGAACGTTGAAGTAGTGGGTTGGTTAGACCAAGGTCTATTCAGTGCCCACATCTTAGTTGGCAGAATACTATTAGAAGTGGAGGAGGATAGCGTCTTTGCGGCCCGAAGTAGCAGTCTAGCTATTTTTAAACTCGTTTGTGGTTTCTGCAGGACACTACTTCCTCCCGGTAACCTGTTCCATGGTGTTTACACTCTATATTCTGAAAGAAGTTTGCTCTGGCATGACGAATACACTCGTTTTCTTGAGTTTCAGATAGTTGGCCCTCTTGTCCTTTCATCTTGGGCTTTCTCAAAAACAGAGTAGGGTCTGATCTGACTTTTCCTGTAAGGTATTTTGTTATGTTTCAATCAGGTCTCCTCTTTACTCACCCTTCTACACTTCCATGCTACATAGCTTCAGACGTTTCAGGCGCTCTTGGTATGGTAAGTGCTTGAACCCCTTGATCAGTTTGGTTTGCACGTCTATTGAACTTTTCAAGGGCCAAGAAATCCTGTCGCTTGTAGGGACCAACAGCTTTGACGCAGAAATCGAGGTGGGGTCTCACATATATGGTGTACAGTATGTTGAAATTTGACATGTTCAGCAAATCAAAGCTATACTCATGAGTGTCAGAGCTGACATGGCCTTGTCGCTGCCTTTTGCGGCAGTGAGTTGTCGGCTTTAGGGTGCTCGTTACATGTACTCCCAGGTCCCTCTCGGCATGGTTTCCCCAGTTACGAACTTGTCCATCTTCCTGCCTCATGACATAACTTGTGTTCAGGGTTAGAAGGGACCACAATGCATAACTGAGCAACTTGGTTGCCGTTGAATTTTAGGAGCCATTTTATCAGACCAGTCACCAAGAGGTCTTTAGGTCATCTTGTAGAGCACGAGAGTCATACAGGGGATCTGAATTCCTCTGTATAGTTTTGGTATCGTCTGCAAACATTTTCAAGCTACTTCAGACCAGGGTCGGCAAGTCGTTGACGTACAAGATAAATAACGTAGGCCCCAGGACTGATCCCTGGGGGACCCCATTAGTCACCTTGCCCCAAGTCGAGCAGCTGTTACCGACAACAACCTACTGAAAATGGTCAGTTAAGAACTCTTTGACCCAGGACAGTACCATCCCCCTCAAGCCATATCCACTGAGTTTCTTCAATAACCTTCTGTGTGGGACTGTATCAAAGGCTTTTTGGTAATCCAAGTATACTTTATCCAAGTTATGCCCTTGGTCTAATATCTTGGTCCAATCTTCAAAGGCTTCTAGTAGGTTTGTTTGGCAAGACTTCTTTTTCACAAATCCATGTTGATGAGGGGTAATCAAGTTGTGCTGTTCAATGTGCTGTATGAGATGATTCCTGATGATGCGCTCAAGAACCTTACATGTCTGACTGGTTAAACTGACAGGTCTGTAGTTTCCTGGGAATTTTCTGGATCCCTTCTTGAATATTGGAGTTATCTTAGCCAGTTTCCAGTCTTTGGGAAGTGAGCTGTCATCTGAAGTCTTCTGGAAGAGGATCCTAAGAGGGAGTGCCAGCTGATCTGCACATCTGTTTAGTACAAAGGAGTGAATTTCATCTGGCCCTGCTGCTTTGTCAAGTTTTAACCTCTTTAATTCTGAGAGCACCTCATCGAGACCAATGGTTAGCGCACTGAAAGCTACATCTCCTTCGACTAGGTTTGGGAAGTCAGGCAGGCTTCTGCTCTCTTGCACAAAGACAGACTGAAAAAAGGAATGCAATACTTCGGCTGTCTGCTGGTCATTTTCTGTCAACTTCCCTGCATTGTCAAGTGGGCCAACTACTACTTTTGCTTTCTGTTGAGATATAATGTATTGGTAAAGTTTCTTGGGCTCTTGCTTGGCATTCACAGCTTTCTGGTTTTCATATCTGCGCCTAGCCTCCTGTATCAAGGCTGTTGTCTTGTTCCTTTGAATGGCATATAGTTTGTGGTCTTCAGAAGACCTGCTTCTTGAATAATCTTTCCAGGTTTTGTATTTCTTTTTTACTTCTTTGGTCAGTTCTCTTGACCACCAGGGGGCAGCTGGTCTGGATTTCTGTTTTGGCTTGATCTGTGGTATGTGGAGCACCATATACTTGTTGAGTGTCTCTTTAATAAACCCCCAGGCCTCTTCAACCCCCATTGGTTCAATGCAAGACCAGTCCACAAGGCTAAGGCTCTTCTTCATTTCAATAAACTTTCCCTTTCTGTAATTATACTTCAGTGATGACACTGGATCTCTGCACCTCACTGGTGTGCTGTCATCATAGAAATACTTCCAAGTGATAGTCACATGATCACTCTTTCCAAGTGGTTCGCCTTCCAATACCTCATCTACCATGTGTTCCTCATTACTGAAAATCAGATCGAGTTGCGAAGGATTGTTGTTTATTCTAAAGCGAGTTGGAAAATTCACATGTTGGTATAAAAACAGGTCTTGGGTGCTGTCAAAAAAATTGAGTTGCTTCTGAATCTTCAGCATCATTTACTACACCTTCTTCCCAATCAATGCATGCAAAGTTGAAGTCACCCATTATCAGTAACCTGTCTGCTCTCATGTTCCGAGTTTTCTTTAACATTTCAAGCATGTTGTGGTTATTCTCTTGATTGCTGTTTGGTGACCTGTAGCAATTTCCTACCAGCAATCTTTTTGATTTGGACAGGTTTACAATGCACCACACAGCATCCATGAAGGGTGAGGAACTAAGCTCAACACACTCTGTGGCTTGGAGGTTATTTCGTACCAGCAGCAACACCCCTGTTGGCATTGGTGTAACAAAAAGTAAGATACTTCCTCTCCTTGGGCCCTTCAGTTCCGTGCAACGATCCTGCCCCAAAAGATCTTGTGGGTATCTCTTCCCAACCTGTTAAGCTCCTCCCTTAAGTTTTTCTGTCTCTCCCTTTCTTCAGGAGACAGGTCCCTGGTGAGGTACACATTGGGGAAGCCTACATCCCTGAGCTTGGTGCGGTTTTTGAGAAGCAAATCAGCATGGTCCTTGTTGGTCAACCTAATGAGCATAAGCCTTGGTTTCGGATCTGCACCAGAGTTGTCGGTTGCTGCTTCTGCCCGTTTGCCCAGTCTGATAATCTGCCCGTCTTCCACATTTGCCGAGTTTCCCAAGAGTGCAAAAGCAACATTTTGGAAGCTGTCCTTGTCATACTGTTTGCGTTCATCAGCATTTTCTGACTTGGACTCAGGTATGTTGTAGAGAATCAGGTTCCCCTCCCGATTTCCATTCTCCCTGGACTGCACAAACTTCTGCAACTGCTCTGCCCTATGTTTCAACTCTTCCGATACTTTTGGCATCGCCTGTACCGCCTCTTTTTGATCGTTGATAGATGATTCCACTCTAGTCTGTTGTTCCTTAATTTGGGCAAATGACTTCTCAATCATGGCCATTCTGTTTTCTATTTGTTTTGCAAGGTCCCCATTGGGATTTGACTCATTAAAGGCACATATTATTTTCCTCTCGGTTTCGGCTATCCTTGATTCTAGGTGTTTGCCTGACTCTATCATAACCATCAAGTTGGGCTTGCACTCAATGCAGAGCCAAATGAACTCATACTTGGAGATCGCCACAAATGCCTCAATAGTTAGGTCCTGACATTTTGGGGGAACCATTGCTTGCACCCGTTACACCTGATAGAATCCGAATCTGATGTTAGATACATACCTTATATCCACCTTTGCATGTAGACTTCTTCTTGTTTTTCCATGTCACTGGTTTCCACGCTCCAGCCACTAAACCTCCCACTTCACTATCCGATTCTGAATCCTTTTGCTTTCGCGCTTCCTCATCTCTGTTACCGTCCTCTGCATTGGACCGTGCCTGCGCCACATTTGTGGCTAACCGGCCCCTGGTGGTTGCCATTTGATCTACAACTTCTGAACGTGTTCTGTTTTTCAGATGTCTCAGTTGATTGTTGCAAAAATGTACTTAATACTTTTGTAATTATTTTAAAGCTATCTATGAATCTTGCTGTACATTCATGCAACTTGCATCAGAGGCAGATGACCTTGGACCGCAATCTGACGCACTTCCTACAAGGGCAGGGATCGGGAAAGGAATGTGTAATGGTGTAACGGGAATGGTGTAACGGTTAGCACTCAGGACTCTGAATTCTGCGATCCGAGTTCAAATCTCGGCGGGACCTCACTGTTTGCTAGCCGCGGGGATTGATCGACAGATGAGACTCGGAATTTTACCAGCCATGTCTTTCTACAGCTGCCGCCGTAACCATAAAACAACGTATCATTTGTTTTGGGGTTGGGGGGGTTTTCAGAGTTTGACTTCACGCATGGTGAAATACGTAGCTATCGTTCTTTCTAATGTCTATATTGTATTATAACCCATAAATGAGCAAGATACCTTTTCCTACATCAGATTCTGACCTTTCAGTTGGCTTGAATTATATGGAAGAAAAGTGTTGAAAGAAAGGATGCTCCTGGTCCATTTCAGTACTGAAATAACAGAAAACGCTCCAAAAACAGACTTTTACTTATATCTCTGGAAAGTGCCGCAGAAGTTATGTAGCCTTCTATGAGTTCCCTGATCATATGTTGCTTGTTTTGTAGAGCAGAATATTTGTATGCGGGACTTTTTAAATTCCGAGATATATTGGTGAGGCGATTTACCCCGGTGGGGCGTGCTGCCCCATCTTACCCTAAATGATGACTGAAATGTCTTTTGAGACGAAGACAAAGGCAAAATGTCTCATACAGAAGCTCCATCGCATGGTGAGTCTGCGTGGCCTAATGGATAAGGCGTCGGTCTCCTAAACCGAAGATTGGGGGTTCGAGTCCCCCCGTGTTCCGTCCAAGAGGTACGGTTTTCCTTTGGCAGTTTCGCCAGTTGTCGCGTTAGTTATAGTAAACAGACTAGACTAGTGCTAACCCGTCCGCTCCGCTGGGCGATGACAGGTCAAGTGGTGGTGCAAGCCAGTGATAGGCAATTAGGTATTGGATAACCCGTCCCACCCGTGACACCTCGTACCTATAATACGTTTTTGTACCCGTCATACAACCGATGTACCCGTCAACAATCTATGGTGCCTGACATACACCCGTGGTACCCGTTGTGCCCCTGTGGAACACGTGATTTTTTTTTTTTTTATTATTTATTCGTTCTATCACCAACAGAGAATGCCTCCACTTACAGGTGAAGTCAAATACAATATAAACATAAGTTAGTTGCTTGGTCAGATATACATATAAAAATAAGTTAGTCACTTGGTCACAATATCACAGTTGGCTTACATACTTGATGACGATGCGTTTAAAAGCACAGAACGTGTCATTAAAAACGTCAGCATGGTTTGTGCAATTTAAAAAGGCGTTCGCCACACGCGGCAAACGACAAAACATTCCCGACTGCACAGTGATCACACGCGCGCGAGGTTCACCGAACAGTTTGTTGGCGCGAGTAGACCGAGTAGGGGCGTGTAAAGCAAAACTGGAAAGTAGATCCGCGCAGTCGATTTTTTGCCGGAAAATGTTTCGGATAAAGAGAATGTCGTGCTGCGTTCGACGGGAATTGAGAGAGGGAAGCGTGAAATGATGCAGCAAATTTTCGTACGAGAGGGAGGGTACGTGTCCGGATGAAGTGTGACTGAGTAGCCACATGAGGAATTTGTGCTGAACTCGGTCTACTCGCGCCGTGTGGGTTTTGGCCGCCCCCGTCCAGATCACACTACCGTACTCCAGGATAGACCGTACGTTGGCGAAGTACGCGGTTAACAAAGCTGATCTGCGGAACTTCCCTGGTCTAATACCGGTCTGGAAAGATCGCATGAGAAGACCGAGGGCTCGGTTAGCCCGTTTCACTGCGTGGTCAACATGCCGGGCAAACGTCAGTTTGCTGTCAATAATAATGCCAAGGTCACGGATCCGGTCGACATGCTCTAAAACAGTACCTCCTATGCTATATGCGATCTGGACAGGTGCGCGTCTCAGGGTCACAGTGAACGACTGGCACTTTGACGGGTTAAGCGTGAGACCCCAGCAGGCGGACCAAGCCGTGAGGCGGTCGACGTCGCGCTGCAGCTCCTGACAGTCGGAAGGGGATGTAATCCTACGGAAAATTTTTACGTCGTCAGCGTACATAAGGCAGCTTGAACTGATGGAGGCCGGAAGATCATTAATGAAAAGTGAAAAGAGAAGCGGGGCTAGGAGGGATCCTTCAGGCACCCCAGATACCACCGGTTGCCAGTTCGGCGAGGTTTTGCCGTTCACTATAACTCTTTGGCGTCTATCGGACAGATACGAGACAATCCATTTTAATGCAAAGTCGCGCACGTGAAACGACTGTTTGAGCTTGTGAATGAGTAGCGTATGATTAACGCTTTGAAAAGCGGCCGAATAGTCTGTATATATGGCATCTGTCTGACATCCGGCCGATGTCAGACAGATGCCATGATTACCCCGTTATAGCCGGCACTCACCCATTATACCCGTTGAACACCTATGGCACCCGTTATACACCCGTTAAACCCGTGAAAACTCTACCCCGGCTTAGCGTATATGTTCATTGATATATGCCGTACCGTATGTCGATGACTTTCGTTACGCAGTGATTCCGTGGTTGCTTCTCATTGGTTGTGACACTGTAGTATCTGTGGTTGGATCTGATTGGCTTTCGACTGGAGTGAAGGGATGTAAAACCCGTATCCGTAAACTGTTGTTTACGGTAAAATATGTATTAACACCTCCTTCTATGTTAGTTACAGCACAAACCTTCGCCCAAAACTGCACAACCACAACTGTCTAAAACCATCGTATCAAATGCGTCGGAAATATACGAATTATATACCACTCGGTAGTATCCGTAAACTCGTTTGAAAACCTTAAAATCACGTGCATCACGTGCTTATATCAAAGTGGTACTGCAATGTAGAATTACCGCTTTAATTAGATAAATTCGTGGCGGATAAATAGACAGACAGACAGACAGACAGACAGGCAGACGCTTATCAAATAGTAATATAGATGAATCAGCCTTATGTTGCATTGTGTGGCTAAGTGGTGTGTTGAAACTGAACTGCATGACGACTAAAAATGATTGAACGAAATAAAACTGGTGGCCGCGTGATTTTTCACACTTCCGTGACCGTGGTCTTTCGCTGTGATTTTTCACACTTCCGTGACCGTGTTCTCTCGCTGGCCACGTGGTGTAACGGTTAGCACTCAGGACTCTGAATCCTGCGATCCGAGTTCAAATCTCGGCGGGACCTATCTTTTTCCGAGGCAGTTTTGTTTTTGTATTGAGGTGCTACCAGGGAGGGACGTATGAAGGTGATGAGAAGTGGGGGAGGTGGCAAGAGACCAAATTTGATCTCGTCTTGAGAGACCCCCCCCCCCCCCAACCTATGCAGTAGGTATGTATATGCAGATTTGAGCGCTTCTCTCGTCTCGGCGAACCTTTTGCTATCTCAAAATGTTATCATAAATCAAAAGAAAAGATTTAAACAAAAACATTGACTGAAAGGTGAAGAAGACCATTGCTAACAGGTGTGTAAAATTGTCACAAAGTTTTCAGTTTACCTACCTACAATTTCGAGAGTTGACGTGGCAGTTTCATCATGCCTAGATTTTATGTGAATTTCGAGTGTATTAGCGCCAGACCATACTTAAGCGTGAATTGGTATCATCTTTCTGAAGCTTGAAACAATATAATGTGTCCAATAAAATACATCATTTCGTAAGGAAAAATGGAACTTGGTCGTTGGTTTGGTAGCATTGGTTTTGCATAGCTGCATGACCGGACATTTCCTCCGGCCCCGTGGTGTAACGGTTAGCACTCAGGACTCTGAATCCTGCGATCCGAGTTCAAAACTCGGCGGGACCTGATTGTTTGCTATTGACAATGTTTTGCTGAAGCGCTAAATCAGACATAAGGGAATGTGTTTCTGTAGCTACCATCAAAATTGTTGTACAAACAATGTGTTTTGCTTTCTCAGGTCTCACACATGCTGAATTACGCCGTTATCGTACTAATCAATGTATATACTTTATTTGTATTTTACGTGTATTATCGCTAGCTGAAACTTAAATGAAATATTTCACCTTCAACATGGGTTTTGAACTGAAATAGCAGTTTTGTAGCCCGTGTTGAGAAATCCTTATCCGGAACTTTTCTTGGCTGAAAAGACTCTCCTGCCGAAGATATTTGACTTCTTGGCGAAGGAATACGGCGCATATATGATGTACCGTACCGTCTGAAAGTGCCAGCACTGCCATGGAGCATGCGCAGACCAATAACGCACACCATAAAATCAATAATTTACAACCTTCTGTCCTGAATTGGTGCGATGTAGGACCATTTTTAAAAAGAAAAAAAGAAACTGTATTAAAAAATATAATAAAATCGTGTTTTGAAAAAAATCCGAAGGTGAACTATTTCCTTTAAACTTGATTCGCATTCTGTTTCCCAAGCCTGAAATACATTTAATATCAATCATTTTTTTAAAGAAAATATGGAATTTGTCCGTTAATTTTGTAGCATCATTTTTAGAAAGCTGCATGACCCGGTGCGCCCGCCGGTCCCGTGGTTGAAAGTTGAAGTAGTGGGCTGGTTTAGACCAAGGTCTATTCAGTGCCCACATCTTAGTTGGCAGAATACTATTAGGAAGTGGAGGAGGATAGCGTCTTTGCGGCCCAGTAGCAGTCTAGCCTATTTTTAAACTCGTTTGTGGTTTCTGCAGACACTACTTCCTCCGGTAACCTGTTCCATGGTGTTACAACTCTATTCGAAAAGAAGTTTGCTCTTGCATGACGAATTACACTCTTTTTCTTGAGTTTCAGATAGTGGCCTCTTGTCCTTTCATCTTGGGCTTTCTAAAAAAACAGAGTAGGGTCTGATCTGACTTTTCCTGTAAGTATTTTGTATGTTTCAATCAGGTCTCCTCCTTTCACCCTCTCTTCCATGCTACATAGCTTCAGACGTTTCAGGCGCTCTTGGTATGGTAAGTGCTTGAACCCCTTGATCAGTTTGGTTGCACGTCTTTGAACCTTTTCAAGGGCCAAGAAATCCTGTCGCATGTAGGGACCAACAGCTTGAACGCAGAAATCGAGGTGGGGTCTCACATATGTGGTGTACAGTATGTTGAAATTTGACATGTTCAGGCAATCAAAAGCTATTCTCATGAGTGTCAGAGCTGACATGGCCTGGTTCGCTGCTTTGTGGCAGTGAGTTGTCGGCTTTAGGGTGCTCGTTACATGCACTTCCAGGTCCCTCTCGGCCATGGTTTCCCCCAGTTAACGAACTTGTCCATCTTCCTGCCTCATGAAATAACTTGTGTTCGGGTTAGGACCACAATGCATAACTGAGCACTTGGTTACGTTGAATTTTAGAAGCCATTTATCAGACCAGTCACCAAGAGTCTTTAGGTCATCTTGTAGAGCACGAGAGTCACAGGGGTTCTGAATTCCTCTGTATAGTTTGGTATCGTCTGCAAACATTTTCAAGCTACTTCGGACCAGGGTCGGCAAGTCGTTGACGTACAAGATAAATAACGTAGGCCCCAGGACTGATCCCTGGGGACCCCACTAGTCACCTTGCCCCAAGTCGAGCAGCTGTTACCGACAACAACCTACTGAAAATGGTCAGTTAAGAACTCTTTGACCCAGGACAGTACCATCCCCCTCAAGCCATATCCACTGAGTTTCTTCAATAACCTTCTGTGTGGGACTGTATCAAAGGCTTTTTGGTAATCCATGTATATTTTATCCAAGTTATGCCCTTGGTCTAATATCTTGGTCCAATTTTCAAAGGCTTCTAGTAGGTTTGTTTGGCAAGACTTCTTTTTCACAAATCCATGTTGATGAGGGTAATCAAGTTGTGCTGTTCAATGTGCTGTATGAGATGATTCCTGATGATGCGCTCAAGAACCTTACATGTCTGACTGGTTAAACTGACAGGTCTGTAGTTTCCTGGGAATTTTCTGGATCCCTTCTTAAATATTGGAGTTATCTTAGCCAGTTTCCAGTCTTTGGGAAGTGTGCTGTCATCTGAAGTCTTCTGGAAGAGGATCCTAAGAGGGAGTGCCAGCTGATCTGCACATCTGTTTAGTACAAGGAGTGAATTTCATCTGGCCCTGCTGCTTTGTCAAGTTTTAACCTCTTTAGCTCTGAGAGCACCTCATCGAGACCAATGGTTAGCGCACTGAAAGCTACATCTCCTTCGACTAGGTTTGGGAAGTCAGGCAGGCTTCTGCTCTCTTGCACAAAGACAGACTGAAAAAAGGAATGCAATACTTCGGCTGTCTGCTGGTCATTTTCTGTCAACTTCCCTGCATTGTCAAGTGGGCCAACTACTACTTTTGCTTTCTGTTGAGATATAATGTATTGGTAAAGTTTCTTGAGCTCTTGCTTGGCATCCACAGCTTTCTGGTTTTCATATCTGCGCCTAGCCTCCTGTATCAAGGCTATTGTCTTGTTCCTTTGAATGGCATATAGTTTGTGGTCTTCAGAAGACCTGCTTCTTGAATAATCTTTCCAGGTTTTGTATTTCTTTTTTACTTCTTTGGTCAGTTCTCTTGACCACCAGGGGGCAGCTGGTCTGGATTTCTGTTTTGGCTTGATCTGTGGTATGTGGAGCACCATATACTTGTTGAGTGTCTCTTTAATAAACCCCCAGGCCTCTTCAACCCCCATTGGTTCAATGCAAGACCAGTCCACAAGGCTAAGGCTCTTGTTCATTTCAATAAACTTTCCCTTTCTGTAATTATACTTCAGTGATGACACTGGATCTCTGCACCTCACTGGTGTGCTGTCATCATAGAAATACTTCCAAGTGATAGTCACATGATCACTCTTTCCAAGTGGTTCGCCTTCCAATACCTCATCTACCATGTGTTCCTCATTACTGAAAATCAGATCGAGTTGCGAAGGATTGTTGTTTATTCTAAAGCGAGTTGGAAAATTCACATGTTGGTATAAAAACAGGTCTTGGGTGCTGTCAAAAAATGGAGTTGCTTCTGAATCTTCAGCATCATTTACTACACCTTCTTCCCAATCAATGCATGCAAAGTTGAAGTCACCCATTATCAGTAACCTGTCTGCTCTCATGTTCCGAGTTTTCTTTAACATTTCAAGCATGTGGTTATTCTCTTGATTGCTGTTTGGTGACCTGTAGCAATTTCCTACCAGCAATCTTTTTGATTTGGACAGGTTTACAATGCACCACACAGCATCCATGAAGGGTGAGAAACTAAGCTCAACACACTCTGTGGCTTGGAGGTTATTTCGTACCAGCAGCAACACCCCTGTTGGCATTGGTGTAAAAACAAGTAAGATACTTCCTCTCCTTGGGCCCTTCAGTTCCGTGCAACGATCCTGCCCCGAAATATCTTGTGGGTATCTCTTCCCAACCTGCTAAGGTCCTCCCTTAAGTTTTTCTGTCTCTCCCTTTCTTCAGGAGACAGGTCCCTGGTGAGGTACACATTGGGGAAGCCTACATCCCTGAGCTTGGTGCGGTTTTTGAGAAGCAAATCAGCATGGTCCTTGTTGGTCAACCTAATGAGCATAAGCCTTGGTTTCGGATCTGCACCAGAGTTGTCGGTTGCTGCTTCTGCCCGTTTGCCCAGTCTGATAATCTGCCCGTCTTCCACATTTGCCGAGTTTCCCAAGAGTGCAAAAGCAACATTTGGGAAGCTGTCCTTGTCATACTGTTTGCGTTCATCAGCATTTTCTGAGTTGGACTCAGGTATGTTGTAGAGAATCAGGTTCCCCTCCCGATTTTCATTCTCCCTGGACTGCACAAACTTCTGCAACTGCTCTGCCTTATGTTTCAACTCTTCCGATACTTTTGGCATCGCCTGTACCGCCTCTTTTTGATCGTTGATAGATGATTCCACTCTAGTCTGTTGTTCCTTAATTTGGGCAAATGACTTCTCAATCATGGCCATTCTGTTTTCTGTTTGTTTTGCAAGGTCCCCATTGGGATTTGACTCATTAAAGGCACATTATTTTCCTCTCGGTTTCGGCTATCCTTGATTCTAGGCGTTTGCCTGACTCTATCATAACCATCAAGTTGGGCTTGCACTCAATGCAGAGCCAAATGAACTCATACTTGGAGATCGCCGCAAATGCCTCAATAGTTAGATCCTGGCATTTTGGGTGGAACCATTGCTTGCACCCGTTACACCTGATAGAATCCGAATCTGATGTTAGATACATACCTTATATCCACCTTTGCATGTAGACTTCTTCTTGTTTTTCCATGTCACTGGTTTCCACGCTCCAGCCACTAAACCTCCCACTTCACTATCCGATTCTGAATCCTTTTGCTTTCGCGCTTCCTCATCTCTGTTACCTTCCTCTGCTTTGGACCGTGCCTGCGCCACATTTGTGGCTAACCGGCCCCTGGTGGTTGCCATTTGATCTACAACTTCTGAACGTTTTCTGTTTTTCAGATGTCTCAGTTGATTGTTGCAAAAATGTACATAATACTTTTGTAATTATTTTAAAGCTATCTATGAATCTTGCTGTACATTCATGCAACTTGCATCAGAGGCAGATGACCTTGGACCGCAATCTGACGCACTTCTTACAAGGGCAGGGATCGGGAAAGGAATGTGTAATGGTGTAACGGGAATGGTGTAACGGTTAGCACTCAGGACTCTGAATCCTGCGATCCGAGTTCAAATCTCGACGGGACCTCACTGTTTGCTAGCCGCGGGGATTGATCGACAGATGAGACTCGGAATTTTACCAGCCATGTCTTTCTACAGCTGCCGCCGTAACCATAAAACAACGTATCATTTGTTTTGGGGTTGGGGGGGTTTTCAGAGTTTGACTTCACGCATGGTGAAATACGTAGCTATCGTTCTTTCTAATGTCTATATTGTATTATAACCCATAAATGAGCAAGATACCTTTTCCTACATCAGATTCTGACCTTTCAGTTGGCTTGAATTATATGGAAGAAAAGTGTTGAAAGAAAGGATGCTCCTGGTCCATTTCAGTACTGAAATAACAGAAAACGCTCCAAAAACAGACTTTTACTTATATCTCTGGGAAGTGCCGCAGAAGTTATGTAGCCTTCTATGAGTTCCCTGATCATATGTTGCTTGTTTTGTAGAGCAGAATATTTGTATGCGGGCATTTTTAAATTCCGAGATATCTTGGTGAGGCGATTTACCCCGGTGGGGCGTGCTGCCCCATCTTACCCTACATGATGACTGAAATGTCTTTTGAGACGAAGACAAAGGCAAAGTGTCGCATACAGAAGCTCCGTCGCATCGTGAGACCGCGTGGCCTAATGGATAAGGCGTCGGTCTCCTAAACCGAAGATTGGGGGTTCGAGTCCCCCCGTGGGTACGGTTTTCCTTTGGCAGTTTCGCCAGTTGTCGCGTTAGTTATAGTAAACAGACTAGACTAGTGCTAACCCGTCCGCTCCGCTGGGCGATTACAGGTCAAGTGGTGGTGCAAGCCAGTGATAGGCAATTAGGTATTGGATAACCCGTCCCACCCGTGACACCTCGTACCTATAATACGTTTTTGTACCCGTCATACAACCGATGTACCCGTCAACAATCTATGGTGCCTGACATACACCCGTGGTACCCGTTGTGCCCCTGTGGAACACGTGATTACCCCGTTATAGCCGGCACTCACCCATTATACCCGTTGAACACCTATGGCACCCGTTATACACCCGTTAAACCCGTGAAAACTCTACCCCGGCTTAGCGTATATGTTCATTGATATATGCCGTACCGTATGTCGATGACCTTCGTTACGCAGTGATTCCGTGGTTGCTTCTCATTGGTTGTGATACTGTAGTATATGTGGTTGGATCTGATTGGCTTTCGACTGGAGTGAAGGGATGTAAAACCCGTATCCGTAAACTGTTGTTTACGGTAAAATATTTATTAACACCTCCTTCTATGTTAGTTACAGCACAAACCTTCGCCCAAAACTGCACAACCACAACTGTCTAAAACCATCGTATCAAATGCGTCGGAAATATACGAATTATATACCACTCGGTAGTATCCGTAAACTCGTTTGAAAACCTTAAAATCACGTGCATCACGTGCTTATATCAAAGTGGTACTGCAATGTAGAATTACCGCTTTAATTAGATAAATTCGTGGCGGATAAATAGACAGACAGACAGACAGACAGACAGACAGGCAGACGCTTATCAAATAGTAATATAGATGAATCAGCCTTATGTTGCATTGTGTGGTTAAGTGGTGTGTTGAAACTGAACTGCATGACGACTAAAAATGATTGAACGAAATAAAACTGGTGGCCGCGTGATATTTCACACTTCCGTGACCGTGGTCTTTCGCTGTGATTTTTCACACTTCCGTGACCGTGTTCTCTCGCTGGCCCCGTGGTGTAACGGTTAGCACTCAGGACTCTGAATCCTGCGATCCGAGTTCAAATCTCGGCGGGACCTATCTTTTTCCGAGGCAGTTTTTTTTGTATTGAGGTGCTACCAGGGAAGGACGTATGAAGGTGATGAGAAGTGGGGGAGGTGGCAAGAGACCAAATTTGATCTCGTCTTGAGAGACCTCCCCCCCCCCCCCCCCACCTATGCAGTAGGTATGTATATGCAGATTTGAGCGCTTCTCTCGTCTCGGCGAACCTTTTGCTATCTCAAAATGTTATCAATCAAAAGAAAAGATTTAAACAAAAACATTGACTGAAAGGTGAGGAAGACCATTGCTAACAGGTGTGCAAAATTGTCACAAAGTTTTAAGTTTACCCACCTACAATTTCGTGAGTTGGCGTGGCAGTTTCATCATGCCTAGATTTTATGTGAATTTCGAGTGTATTAGCGCCAGACCATACTTAAGCGTGAATTGGTATCATCTTTCTGAAGCTTGAAACAATATGTGTCCAATAAAATAAATCATTTCGTAAGGAAAAATGAAACTTGGTCGTAGGTTTGGTAGCATTGGTTTCGCATTGCTGCATGACCGGACATTTCCGCCGGCCCCGTGGTGTAACGGTTAGCACTCAGGACTCTGAATCCTGCGATCCGAGTTCAAATCTCGGCGGGACCTCACTGTTTGCTAGCCGTGGGGATTGAACGACAGATGAGACTCGGAATTTTGCCGAGTCTGTTATATTCCTACCCTACATAATGAAACTGATGTCCTACATGATGACTGAAATGTCCTTTGAGACGAAGGCAAAGGCAAAATGTCGCATACAGAAGCTCCGTTACATCGTGAGCCATCGTGGCCTAATGGATAAGGCGTCGGTCTCCTAAACCGAAGATTGGGGGTTCGAGTCCCCCCGTGGGTACGGTTTTCTTTTGACAATTTCGCCAGTTGTCGCGTTAGCTATAGCAAACAGACTAGATGAATCAGCCCTATGTTGCATTGTTGTGCTGAAACTGAACTGCATGATGACTAAAAATGATTGAACGAAATAAAACCGTGTAGCCCGTGGCCGCGTGATTTTTTCACACTTCCGTGACCGTGGTCTTTCGCTGGCCCCGTGGTGTAACGGTTAGCACTCAGGACTCTGAATCCTGCGATCCGAGTTCAAATCTCGGCGGGACCTTTCTTTTCCGAGGCAGTGTTTGTTTTTGTATTGAGGTGTTAACAGAGAGGGACGAGGAACGTGATGAGAAGTGTGGGGGGAGGCAAGAGACCAAATTTGATCTCCTCTTGAGAGATCCCCCCCCCCCCCTATGCAGTAGGTATTTATATGCAGATTTGAGCGCTTCTCTCATCTCGGCGAACCTTTTGCTATCTCAAAATGTTATCATCAATCAAAAGAAAAGATTTAAACAAAAACATTGACTGAAAGGTGAAGAAGACCATTGCTAACAGGTGTGTAAAATTGTCACCAAGTTTTCAGTTTACCTACCTACAATTTCGAGAGTTGACGTGGCAGTTTCATCATGCCTAGATTCTATGTGAATTTCGAGTGTATTAGCGCCAGACCATACTTAAGCGTGAATTGGTATCATCTTTCTGAAGCTTGAAACAATATAATGTGTCCAATAAAATACATCATTTCGTAAGGAAAAATGGAACTTGGTCGTTGGTTTGGTAGCATTGGTTTTGCATAGCTGCATGACCGGACATTTCCGCCGGCCCCGTGGTGTAACGGTTAGCACTCAGGACTCTGAATCCTGCGATCCGAGTTCAAATCTCGGCGGGACCTGATTGTTTGCTAGTGACAATGTGTTGCTGAAGCGCTAAATCAGACACACGGGAATGTGTTTCTATAACTACCATCAAAATTGTTGTACAAACCATGTGTTTTGCTTTCTCAGGTCTCACACATGCTGAAATCCGCCGTTATCGTACTAATCAATGTATATACTTTATTTGTATTTTAAGTGTATTATCGCTAGGTGAACCTTAAACTTGATTCGGATTTTGTTTCTCAAGCCTGAAACAAAATTAATATCATTTTTTAAAGAAAATATGGAATTTGGCCGTTAATTTTGTAGCATGATTCTTTTTAGAAAGCTGCATGACCCGGTGCTCCCATCGGCCCCGTGGTGTAGCGGTTAGCACTCAGGACGCTGAATCCTGCGATCCGAGTTCAAATCTCGGCGGGACCTCACTCTTTGCTAGCCGCGGGGATTGAATGACAGATGAGACTCGGAATTTTACCGAGTCTGTTATATTCCTACCCTACATAATGAAACTGATGTCCTACATGATGACTGAAATGTCCTTTGAGACGAAGACAAAGGCAAAATGTCGCATACAGAAGCTCCGTCACATTGTGAGCCCGCGAGGCCTAATGCATAAGGCGTCGGTCTCCTAAACCGAAGATTGGGGGTTCGAGTCCCTCCGTGGGTACGTGTTTTTGGCAGTTTCGCCAGTTGTCGCGTTAGTTATAGCAAACAGACTAGATGAATCAGTATGTTGCATTGTTGTGCTGAAACTGAACTGCATGATGACTAAAAATGATTGAACGAAATAAAACCGTGTAGCCCGTGGCCGCGTGATTTTTTCACACTTCCGTGACCGTGGTCTTTCGCTTGCCCCGTGGTGTAACGGTTAGCACTCGGACTCTGAATCCTGCGATCCGAGTTCAAATCTCAGCGGGACCTTTCTTTTCCGAGGCAGTTTTTGTGTTTGTATTGAGGTGTTAACAGGGAGGGACGAGGAACGTGATGAGAAATGGGGGAGGGGGCAAGAGACCAAATTTGATCTCCTCTTGAGAGACCCCCCCCCCCCCCCCCCCCCTATGCAGTAGGTATTTATATTTGCAGATTTGAGATCTTCTCTCGTCTCGGCGAACCTTCTGCTATCTCAAAATGTTATCATCAAACAAAAGAAAAGATTTAAACAAAAACATTGACTAAAAGGTGAGGAAGACCATTGCTAACAGGTGTGCAAAATTGTCCAAAAGTTTTCAGTTTACCTACTTACAATTTCGAGAGTTGACTCGAAAAAAAGAGATTGTATGTGAATTTCGAGTGTATTAGCGCCAGACCATACTTAAGCGTGAATTGGTATCATCTTTCTGAAGCTTGAAACAATATAATGTGTCCAATAAAATAAATCATTTTGTAAGGAAAAATGAAACTTGGTCGTTGGTTTGGTAGCATTGGTTTTGCATGCTGCATGACCGAACATTTCCGCCGGCCCCGTGGTGTAACGGTTAGCACTCAGGACTCTGAATCCTGCGATCCGAGTTCAAATCTCGGCGGGACCTGATTGTTCGCTAGTGACGGTGTTTTGCTGAAGCGATAAATCAGACACACGGGGAATGTGTTTCTATAACTACCATCAAAATTGTTGTACAAACAATGTGTTTTGCTTTCTCAGGTCTCACACATGCTGAAATACGCCGTTATCGTACTAATCAATGAAAATACTTTATTTGTATTTTAAGTGTATTATCGCTAGGTGAAACTTACACTTGATTCGCATTTTGTTTCCCAAGCCTGAAACACAATTAATGTCATTTTTTTAAGAAAATATGGAATTTGGCCGTTAATTTTGTAGCATGATTTTTTTAGAAAGCTGCATGACCCGGTGCTCCCACCGGCCCCGTGGTGTAGCGGTTAGCACTCAGGACTCTGAATCCTGCGATCCGAGTTCAAATCTCGGCGGGACCTATCTTTTTCCGAGGCAGTGTTTTTAGTTGTATTGAGGTGCTAACAGGGAGGGACGTAGAAACGTGATGAGAAGTGGGGGAGGGGGCAAGAGACCAAATTTGATCTCGTCTTGAGAGACCCCCCGCCCCTATGCAGTAGGTATTTATATGCAGATGTGTGCGCTTCTCTCGTCTCGGCGAACCTTTTGCTATCTCAAACAAAAGAAAAGATTTAAACAAAAACATTGACTAAAAGGTGAGGAAGACCATTGCTAACAGGTGTGTAAAATTGTCACAAAGTTTTCAGTTTACCTACCTACAATTTCGAGAGTTGACGTGGCAGTTTCATCATGCCTAGATTCTATGTGAATTTCGAGTGTATTAGCGCCAGACCATACTTAAGCGTGAATTGGTATCATCTTTCTGAAGCTTGAAACAATATAATGTGTCCAATAAAAGCAAACATTTCGTTAGGAAAAATGGAACTTGGTCGTTGGTTTCAAGGGCGGATTCAGGAGGGCCGCGACCGCTGCGGCCACCCCCTGGATCCGCCCCTGGTTGGTTTGGTTGCATCGTTTTTGCATAGCTGCATGACCGCGCATTTCCGCCGGCCCTTGGTGTAACGGTTAGCACTCAGGACTCTGAATCCTGCGATCCCAGTTCAAATCTCGGCGGGACCTGATTGTTTGCTAGTGACAATGTTTTGCTGAAGCGCTAAATCAGACACACGGGGAATGTGTTTCTATAACTAACATCAAAATTGTTGTACAAACAATGTGTTTTGCTTTCTCAGGTCTCACACATGCTGAAATACGCCGTTATCGTACTAATCAATGTGTATACTTTATTTGTATTTTAAGTGTATTAACGCTAGGTGAAACTTAAACTTGATTCGCATTTTGTTCCCCAAGCCTGAAACACAATTAATATCATTTTTTAAAGAAAATATGGAATTTGGCCGTTAATTTTGTAGCATGATTTTTTTTAGAAAGCTGCATGACCCGGTGCTCCCACCGGCCCCGTGGTGTAACGGTTAGCACTCAGGACTCTGAATCCTGCGATCCGAATTCAAATCTCGGCGGGACCTCACTGTTTGCTAGCCGTGGGGATTGAACGACAGATGATACTCGGAATTTTGCCGAGTCTGTTATATTCCTACCCTACATAATGAAACTGATGTCCTACATGATGACTGAAAGGTCTTTTGAGACGAAGACAAAGGCAAAATGTCGCATACAGAAGCTCCGTCACATTGTGAGCCCGCGTGGCCTAATGGATAAGGCTTTGGTATCCTAAACCGAAGATTTGGGGTTCGAGTCCCCCGTGGGTACGGTTTTCTTTTGACAATTTTGCCAGTTGTCGCGTTAGTTATAGCAAACAGACTAGATGAATCAGCCCTATGTTGCATTGTTGTGCTGAAACTGAACTGCATGATGACTAAAAATGATTGAATGAAATAAAACCGTGTAGCCCGTGGCCGCGTGATTTTTTCACACTTTCGTGACCGTGGTCTTTCGCTGGCCCCGTGGTGTAACGGTTAGCACTCAGGACTCTGAATCCTGCGATCCGAGTTCAAATCTCGGCGGGACCTTTCTTTTCCGAGGCAGTGTTTGTTTTTGTATTGAGGTGTTAACAGAGAGGGACGAGGAACGTGATGAGAAGTGTGGGGGGAGGCAAGAGACAAAATTTGATCTCCTCTTGAGAGATCCCCCCCCCCCTATGCAGTAGGTATTTATATGCAGATTTGAGATCTTCTCTCGTCTCGGCGAACCTTTTGCTATCTCAAAATGTTATCATCAAACAAAAGAAAAGATTTAAACAAAAACATTGACTAAAAGGTGAGGAAGACCATTGCTAACAGGTGTGCAAAATTGTCACAAAGTTTTCAGTTTACCTACCTACAATTTCGAGAGTTGGCGTGGCAGTTTCATCATGCCTAGATTTTATGTGAATTTCGAGTGTATTAGCGCCAGACCATACTTAAGCGTGAATTGGTGTCATCTTTCTGAAGCTTGAAACAATATAATGTGTCCAATAAAATAAATCATTTCGTAAGGAAAAATTAAACTTGGTCGTAGGTTTGGTAGATTGGTTTTGCATAGCTGCATGACCGGACATTTCCTCCGGCCCCGTGGTGTAACGGTTAGCACTCAGGACTCTGAATCCTGCGATCCGAGTTCAAATCTCGGCGGGACCTGATTGTTTGCTATTGACAATGTTTTGCTGAAGCGCTAAATCAGACACAAGGGAATGTGTTTCTGTAGCTACCATCAAAATTGTTGTACAAACAATGTCTTTTGCTTTCTCAGGTCTCACACATGCTGAATTACGCCGTTATCGTACTAATCAATGTATATACTTTATTTGTATTTTACGTGTATCATCGCTAGCTGAAAGTTAAAGGAAATAGTTCACCTTCAACATGGGTTTTGAACTGAAATAGCAGTTTTGTAGCCCGTGTTGAGAAATCCTTATCCGGAACTTTTCTTGGCTGAAAAGACTCTCCTGCCGAAGATATTTGACTTCTTGGCGAAGGAATACGGCGCATATATGATGTACCGTACCGTCTGAAAGTGCCAGCACTGCCATTGAGCATGCGCAGACCAATAACGCACACCATAAAATCAATAATTTGCAACCTTCTGTCCTGAATTGGCGCGATGTAGGACCATTTTTAAAAAGAAAAAAAGAAACTGTATTAAAAAATATAATAAAATCGTGTTTTGAAAAAAATCCGAAGGTGAACTATTTCCTTTAAACTTGATTCGCATTCTGTTTCCCAAGCCTGAAATACATTTAATATCAATCATTTTTTTTAAGAAAATATGGAATTTGGCCGTTAATTTTGTAGCATTATTTTTAGAAAGCTGCATGACCCGGTGCGCCCGCCGGTCCCGTGGTTGAAAGTTGAAGTAGTGGGCTGGTTTAGACCAAGGTCTATTCAGTGCCCACATCTTAGTTGGCAGAATACTATTAGGAAGTGGAGGAGGATAGCGTCTTTGCGGCCCAGTAGCAGTCTAGCCTATTTTTAAACTCGTTTGTGGTTTCTGCAGACACTACTTCCTCCGGTAACCTGTTCCATGGTGTTACAACTCTATTCGAAAAGAAGTTTGCTCTTGCATGACGAATTACACTCTTTTTCTTGAGTTTCAGATAGTGGCCTCTTGTCCTTTCATCTTGGGCTTTCTCAAAAAACAGAGTAGGGTCTGATCTGACTTTTCCTGTAAGTATTTTGTATGTTTCAATCAGGTCTCCTCTTTTCACCCTCTCTTCCATGCTACATAGCTTCAGACGTTTCAGGCGCTCTTGGTATGGTAAGTGCTTGAACCCCTTGATCAGTTTGGTTGCACGTCTTTGAACCTTTTCAAGGGCCAAGAAATCCTGTCGCATGTAGGGACCAACAGCTTGAACGCAGAAATCGAGGTGGGGTCTCACATATATGGTGTACAGTATGTTGAAATTTGACATGTTCAGGCAATCAAAAGCTATTCTCATGAGTGTCAGAGCTGACATGGCCTTGGTCGCTGCTTTGCGGCAGTGAGTTGTCGGCTTTAGGGTGCTCGTTACATGTACTCCCAGGTCCCTCTCGGCCATGGTTTCCCCAGTTGACGAACTTGTCCATCTTCCTGCCTCATGAAATAACTTGTGTTCGGGTTAGAAGGACCACAATGCATAACTGGGCACTTGGTTGCGTTGAATTTTAGGAGCCATTTATCAGACCAGTCACCAAGAGTCTTTAGGTCATCTTGTAGAGCACGAGAGTCACAGGGGTTCTGAATTCCTCTGTATAGTTTGGTATCGTCTGCAAACATTTTCAAGCTACTTCAGACCAGGGTCGGCAAGTCGTTGACGTACAAGATAAATAACGTAGGCCCCAGGACTGATCCCTGGGGGACCCCACTAGTCACCTTGCCCCAAGTCGAGCAGCTGTTACCGACAACAACCTACTGAAAATGGTCATTTAAGAACTCTTTGACCCAGGACAGTACCATCCCCCTCAAGCCATATCCACTGAGTTTCTTCAATAACCTTCTGTGTGGGACTGTATCAAAGGCTTTTTGGTAATCCAAGTATATTTTATCCAAGTTATGCCCTTGGTCTAATATCTTGGTCCAATCTTCAAAGGCTTCTAGTAGGTTTGTTTGGCAAGACTTCTTTTTCACAAATCCATGTTGATGAGGGGTAATCAAGTTGTGCTGTTCAATGTGCTGTATGAGATGATTCCTGATGATGCGCTCAAGAACCTTACATGTCTGACTGGTTAAACTGACAGGTCTGTAGTTTCCTGGGAATTTTCTGGATCCCTTCTTAAATATTGGAGTTATCTTAGCCAGTTTCCAGTCTTTGGGAAGTGAGCTGTCATCTGAAGTCTTCTGGAAGAGGATCCTAAGAGGGAGTGCCAGCTGATCTGCACATCTGTTTAGTACAAAGGAGTGAATTTCATCTGGCCCTGCTGCTTTGTCAAGTTTTAACCTCTTTAACTCTGAGAGCACCTCATCGAGACCAATGGTTAGCGCACTGAAAGCTACATCTCCTTCGACTAGGTTTGGGAAGTCAGGCAGGCTTCTGCTCTCTTGCACAAAGACAGACTGAAAAAAGGAATGCAATACTTCGGCTGTCTGCTGGTCATTTTCTGTCAACTTCCCTGCATTGTCAAGTGGGCCAACTACTACTTTCGCTTTCTGTTGAGATATAATGTATTGGTAAAGTTTCTTGGGCTCTTGCTTGGCATTCACAGCTTTCTGGTTTTCATATCTGCGCCTAGCCTCCTGTATCAAGGCTGTTGTCTTGTTCCTTTGAATGGCATATAGTTTGTGGTCTTCAGAAGACCTGCTTCTTGAATAATCTTTCCAGGTTTTGTATTTCTTTTTTACTTCTTTGGTCAGTTCTCTTGACCACCAGGGGGCAGCTGGTCTGGATTTCTGTTTTGGCTTGATCTGTGGTATGTGGAGCACCATATACTTGTTGAGTGTCTCTTTAATAAACCCCCAGGCCTCTTCAACCCCCATTGGTTCAATGCAAGACCAGTCCACAAGGCTAAGGCTCTTGTTCATTTCAATAAACTTTCCCTTTCTGTAATTATACTTCAGTGATGACACTGGATCTCTGCACCTCACTGGTGTGCTGTCATCATAGAAATACTTCCAAGTGATAGTCACATGATCACTCTTTCCAAGTGGTTCGCCTTCCAATACCTCATCTACCATGTGTTCCTCATTACTGAAAATCAGATCGAGTTGCGAAGGATTGTTGTTTATTCTAAAGCGAGTTGGAAAATTCACATGTTGGTATAAAAACAGGTCTTGGGTGCTGTCAAAAAATTGAGTTGCTTCTGAATCTTCAGCATCATTTACTACACCTTCTTCCCAATCAATGCATGCAAAGTTGAAGTCACCCATTATCAGTAACCTGTCTGCTCTCATGTTCCGAGTTTTCTTTAACATTTCAAGCATGTTGTGGTTATTCTCTTGATTGCTGTTTGGTGACCTGTAGCAATTTCCTACCAGCAATCTTTTTGATTTGGACAGGTTTACAATGCACCACACAGCATCCATGAAGGGTGAGGAACTAAGCTCAACACACTCTGTTGGTTGGAGGTTATTTCGTACCAGCAGCAACACCCCTGTTGGCATTGGTGTAACAACAAGTAAGATACTTCCTCTCCTTGGGCCCTTCAGTTCCGTGCAACGATCCTGCCCCAAAAGATCTTGTGGGTATCTCTTCCCAACCTGTTAAGCTCCTCCCTTAAGTTTTTCTGTCTCTCCCTTTCTTCAGGAGACAGGTCCCTGGTGAGGTACACATTGGGGAAGCCTACATCCCTGAGCTTGGTGCGGTTTTTGAGAAGCAAATCAGCATGGTCCTTGTTGGTCAACCTAATGAGCATAAGCCTTGGTTTCGGATCTGCACCAGAGTTGTCGGTTGCTGCTTCTGCCCGTTTGCCCAGTCTGATAATCTGCCCGTCTTCCACATTTGCCGAGTTTCCCAAGAGTGCAAAAGCAACATTTTGGAAGCTGTCCTAGTCATACTGTTTGCGTTCATCAGCATTTTCTGACTTGGATTCAGGTATGTTGTAGAGAATCAGGTTCCCCTCCCGGTTTCCATTCTCCCTGGACTGCACAAACTTCTGCAACTGCTCTGCCCTATGTTTCAACTCTTCCGATACTTTTGGCATCGCCTGTACCGCCTCTTTTTGATCGTTGATAGATGATTCCACTCTAGTCTGTTGTTCCTTAATTTGGGCAAATGACTTCTCAATCATGGCCATTCTGTTTTCTATTTGTTTTGCAAGGTCCCCATTGGGATTTGACTCATTAAAGGCACATATTATTTTCCTCTCGGTTTCGGCTATCCTTGATTCTAGGTATTTGCCTGACTCTATCATAACCATCAAGTTGGGCTTGCACTCAATGCAGAGCCAAATAAACTCATACTTGGAGATCGCCGCAAATGCCTCAATAGTTAGGTCCTGACATTTTGGGTGGAACTGCTTGCACCCGTTACACCTGATAGAATCCGAATCTGATGTTAGATACATACCTTATATCCACCTTTGCATGTAGACTTCTTCTTGTTTTTCCATGTCACTGGTTTCCACGCTCCAGCCACTAAACCTCCCACTTCACTATCCGATTCTGAATCCTTTTGCTTTCGTGCTTCCTCATCTCTGTTACCGTCCTCTGCATTGGACCGTGCCGGCGCCACATTTGTGGCTAACCGGCCCCTGGTGGTTGCCATTTGATCTACAACTTCTGAACGTTTTCTGTTTTTCAGATGTCTCAGTTGATTGTTGCAAAAATGTACTTAATACTTTTGTAATTATTTTAAAGCTATCTATGAATCTTGCTGTACATTCATGCAACTTGCATCAGAGGCAGATGACCTTGGACCGCAATCTGACGCACTTCCTACAAGGGCAGGGATCGGGAAAGGAATGTGTAATGGTATAACGGGAATGGTGTAACGGTTAGCACTCAGGACTCTGAATCCTGCGATCCGAGTTCAAATCTCGGCGGGACCTCACTGTTTGCTAGCCGCGGGGATTGATCGACAGATGAGACTCGGAATTTTACCAGCCATGTCTTTCTACAGCTGCCGCCGTAACCATAAAACAACGTATCATTTGTTTTGGGGTTGGCGGGGTTTTCAGAGTTTGACTTCACGCATGGTGAAATACGTAGCTATCGTTCTTTCTAATGTCTATATTGTATTATAACCCATAAATGAGCAAGATACCTTTTCCTACATCAGATTCTGACCTTTCAGTTGGCTTGAATTATATGGAAGAAAAGTGTTGAAAGAAAGGATGCTCCTGGTCCATTTCAGTACTGAAATAACAGAAAACGCTCCAAAAACAGA
This sequence comes from Chirona hameri, assembly GCA_036785665.1. NCBI lineage: Eukaryota > Metazoa > Arthropoda > Thecostraca > Balanomorpha > Balanidae > Chirona > Chirona hameri. The sequence continues at coordinate 126,669 of JAXIVJ010000123.1, read as the reverse complement.
CTTTTACTTATATCTCTGGAAAGTGCCGCAGAAGTTATGTAGCCTTCTATGAGTTCCCTGATCATATGTTGCTTGTTTTGTAGAGCAGAATATTTGTATGCGGGACTTTTTAAATTCCGAGATATATTGGTGAGGCGATTTACCCCGGTGGGGCGTGCTGCCCCATCTTACCCTAAATGATGACTGAAATGTCTTTTAAGACGAAGACAAAGGCAAAATGTCGCATACAGAAGCTCCGTCGCATGGTGAGCCTGCGTGGCCTAATGGATAAGGCGTCGGTCTCCTAAACCGAAGATTGGGGGTTCGAGTCCCCCCGTGGGTACGGTTTTCCTTTGGCAGTTTCGCCAGTTGTCGCGTTAGTTATAGTAAACAGACTAGACTAGTGCTAACCCGTCCGCTCCGCTGGGCGATTACAGGTCAAGTGGTGGTGCGAGCCAGTGATAGGCAATTAGGTATTGGATAACCCGTCCCACCCGTGACACCTCGTACCTATAATACGTTTTTGTACCCGTCATACAACCGATGTACCCGTCAACAATCTATGGTGCCTGACATACACCCGTGGTACCCGTTGTGCCCCTGTGGAACACGTGATTACCCCGTTATAGCCGGCACTCACCCATTATACCCGTTGAACACCTATGGCACCCGTTATACACCCGTTAAACCCGTGAAAACTCTACCCCGGCTTAGCGTATATGTTCATTGATATATGCCGTACCGTATGTCGATGACTTTCGTTACGCAGTGATTCCGTGGTTGCTTCTCATTGGTTGTGACACTGTAGTATCTGTGGTTGGATCTGATTGGCTTTCGACTGGAGTGAAGGGATGTAAAACCCGTATCCGTAAACTGTTGTTTACGGTAAAATATTTATTAACACCTCCTTCTATGTTAGTTACAGCACAAACCTTCCCCCAAAACTGCACAACCACAACTGTCTAAAACCATCGTATCAAATGCGTCGGAAATATACGAATTATATACCACTCGGTAGTATCCGTAAACTCGTTTGAAAACCTTAAAATCACGTGCATCACGTGCTTATATCAAAGTGGTACTGCAATGTAGAATTACCGCTTTAATTAGATAAATTCGTGGCGGATAAATAGACAGACAGACAGACAGACAGACAGGCAGACGCTTATCAAATAGTAATATAGATGAATCAGCCTTATGTTGCATTGTGTGGTTAAGTGGTGTGTTGAAACTGAACTGCATGACGACTAAAAATGATTGAACGAAATAAAACTGGTGGCCGCGTGATATTTCACACTTCCGTGACCGTGGTCTTTCGCTGTGATTTTTCACACTTCCGTGACCGTGTTCTCTCGCTGGCCCCGTGGTGTAACGGTTAGCACTCAGGACTCTGAATCCTGCGATCCGAGTTCAAATCTCGGCGGGACCTATCTTTTTCCGAGGCAGTTTTTTTTTGTATTGAGGTGCTACCAGGGAAGGACGTATGAAGGTGATGAGAAGTGGGGGAGGTGGCAAGAGACCAAATTTGATCTCGTCTTGAGAGACCTCCCCCCCCCCCCCCCCACCTATGCAGTAGGTATGTATATGCAGATTTGAGCGCTTCTCTCGTCTCGGCGAACCTTTTGCTATCTCAAAATGTTATCAATCAAATGAAAAGATTTAAACAAAAACATTGACTGAAAGGTGAGGAAGACCATTGCTAACAGGTGTGCAAAATTGTCACAAAGTTTTAAGTTTACCCACCTACAATTTCGTGAGTTGGCGTGGCAGTTTCATCATGCCTAGATTTTATGTGAATTTCGAGTGTATTAGCGCCAGACCATACTTAAGCGTGAATTGGTATCATCTTTCTGAAGCTTGAAACAATATAATGTGTCCAATAAAATAAATCATTTCGTAAGGAAAAATGAAACTTGGTCGTAGGTTTGGTAGCATTGGTTTCGCATTGCTGCATGGCCGGACATTTCCGCCGGCCCCGTGGTGTAACGGTTAGCACTCAGGACTCTGAATCCTGCGATCCGAGTTCAAATCTCGGCGGGACCTCACTGTTTGCTAGCCGTGGGGATTGAACGACAGATGAGACTCGGAATTTTGCCGAGTCTGTTATATTCCTACCCTACATAATGAAACTGATGTCCTACATGATGACTGAAATGTCCTTTGAGACGAAGACAAAGGCAAAATGTCGCATACAGAAGCTCCGTTACATCGTGAGCCATCGTGGCCTAATGGATAAGGCGTCGGTCTCCTAAACCGAAGATTGGGGGTTCGAGTCCCCCCGTGGGTACGGTTTTCTTTTGACAATTTCGCCAGTTGTCGCGTTAGCTATAGCAAACAGACTAGATGAATCAGCCCTATGTTGCATTGTTGTGCTGAAACTGAACTGCATGATGACTAAAAATGATTGAACGAAATAAAACCGTGTAGCCCGTGGCCGCGTGATTTTTTCACACTTCCGTGACCGTGGTCTTTCGCTGGCCCCGTGGTGTAACGGTTAGCACTCAGGACTCTGAATCCTGCGATCCGAGTTCAAATCTCGGCGGGACCTTTCTTTTCCGAGGCAGTGTTTGTTTTTGTATTGAGGTGTTAACAGAGAGGGACGAGGAACGTGATGAGAAGTGTGGGGGGAGGCAAGAGACCAAATTTGATCTCCTCTTGAGAGATCCCCCCCCCCCCTATGCAGTAGGTATTTATATGCAGATTTGAGCGCTTCTCTCATCTCGGCGAACCTTTTGCTATCTCAAAATGTTATCATCAATCAAAAGAAAAGATTTAAACAAAAACATTGACTGAAAGGTGAAGAAGACCATTGCTAACAGGTGTGTAAAATTGTCACCAAGTTTTCAGTTTACCTACCTACAATTTCGAGAGTTGACGTGGCAGTTTCATCATGCCTAGATGTGTGAAATGCAGATGTGTGAAAGATATGTGAATTTCGAGTGTATTAGCGCCAGACCATACTTAAGCGTGAATTGGTATCATCTTTCTGAAGCTTGAAACAATATAATGTGTCCAATAAAATACATCATTTCGTAAGGAAAAATGGAACTTGGTCGTTGGTTTGGTAGCATTGGTTTTGCATAGCTGCATGACCGGACATTTCCGCCGGCCCCGTGGTGTAACGGTTAGCACTCAGGACTCTGAATCCTGCGATCCGAGTTCAAATCTCGGCGGGACCTGATTGTTTGCTAGTGACAATGTGTTGCTGAAGCGCTAAATCAGACACACGGGAATGTGTTTCTATAACTACCATCAAAATTGTTGTACAAACCATGTGTTTTGCTTTCTCAGGTCTCACACATGCTGAAATCCGCCGTTATCGTACTAATCAATGTATATACTTTATTTGTATTTTAAGTGTATTATCGCTAGGTGAACCTTAAACTTGATTCGGATTTTGTTTCTCAAGCCTGAAACAAAATTAATATCATTTTTTAAAGAAAATATGGAATTTGGCCGTTAATTTTGTAGCATGATTTTTTTTAGAAAGCTGCATGACCCGGTGCTCCCATCGGCCCCGTGGTGTAGCGGTTAGCACTCAGGACGCTGAATCCTGCGATCCGAGTTTAAATCTCGGCGGGACCTCACTCTTTGCTAGCCGTGGGGATTGAACGACAGATGAGACTCGGAATTTTACCGAGTCTGTTATATTCCTACCCTACATAATGCAACTGATGTCCTACATGATGACTGAAATGTCCTTTGAGACGAAGACAAAGTCAAAATGTCGCATACAGAAGCTCAGTCACATCGTGAGCCCGCGAGGCCTAATGGATAAGGCGTCGGTCTCCTAAACCGAAGATTGGGGGTTCGAGTCCCTCCGTGGGTACGTGTTTTTGGCAGTTTCGCCAGTTGTCGCGTTAGTTATAGCAAACAGACTAGATGAATCAGTATGTTGCATTGTTGTGCTGAAACTGAACTGCATGATGACTAAAAATGATTGAACGAAATAAAACCGTGTAGCCCGTGGCCGCGTGATTTTTTCACACTTCCGTTACCGTGGTCTTTCGCTGGCCCCGTGGTGTAACGGTTAGCACTCAGGACTCTGAATCCTGCGATCCGAGTTCATATCTCGGCGGGACCTTTCTTTTCCGAGGCAGTGTTTGTGTTTGTATTGAGGTGTTAACAGGGAGGGACGAGGAACGTGATGAGAAGTGGGGGAGGGGCAAGAGACCAAATTTGATCTCCTCTTGAGAGACCCCCCCCCCCCCCCCCCCTATGCAGTAGGTATTTATATTTGCAGATTTGAGATCTTCTCTCGTCTCGGCGAACCTTCTGCTATCTCAAAATGTTATCATCAAACAAAAGAAAAGATTTAAACAAAAACATTGACTAAAAGGTGAGGAAGACCATTGCTAACAGGTGTGCAAAATTGTCCAAAAGTTTTCAGTTTACCTACTTACGATTTCGAGAGTTGACTCGAAAAAAAAGAGATTGTATGTGAATTTCGAGTGTATTAGCGCCAGACCATACTTAAGCGTGAATTTGTATCATCTTAATGAAATCTTGAAACAATATAATGTGTCCAATAAAATAAATCATTTCGTAAGGAAAAATGAAACTTGGTCGTTGGTTTGGTAGCATTGGTTTTGCATGCTGCATGACCGAACATTTCCGCCGGCCCCGTGGTGTAACGGTTAGCACTCAGGACTCTGAATCCTGCGATCCGAGTTCAAATCTCGGCGGGACCTGATTGTTCGCTAGTGACGGTGTTTTGCTGAAGCGATAAATCAGACACACGGGGAATGTGTTTCTATAACTACTATCAAAATTGTTGTACAAACAATGTGTTTTGCTTTCTCAGGTCTCACACATGCTGAAATACGCCGTTATCGTACTAATCAATGAAAATTCTTTATTTGTATTTTAAGTGTATTATCGCTAGGTGAAACTTACACTTGATTCGCATTTTGTTTCCCAAGCCTGAAACACAATTAATGTCATTTTTTAAAGAAAATATGGAATTTGGACGTTAATTTTGTAGCATGATTTTTTTAGAAAGCTGCATGACCCGGTGCTCCCACCGGCCCCGTGGTGTAGCGGTTAGCACTCAGGACTCTGAATCCTGCGATCCGAGTTCAAATCTCGGCGGGACCTCACTGTTTGCTAGCCGTGGGGATTGAACGACAGATGAGACTCGGAATTTTACCGAGTCTGTTATATTCCTACCCTACATAATGAAACTGATGTCCTACATGATGACTGAAATGTCCTTTGAGACGAAGACAAAGGCAAAATGTCGCATACAGAAGCTCCGTCACATCGTGAGCCCGCGTGGCCTAATGGATAAGGCGTCGGTCTCCTAAACCGAAGATTGGGGTTTCGAGTACCCCCGTGGGTACGGTTTCTTTTGGCAGTTTCGCCAGTTGTCGCGTTAGTTATAGTAAACAGACTAGATGAATCAGCCCTATGTTGCATTGTGTGGCTAAGTGTTGTGTTGAAACTGAACTGCATGATGACTAAAAAATTATTAAACGAAATCAAACCGTGTGGCCGCGTGATTTTTCACACTTCCGTGACCGTGGTCTTTCGCTGTGATTTTTTACACTTCCGTGACCGTGGTCTTTCGCTGTGATTTTTTACACTTCCGTGACCATGGTCTTTCGCTGGCCCCGTGGTGTAACGGTTAGCACTCAGGACTCTGAATCCTGCGATCCGAGTTCAAATCTCGGCGGGACCTATCTTTTTCCGAGGCAGTGTTTTTAGTTGTATTGAGGTGCTAACAGGGAGGGACGTAGGAACGTGATGAGAAGTGGGGGAGGGGGCAAGAGACCAAATTTGATCTCGTCTTGAGAGACCCCCCGCCCCTATGCAGTAGGTATTTATATGCAGATGTGAGCGCTTCTCTCGTCTCGGCGAACCTTTTGCTATCTCAAACAAAAGAAAATATTTAAACAAAAACATTGACTAAAAGGTGAGGAAGACCATTGCTAACAGGTGTGTAAAATTGTCACCAAGTTTTCAGTTTACCTACCTATAATTTCGAGAGTTGGCGTGGCAGTTTCATCATGCCTAGATTTTATGTGAATTTCGAGTGTAATAGCGCCAGTCCATACTTAAGCGTGAATTGGTGTCATCTTTCTGAAGCTTGAAACAATATAATGTGTCCAATAAAATAAATAATTTCGTTAGGAAAAATGGAACTTGGTCGTTGGTTTCAAGGGCGGATTCAGGAGGTCCGCGACCGCTGCGGCCACACCCTGGATCCGCCCCTGGTTGGTTTGGTAGCATTGTTTTTGCATAGCTGCATGACCGCGCATTTCCGCCGGCCCGTGGTGTAACGGTTAGCACTCAGGACTCTGAATCCTGCGATCCCAGTTCAAATCTCGGCGGGACCTGATTGTTTGCTAGTGACAATGTTTTGCTGAAGCGCTAAATCAGACACACGGGGAATGTGTTTCTATAACTAACATCAAAATTGTTGTACAAACAATGTGTTTTGCTTTCTCAGGTCTCACACATGCTGAAATACGCCGTTATCGTACTAATCAATGTATATACTTTATTTGTATTTTAAGTGTATTATCGCTAGGTGAAACTTAAACTTGATTCGCATTTTGTTTCCCAAGCCTGAAACACAATTAATCTCATTTTTTAAAGAAAATATGGAATTTGGCCGTTAATTTTGTAGCATTATTTTTTTTAGAAAGCTGCATGACCCGGTGCTCCCACCGGCCCCGTGGTGTAACGGTTAGCACTCAGGACTCTAAATCCTGCGATCCGAGTTCAAATCTCGGCGGGACCTCACTGTTTGCTAGCCGTGGGGATTGAACGACAGATGAGACTCGGAATTTTACCGAGTCTGTTATATTCCTACCATACATAATGAAACTGATGTCCTACATGATGACTGAAAGGTCTTTTGAGACGAAGACAAAGTCAAAATGTCGCATACAGAAGCTCAGTCACATTGTGAGCCCGCGTGGCCTAATGGATAAGGCGTCGGTCTCCTAAACCGAAGATTGGGGGTTCGAGTCCCCCCGTGGGTACGGTTTCTTTTGGCAGTTTCGCCAGTTGTCGCGTTAGTTATAGTAAACAGACTAGATGAATCAGCCCTATGTTGCATTGTGTGGCTAAGTGTTGTGTTGAAACTGAACTGCATGATGACTAAAAATGATTGAACGAAGTAAAACCGTGTGGCCCGTGGCCGCGTGATTTTTCACACTTCCGTGACCGTGGTTTTTCGCTGGCCCCGTGGTGTAACGTTTAGCACTCAGGACTCTGAATCCTGCGATCCGAGTTCAAATCTCGGCGGGACCTCACTGTTTGCTAGCCGTGGGGATTGAACGACAGATGAGACTCGGAACTTTACCGAGTCTGTTATATTCCTACCCTACATAATGAAACTGATGTCCTACATGATGACTGAAATGTCCTTTGAGACGAAGACAAAGGCAAAATGTCGCATACAGAAGCTCCGTCACATCGTGAGCCCGCGTGGCCTAATGGATAAGGCGTCGGTCTCCTAAACCGAAGATTGGGGTTTCGAGTACCCCCGTAGGTACGGTTTCTTTTGGCAGTTTCGCCAGTTGTCGCGTTAGTTATAGTAAACAGACTAGATGAATCAGCCCTATGTTGCATTGTGTGGCTAAGTGTTGTGTTGAAACTGAACTGCATGATGACTAAAAAATTATTAAACGAAATCAAACCGTGTGGCCGCGTGATTTTTCACACTTCCGTGACCGTGGTCTTTCGCTGTGATTTTTTACACTTCCGTGACCGTGGTCTTTCGCTGTGATTTTTTACACTTCCGTGACCATGGTCTTTCGCTGGCCCCGTGGTGTAACGGTTAGCACTCAGGACTCTGAATCCTGCGATCCGAGTTCAAATCTCGGCGGGACCTATCTTTTTCCGAGGCAGTGTTTTTAGTTGTATTGAGGTGCTAACAGGGAGGGACGTAGGAACGTGATGAGAAGTGGGGGAGGGGGCAAGAGACCAAATTTGATCTCGTCTTGAGAGACCCCCCGCCCCTATGCAGTAGGTATTTATATGCAGATGTGAGCGCTTCTCTCGTCTCGGCGAACCTTTTGCTATCTCAAACAAAAGAAAATATTTAAACAAAAACATTGACTAAAAGGTGAGGAAGACCATTGCTAACAGGTGTGTAAAATTGTCACCAAGTTTTCAGTTTACCTACCTATAATTTCGAGAGTTGGCGTGGCAGTTTCATCATGCCTAGATTTTATGTGAATTTCGAGTGTAATAGCGCCAGTCCATACTTAAGCGTGAATTGGTGTCATCTTTCTGAAGCTTGAAACAATATAATGTGTCCAATAAAATAAATAATTTCGTTAGGAAAAATGGAACTTGGTCGTTGGTTTCAAGGGCAGATTCAGGAGGTCCGCGACCGCTGCGGCCACACCCTGGATCCGCCCCTGGTTGGTTTGGTAGCATTGTTTTTGCATAGCTGCATGACCGCGCATTTCCGCCGGCCCGTGGTGTAACGGTTAGCACTCAGGACTCTGAATCCTGCGATCCCAGTTCAAATCTCGGCGGGACCTGATTGTTTGCTAGTGACAATGTTTTGCTGAAGCGCTAAATCAGACACACGGGGAATGTGTTTCTATAACTAACATCAAAATTGTTGTACAAACAATGTGTTTTGCTTTCTCAGGTCTCACACATGCTGAAATACGCCGTTATCGTACTAATCAATGTATATACTTTATTTGTATTTTAAGTGTATTATCGCTAGGTGAAACTTAAACTTGATTCGCATTTTGTTTCCCAAGCCTGAAACACAATTAATATCATTTTTTAAAGAAAATATGGAATTTGGCCGTTAATTTTGTAGCATTATTTTTTTTAGAAAGCTGCATGACCCGGTGCTCCCACCGGCCCCGTGGTGTAACGGTTAGCACTCAGGACTCTAAATCCTGCGATCCGAGTTCAAATCTCGGCGGGACCTCACTGTTTGCTAGCCGTGGGGATTGAACGACAGATGAGACTCGGAATTTTACCGAGTCTGTTATATTCCTACCATACATAATGAAACTGATGTCCTACATGATGACTGAAAGGTCTTTTGAGACGAAGACAAAGTCAAAATGTCGCATACAGAAGCTCAGTCACATTGTGAGCCCGCGTGGCCTAATGGATAAGGCGTCGGTCTCCTAAACCGAAGATTGGGGGTTCGAGTCCCCCCGTGGGTACGGTTTCTTTTGGCAGTTTCGCCAGTTGTCGCGTTAGTTATAGTAAACAGACTAGATGAATCAGCCCTATGTTGCATTGTGTGGCTAAGTGTTGTGTTGAAACTGAACTGCATGATGACTAAAAATGATTGAACGAAGTAAAACCGTGTGGCCCGTGGCCGCGTGATTTTTCACACTTCCGTGACCGTGGTTTTTCGCTGGCCCCGTGGTGTAACGTTTAGCACTCAGGACTCTGAATCCTGCGATCCGAGTTCAAATCTCGACGGGACCTTTCTTTTCCGAGGCAGTGTTTGTTTTTGTATTGAGGTGCTAACAGGGAGGGACGAGGAACGTGATGAGAAGTGGGGGGGGGGGGCAAGAGACCAAATTGGATTTCCTCTTGAGAGACCCCCCCCCCCTATGCAGTAGATATGTATTTGCAGATGTGAGCTCTTCTCTCGTCTCGGCGAACCTTTTGCTATCTCAAAATGTTATCATCAAACAAAAGAAAAGATTTAAACAAAAACATTGACTAAAAGGTGAGGAAGACCATTGCTAACAGGTGTGTAAAATTGTCACCAAGTTTTCAGTTTACCTACCTACAATTTCGTGAGTTGACGTGGCAGTTTTACCATGCCTAGATTCTATGTGAATTTCGAGTGTATTAGCGCCAGACCATACTTAAGCGTGAATTGGTATCATCTTTCTGAAGCTTGAAACAATATAATGTGTCTAATAAAATCAAACATTTCGTTAGGAAAAATGGAACTTGGTCGTTGGTTTGGTAGCATTGGTTTTGCATAGCTGCATGACCGGACATTTCCGCCGGCCCCGTGGTGTAACGGTTAGCACTCAGGACTCTGAATCCTGCGATCCGAGTTCAAATCTCGGCGGGACCTGATTGTTTGCTATTGACAATGTTTTGCTGAAGCGCTAAATCAGACACAAGGGAATGTGTTTCTGTAGCTACCATCAAAATTGTTGTACAAACAATGTGTTTTGATTTCTCAGGTCTCACACATGCTGAAATACGCCGTTATCGTACTAATCAATGTATATACTTTATTTGTATTTTACGTGTATTATCGCTAGCTGAAACTTAAAGGAAATAGTTCACCTTCAACATGGGTTTTGAACTGAAATAGCAGTTTTGTAGCCCGTGTTGAGAAATCCTTATCCGGAACTTTTCTTGGCTGAAAAGACTCTCCTGCCGAAGATATTTGACTTTGTGGCGAAGGAATACGGCGCATATATGATGTACCGGACCGTCTGAAAGTGCCAGCACTGCCATGGAGCATGCGCAGACCAATAACGCACCCCATAAAATCAATGATTTACAACCTTCTGTCCTGAATTGGCACGATGTAGGACCATTTTTAAAAAGAAAAAAAGAAACTGTATTAAAAAAATATAATATAATCGTGTTTTGAAAAAATTCCGAAGGTGAACTATTTCCTTTAAACTTGATTCGCATTCTGTTTCCCAAGCCTGAAATACATTTAATATCAATCATTTTTTTAAAAAATATGGAATTTGGCCGTTAATTTTGTAGCATGATTTTTAGAAAGCTGCATGACCCGGTGCGCCCGCCGGTCCCGTGGTGTAACGGTTAGCACTCAGGACTCTGAATCCTGCGATCCGAGTTCAAATCTCGGCGGGACCTCACTGTTTGCTAGCCGCGGGGATTGATCGACAGATGAGACTCAGAATTTTACCAGCCATGTCTTTCTACAGCTGCCGCCGTAACCATAAAACAACGTATCATATGTTTTAGGGGTGGGCAGGTTTTCAGAGTTTGACTTCACGCATGATGAAATACGTAGCCATCGTTCTTTCTAATGTCTATATTGTATTATAACCCATTAATGATCAAGATACCTTTTCCTACATCAGATTCTGACCTTTCAGTTGGCTTGAATTATATGGAAGAAAAGTGTTGAGAGAAAGGATGCTCCTGGTCCATTGCAGTACTGAAATAACAGAAAACGCTCCAAAAACAGACTTTTACTTATATCTCTGGAAAGTGCCGCAGAAGTTATGTAGCCTTCTATGAGTTCACTGATCATATGTTGCTTGTTTTGTAGAGCAGAATATTTGTATGCGGGACCTTTTAAATTCCGAGATATCTTGGTGAGGCGATTTACCCCGGTGGGGCGTGCTGCCCCATCTTACCCTACATGATGACTGAAATGTCTTTTGAGACGAAGACAAAGGCAAAATGTCGCATACAGAAGCTCCGTCACATCGTGAGCCCGCGTGGCCTAATGGATAAGGCGTCGGTCTCCTAAACCGAAGATTGGGGGTTCGAGTCGCCCCGTGGGTACGGTTTTCTTTTGACAGTTTCCCCAGTTGTCGCGTTAGTTATAGTAAACAGACTAGACTAGTGCTAACTCGTCCGCTCCGCTGGGCGATTACAGGTCAAGTGGTGGTGCAAGCCAGTGATAGGCAATTAGGTATTGGATAACCCGTCCCACCCGTGACACCTGACGTACCTATAATACGTTTTTGTACCCGTCATACAACCGATGTACCCGTCAACAATCTACGGTGCTCCACCTACACCCGTGGTACCCGTTGTGCCTCTGTGGAACACGTGATAACCCCGTTATAGCCGGCACTCTCCCATTATACCAGTTGAACACCTATGGCACCCGTTATACACCCGTTAAACCCGTGAAAACTCTACCCCGGCTTAGCGTATATGTTCATTGATATATGCCGTACCGTATGTCGATGACCTTCGTTTCGCAGTGATTCCGTGGTTGCTTCTCATTGGTTGTGACACTGTAGTATCTGTGGTTGGATCTGATTGGCTTTCGACTGGAGTGAAGGGATGTAAAACCCGTATCCGTAAACTGTTGTTTACGGTAAAATATTTATTAACACCTCCTTCTATGTTAGTTACAGCACAAACCTTCGCCCAAAACTGCACAACCACAACTGTCTAAAACCATCGTATCAAATGCGTCGGAAATATACGAATTATATACCACTCGGTAGTATCCGTAAACTCGTTTGAAAACCTTAAAATCACGTGCATCACCTGCTTATATAAAAGTGGTACTGCAATGTAGAATTACCGCTTTAATTAGATAAGTTCGTGGCGGATAAATAGACAGACAGACAGACAGACAGACCGGCAGACGCTTATCAAATAGTAATATAGATGAATCAGCCTTATGTTGCATTGTGTGGCTAAGTGGTGTGTTGAAACTGAACTGCATGACGACTAAAAATGATTGAACGAAATAAAACTGGTGGCCGCGTGATTTTTCACACTTCCGTGACCGTGGTCTTTCGCTGTGATTTTTCACACTTCCGTGACCGCGTTCTCTCGCTGGCCCCGTGGTGTAACGGTTAGCACTCAGGACTCTGAATCCTGCGATCCGAGTTCAAATCTCGGCGGGACCTATCTTTTTCCGAGGCAGTTTTTTATGTATTGAGGTGCTACCAGGGAGGGACGTATGAAGGTGATGAGAAGTGGGGGAGGTGGCAAGAGACCAAATTTGATCTCGTCTTGAGAGACCCCCCACCTATGCAGTAGTTATGTATATGCAGCTTTGAGCGCTTCTCTCGTCTCGGCGAACCTTTTGCTATCTCAAAATGTTATCATCAATCAAAAGAAAAGATTTAAACAAAAACATTGACTAAAAGGTGAGGAAGACCATTGCTAACAGGTTTGAAAATTGTCACCAAGTTTTCAGTTTACCTACCTACAATTTCGAGAGTTGACGTGGCAGTTTTACCATGCCTAGATTCTATGTGAATTTCGAGTGTATTAGCGCCAGACCAAACTTAAGCGTGAATTGGTATCATCTTTCTGAAGCTTGAAACAATATAATGTGTACAATAAAATTAATCATTTCGTAAGGAAAAATGGAACTTGGTCGTTGGTTTGGTAGCATTGGTTTCGCATTGCTGCATGACCGGATATTTCTGCCGGCCCCGTGGTGTAACGGTTAGCACTCAGGACTCTGAATCCTGCGATCCGAGTTCAGATCTCGGCGGGACCTCACTGTTTGCTAGCCGTGGGGATTGAACGACAGATGATACTCGGAATTTTACCGAGTCTGTTATATTCCTACCCTACATAATGAAACTGATGTCCTACATGATGACTGAAATGTCCTTTGAGACGAAGACAAAGGCAAAATGTCGCATACAGTAGCTCCGTCACATCGTGAGCCCGCGTGGCCTAATGGATAAGGCGTCGGTCTCCTAAACCGAAGATTGGGGGTTCGAGTCCCCCCGTGGGTACGGTTTTCTTTTGACAATTTCGCCAGTTGTCGCGTTAGTTATAGCAAACAGACTAGATGAATCAGCCCTATGTTGCATTGTTGTACTGAAACTGAACTGCATGACTAAAAATGATTGAACGAAATAAAACCGTGTAGCCCGTGGCCGCGTGATTTTTTCACACTTTCGTGACCGTGGTCTTTCGCTGGCCCCGTGGTTTAACGGTTAGCACTCAGGACTCTGAATCCTGCGATCCGAGTTCAAATCTCGGCGGGACCTTTCTTTTCCGAGGCAGTGTTTGTTTTTTTATTGAGGTGTTAACAGAGAGGGACGAGGAACGAGATGAGAAGTGTGGGGGGAGGCAAGAGACAAAATTTGATCTCCTCTTGAGAGATCCTCCCCCCCCCCCCCCTATGCAGTAGGTATTTATATGCAGATTTGAGATCTTCTCTCGCCTCGGCGAACCTTTTGCTATATCAAAATGTTATCATCAAACAAAAGAAAAGATTTAAACAAAAACATTGACTAAAAGGTGAGGAAGACCATTGCTAACAGGTGTGTAAAATTGTCACAAAGTTTTCAGTTTACCTACCTACAATTTCGAGAGTTGACGTGGCAGTTTAATCATGCCTAGATTCTATGTGAATTTCGAGTGTATTAGCGCCAGACCATACTTAAGCGTGAATTGGTATCATCTTTCTGAAGCTTGAAACAATATAATGTGTCCAATAAAATAAAACATTTCGTAAGGAAAAATGAAACTTGGTCGTTGGTTTGGTAGCATTGGTTTTGCATGCTGCATGACCGGACATTTCCGCCGGCCCCGTGGTGTAACGGTTAGCACTCAAGACTCTGAATCCTGCGATCCGAGTTCAAATCTCGGCGGGACCTGATTGTTCGCTAGTGACAGTGTTTTACTGAAGCGCTAAATCAGACACACGGGGAATGTGTTTCTATAACTACTATTAAAATTGTTGTACAAACAATGTGTTTTGCTTTATCAGGTCTCACACATGCTGAAATACGCCGTTATCGTACTAATCAATGAAAATACTTTATTTGTATTTTAAGTGTATTATCGCTAGGTGAAACTTAAACTTGATGCGCATTTTGTTTCCCAAGCCTGAAACACAATTAATATCATTTTTAAAGAAAATATGGAATTTGGCCGTTAATTTTGAAGCATGATTTTTTTAGAAAGCTGTATGACTCGGTGCTCCCACCGGCCCCGTGGTGTAACGGTTAGCACTCAGGACTCTGAATCCTGCGATCCGAGTTCAAATCTCGGCGGGACCTCACTCTTTGCTAGCCGCGGGGATTGAACGACAGATGAGACTCGGAATTGTACCGAGTCTGTTATATTCCTACCCTACATAATGAAACTGATGTCCTACATGATGACTGAAATGTCCTTTGAGACGAAGACAAAGGCAAAATGTCGCATACAGAAGCTCCGTTGCATCGTGAGCCCGCGTGGCCTAATGGATAAGGCGTCGGTTTCCTAAACCGAAGATTGGGGGTTCGAGTCCCCCCGTGGGTACGGTTTCTTTTGGCAGTTTCGCCAGTTGTCGCGTTAGTTATAGTAAACAGACTAGATGAATCAGCCCTATGTTGCATTGTTGTGCTGAAACTTAACTGCATGATGACTAAAAATGATTGAACGAAATAAAACCGTGTGGCCCGTGGCCGCGTGATTTTTCACACTTCCGAGACCCTGGTCCTTTGCTGGCCCCGTGGTGTAACGGTTAGCACTCAGGACTCTGAATCCTGCGATCCGAGTTCAAATCTCGGCGGGACCTTCCTTTTCCGAGGCAGTGTTTGTTTTTGTATTGAGGTGCTAACAGGGAGGGACGAGCAATGTGATGAGAAATGGGGGGGGGGGGCAAGAGACCAAATTTGATCTCGTCTTGAGAGACCCCCCCCCCCCCCTATGCAGTAGGTATTTATATGCAGATTTGAGCGCTTCTCTCGTGTCGGCGAACCTTTTGCTATCTCAAACAAAATAAAATATTTAAACAAAAACATTGACTAAAAGGTGAAGAAGACCATTGCTAACAGGTGTGTAAAATTGTCACAAAGTTTTAAGTTTACCTACCTGCAATTTCGAGAGTTGGCGTGGCAGTTTCATCATGCCTAGATTCTATGTGAATTTCGAGTGTATTAGCGCCAGACCATACTTAAGCGTGAATTGGTATCATCTTTCTGAAGCTTGATACAATATAATGTGTCCAATAAAATAATTCATTTCGTTAGGAAAAATGGAACTTGGTCGTTGGTTTCAAGGGCTGATTCAGGAGGGCCGCGACCGCTGCGGCCACCCCTGGATCCGCCCCTGGTTGGTTTGGTAGCATTATTTTTGCATAGCTGCATGACCGCGCGTTGGCTAAGTGTTGTATTGAAACTGAACTGCATGATGACTAAAAAAGGATTGAACGAAATCAAACCGTGTGGCCGCGTGATTTTTCACACTTCCGTGACCGTGGTCTTTCGCTGTGATTTTTTACACTTCCGTGACTTATCAATAATGTACAACCTTCTTTCCTGAATTGGCGCGATGTAGGACCATTTTTAAAAAGAAAAAAAGAAACTGTATTAAAAAATGTAATAAAATCGTGTTCTGAAGAAAAAAATCCGAAGGTGAACTATTTCCTTTAAACTTGATTCGCATTCTGTTTCCCAAGCCTGAAATACATTTAATATCAATCATTTTTTAAAGAAAATATGGAATTTGGCCGTTAATTGTGTAGCATGATTTTTAGAAAGCTGCATGACCCGGTGCGCCCGCCGGCCCCGTGGTGTAACGGTTAGCACTCAGGACTCTGAATCCTGCGATCCGAGTTCAAATCTCGGCGGGACCTGATTGTTTGCTAGTGACAATGTGTTGCTGAAGCGCTAAATCAGACACACGGGAATGTGTTTCTATAACTACCATCAAAATTGTTGTACAAACCATGTGTTTTGCTTTCTCAGGTCTCACACATGCTGAAATCCGCCGTTATCGTACTAATCAATGTATATACTTTATTTGTATTTTAAGTGTATTATCGCTAGGTGAACCTTAAACTTGATTCGGATTTTGTTTCTCAAGCCTGAAACAAAATTAATATCATTTTTTAAAGAAAATATGGAATTTGGCCGTTAATTTTGTAGCATGATTTTTTTTAGAAAGCTGCATGACCCGGTGCTCCCATCGGCCCCGTGGTGTAGCGGTTAGCACTCAGGACTCTGAATCAAGCGATCCGAGTTCAAATCTCGGCGGGACCTCACTGTTTGCTAGCCGTGGGGATTGAACGACAGATGAGACTCGGAATTTTACCGAGTCTGTTATATTCCTACCCTACATAATGAAACTGATGTCCTACATGATGACTGAAATGTCTTTTGAGACGAAGACAGACAAAATGTCGCATACAGAAGCTCCGTCACATCGTGAGCCCGCGAGACCTAATGGATAAGGCGTCGGTCTCCTAAACCGAAGATTGGGGGTTCGAGTCCCTCCGTGGGTACGTGTTTTTGGCAGTTTCGCCAGTTGTCGCGTTAGTTATAGCAAACAGACTATATGAATCAGTATGTTGCATTGTTGTGCTGAAACTGAACTGCATGATGACTAAAAATGATTGAACGAAATAAAACCGTGTAGCCCGTGGCCGCGTGATTTTTTCACACTTCCGTGACCGTGGTCTTTCGCTGGCCCCGTGGTGTAACGGTTAGCACTCAGGACTCTGAATCCTGCGATCCGAGTTCAAATCTCGGCGGGACCTGATTGTTCGCTAGTGACGGTGTTTTGCTGAAGCGCTAAATCAGACACACGGGGAATGTGTTTCTATAACTACCATCAAAATTGTTGTACAAACAATGTGTTTTGCTTTCTTAGGTCTCACACATGCTGGATACGCCGTTATCGTACTAATCAATGAAAATACTTTATTTGTATTTTAAGTGTATTATCGCTAGGTGAAACTTACACTTGATTCGCATTTTGTTTCCCAAGCCTGAAACACAATTAATGTCATTTTTTAAAGAAAATATGGAATTTGGCCGTTAATTTTGTAGCATGATTTTTTTAGAAAGCTGCATGACCCGGTGCTCCCACCGGCCCCGTGGTGTAGCGGTTAGCACTCAGGACTCTGAATCCTGCGATACGAGTTCAAATCTCGTCGGGACCTCACTCTTTGCTAGCCGCGGGGATTGAATGACAGATGAGACTCGG
Source organism: Chirona hameri (assembly GCA_036785665.1). NCBI lineage: Eukaryota > Metazoa > Arthropoda > Thecostraca > Balanomorpha > Balanidae > Chirona > Chirona hameri. The sequence goes on along the minus strand of JAXIVJ010000123.1, from coordinate 109,113 downwards.
AATTTTACCGAGTCTGTTATATTCCTACCCTACATAATGAAACTGATGTCCTACATGATGACTGAAATGTCCTTTGAGACGAAGACAAAGGCAAAATGTCGCATACAGAAGCTCAGTCACATCGTGAGCCCGCGAGGCCTAATGGATAAGGCGTCGGTCTCCTAAACCGAAGATTGGGGGTTCGAGTCCCCCCGGTTCCTTTTGGCAGTTTCGCCAGTTGTCGCGTTAGTTACAGTAAACAGACTAGATGAATCAGCCTCATGTTGCATTGTGTGCCTAAGTGTTGTGTTGAAACTGAACTGCATGATGACTAAAATTGATTGAACGAAGTAAAACCGTGTGGCCGCGTGATTTTTCATACTTCCGTGCCCGTGGTCTTTTTCGCTGTGATTTTTCACACTTCCGTGACCGTGGTCTTTCGCTGGCCCCGTGGTGTAACGGTTAGCACTCAGGACTCTGAATCCTGCGATCCGAGTTCAAATCTCAGCGGGACCTATCCTTTTCCGAGGCAGTGTTTTTTTTTGTATTGAGGTGCTAACAGGGAGGGACATAGAGGAACGTGATGAGAAGTGGGGGAGGGGGCAAGAGACCAAATTTTATATAATCTTGAGAGACCCCCCCCCCCCACCTATGCAGTAGGTATTTATATGCAGATTTGAGCGCTTCTAAAATTTCGAAATGTTATCATAAAACAAAAGAAAAGATTTAAACAAAAAAATTGAATAAAAGGTGAGGAAGACCATTGCTAACAGGTGTGTAAAATTGTCACAAAGTTTTCAGTTTACCTACCTGCAATTTCGAGAGTTGACGTGCCAGTTTTGATTTTTCAGAAAAAAGCAAAACGGTTTCCCTCTGGTGAGTTCCGTACGGTTCACCTATCATGATCGATTTGTATTCCTTGGTTAAACATGTATGCAACCATGGGCGGAGTTTCCCATTCAAATGGTGGGGTCACTTCCCTTCCAACTTCTTGTTGTGTCCCACCAACTGTTGTCAGATGTGAAGGCTTCCTGGTGTAAAATGGTCGTCTTTCACCTCAACCAAGCAAAACAACCAACCAGTATGACATTTTGGAAAGCTCCACCCATGTATATGGTATAGGTACCTACCTACCATTGATGTGAGATAGGATATTAAAAGTTGTATTAAGATACTGCATTAGTTTGTGTGATATTGCGAAATGACACGATTGTAACGCTTAGTACTGATCTGAATGTAAGGGAATGTGCCATTTTTTGTTATATTCCTAACCTACATAATGAAACTGATGTCCTACATGATGACTGAAAAGTCCTTTGAGACGAAGACAAAGGCAAAATGTCGCATACAGAAGCTCCGCGACATCGTGAGCCCGCGTGGCCTAATGGATAAGGCGTCGGTCTCCTAAACCGAAGATTGGGGGTTCGAGTCCCCCCGTGGGTACGGTTTCTTTTGGCAGTTTCGCCAGTTGTCGCGTTAGTTATAGTAAACAGACTAGATGAATCAGCCTCATGATGCACTGTGTGTTGTGTTGAAACTGAACTGCATGATGACTAAAAATGATTGAACGAAATAAAACCTTGTGGCCGCGTGATTTTTCATACTTCCGTGCCCGTGGTCTTTTTCGCTGTGATTTTTCACACTTCCGTGAACGTGGTCTTTCGCTGGCCCCGTGGTGTAACGGTTAGCACTCAGGACTCTGAATCCTGCGATCCGAGTTCAAATCTCGGCGGGACCTATCTTTTTTCGAGGCAGTGTTTTGTTTTTGTATTGAGGTGCTAACAGGGAGGGACATAGAAACGTGATGAGAAGTGGGGGAGGGGGCAAGAGACCAAATTTGATCTCATCTTGAGAGACCCCCCCCCCCCCCCCCCCCCACCTACGCAGTAGGTATTTATATGCAGATTTGAGCACTTCTCTCGTCTCGGCAGACCTTTTGCTATCTCAAAATGTTATCATAAAACAAAAGAAAAGATTTAAACAAAAACATTGACTAAAAGGTGAGGAAGACCATTGCTAACAGGTGTGTAAAATTGTCACAAAGTTTTCAGTTTACCTACCTACAATTTCGAGAGTTGACGTGGCAGTTTTGATTTTTCAGAAAAAAAGCAAAACGGTTTCCCTCTGTGGTCAGTTCCGTCCGGTTCACCTATCATGGTCGATTTGTATTCCTTGGTTAAACATGTATGCAACCATGGGCGGAGTTTCCCATTCAAATGGTGGGGTCACTACCCTTCCAACTTCTTGTTGTGTCCAGAGGCGGAACTTTTTGTTTTTCGTTGGGGTTGTAATTGGGTCGGCGACCGGGGGGGGGGGGGGGTAGTAAAAGCTACTAATGATAAAAATGAAGTATGTGCAAAATTGAAGTTTAACACCTTTGAATGAACATAGGTTGTAATGCCTCATTACTGACATATTTTAGCAACAGCGAAGTGTGCAATCTTAAACAAATTGAAAGTATCATGTTGGGTCAAAGTAGGCAAAGACTACCTCATGGTAGCTCACACAACAATAATCAGCCAATATCAATATTAAGGTTGTACATGAATGGTGTGATTCAGCAACTAGCCATTTCTTGCAAGAAAGGCACCTCCTCCTGGTGATGGTCCAGGTCCGGTCCTTTTATATATTACAGTGAGATATAAAAATACTTATAACATATTTGATATTTCCCACAACTCACAAGGCCATGGGTGGATAATTGTTTTCAAAGTTGCCCCGGCCGAGGACAGGGGCGCAACCAAGGGGCCCTAGGGGGTGTTACGTGTATTGGCGACCAGCCAACGGTACAGACTGACCCCGGCCGGCCGACCTTGCTCGGACCGGACCGGGGTCACAGGGGTGCGCTCAGGCGCACGGTCAGGGGTGCAACATCTCCCCCCAAAATGACATTTACGGAAAATGTCATTTGAAATGTTAACAAACAAAAATTTGCACTTCGCAAAACAACATTCATCGCCAACACATTCCTCTCGCCAGTAGTCACAACCTACCGATAGTCCGCTAGCAATACGACTTGAGCTGCGGGTCTACAACCAGCCTCTCCGGTGGTTTTCTAAGCCGCCCGCTCCTACGCGGTTCCGTTCGTACGGACACAGGGCTCCTGTCACGACGTACGGAATCTTTCCCAGTTGCTGTCAATGGTTTGGGCGGCGCCAGCACGACAGTAGCATCGGGTTCATACACGGAGGACGGTAACAGAAAATGATGCGGACGGAGAAAACGCCTATTCCTCCAATACACACGACCACTTGACATTTTCACTAAATAGTCGCGTCTGTCACCGACACCAACAATCGTCCCAGTACGGTCCCACACACCGGTGCGAGGGTCCTGCACGTCTACAGTCGCACCGAGACGGATACCCTTGAGCGGTCGGGCCGTCTGATCGTAATGATCACGCACTCGCTCACGCAGCGCGGCGGCTCGCTCGTCGCACACTTCGGCAGCAGTCTGCCATTCGGCGGCGAACGCCCGGTGATGAGCGGGTACAGGCGACTGCAGTGGGTGGCCGAAGAGAACCTGCGCCGGGGAGCGGCCGTCGGCACGCGGCGAGTTGCGTAACTCGAGCAGGCCGCGGGCGAAGGCGTCGTCATCCAGCTCGCCCCGTTCAGTCGTCTTTTCGATGAGGCACTTGATGGATTTAACGGCGGCTTCTGCATGCCCGTTGCTCTGCGGGTAGTGTGGGGATGACAGTACGTGGGTCACACCTCACCTGGCCAGAAAGTCCCTGGTCCGCTTCGCTGCAAATTGTGGGCCGCCGTCGGAACGTAGCACGGATGGAACACCCGTGGACGAGAACGTGTCTCTTGAGTGCGCTGATCAGGTGTCGTGACGACGCGTCTCCCGCACAGTCACGCACGATCGGCCATCCAGATAGCCGGTCTACATACACGAGGTATGTTCTTCCTGCGTGATGGAAGTAGTCAGTTGACACTGATTCAAAGACGCGACTCGGTGGAGGGTCCGTCATCATCGGCTCCTTCTGAAGACTCGGGAGGTGCTCTCTGCAAAGACGACAGGAACGGACGATGTTAGCGATGTCGTTTTCGATGTTTGGCCAATATACTGTCTGCCGAGCACGCATTTTGGTCCGTTGGATGCCTTGGTGGCTCATGTAGGCGTTTCAAAACGTCGCTCCTCATTTGACGAGGAATGACCAGACGAGGGCCGCACACGATCAAGTCATCATCGATGGTCAGGCGGTCACGCATTGCCCAGTACGGTCTAACAGCGCCATCGACTTCTCCTTTAGTGCCGGGGAAGCCGGTGATGATCGTTTGTTTCAGTTTTTGATACTCATCGTCATGTTGAGCGGCGGCGCGTACTTGAGACAGCGGACTGTCTGGCAGCGGTGTGAAGCGGGTGCCGTCCCTCGTCACGGCGTTGATGGCGGACATCACCGTCCGCCTGAGGTGGCGGTTCAGCTCCTCCTCCTCCTATGTGTCCTCGGTAGATGGCTGCTCGACTGGAGCTCTGGAAAGTGCATCGGGAATCGAGTGCTTGGCCCCACTTCTCCATTCCGTAGTGAACTGGTACATCAACAGTTTCTCTCGAAGTCGCAGCAATCTGGGGCTATCGATATCACAGATTGAGCGTGAGTTCAGTATCGGAATGAGAGGTTTGTGGTCTGTGAGAAGGGTGTACTTGGGACAGCCAGCCAGGTACATACGACATTTTGTGGTGGCCCACACGACAGCTAGCAGCTCAAGTTCGATGACGGAATACCTGCTTTCGGTGTCCGAGAGAAAGCGGGATCCACATTGGACGAGTCTCCAGTCCTCGCCGTGCTGCTGCAGCAGCGCGTATCCCAGGCCGTGCCGTCGGGAGGCGTCAGTTTGCAGCATCGTTGGAAGTGCTGGTGAGAAGTAGGCGAGCACTGGTGGGGAGGTCAGCGCGTTTTTCACGGCGGCGAAGGCATCGTCGTGTTGAGCTGTCCATCGCCATTCATGCTTCGGCTTCAGCAGGTCTCTCAGTGGATCAGCGGCGTCATAGATCCACGGTGAAAACTCGCTGAGCTGACCCACCAGACCCATGAAGCTGCGGAGATCGCTGATGTTGGCAGGCTTCGGGAACTCAGCGATGGCTTTCACTTTACGGCCATCGGGGGTGTACCCAGATGGGCTCAGCGTGTACCCGCAGTAGCCGACTTCTGATTCCGCGAACGCCGTCTTGGCCGGGTTGAGTGTGATGCCGTACTTGTCACAGCGTTCCAGGATCGTCCAGACGTGGTCCAGGTGGGACGCGTAGTCTTCGTCGTGGGCCAGTATATCATCGACGACTTTGCATGTTCTGGGGATGCCGTCCAGTGCCTGGTCTCCTCGTCTCAGGTACTCGTCTCCAGAAGACACCAGTCCCATCGGCGCCCTGCAGAACATGTACCTCTTCCATGGGGTGATAAACGTCGTCAGTGGTTGGTCCTCTTCAGTGATCGCTATCTGAAAATAGCCACTCTTCGCGTCCAACTTGGTGAAGTAACGGCTGTTCTTACCGATCCCCGTGATGACGTCATGAGGTGTCGAGACAGGATGTGGTCCCCGTCTCACGTGCTGATTCAGCTTTGTCAGGTCCACGCAGACGCGGGGATCGTTGGAGTCCTTCTTCGGCACGACGACCATCGGATGGCACCATTCGGTCGGCTTCTCTACTTCTTTGATGATGCCCTTGCGTTCTAACTCGTCCAGCTCCTTCTTTACTTGTTCCTGCCACGCGAACGGTATCTTACGTGCAGCGGTGATAGCGAATGGCTTGGCGTCCTCAGTCAGATGAATTTGCATGGGGCCTCCGTCCATCTCTCTGAGTCTCGATGTGTCGAAGACCCGTGGGAACGCCTCCATTAGCTGTTGCAGGTGGGTGGCTCGTTGTTGGTCGGAGGGTTCACCCATCGCTGCATTCCACGCTGGTTTATTTTCAGTCGGCGTGGCTTGAAGCAGAGCGTCTTGGTACAGACTGACCCCGGCCGGCCGACCTCGCTCGGACCGGACCGGGGTCACAGGGGCGCGCTCAGGCGCACGGTCAGGGGTGCAACAGGGGGCACGTGGCACGTGGCGGTCCGTGAAGTTAGTGACGGAATCGGATTCGAATTCAGCGTCGAGTAGCGATTTGCTTCAAAATGTGGGAACAGTTTAATTGGGGCACGCTGATCACGCAAATGACATTCGTTTTGACATTCAAGGTCATCTTCAAAATCATCTTCCAGGTCAAAGGACGGGGTGGCTCAAAACGACCCGAAGTTATTGTCCGATCGCAAAACAAAATAATGGTATCATTCTATTCCTCGAGCCAATATCTAGGCGCAGCTTTCGAAACCTCACTGGAGGCAAATGACCTTGACCCTCATTTTCAAGGTCAAAGGACAAATAACCCGAAGTTATTGTCCGATCGCCAAAATAATGGTCTCATTCGATTCCTCGGGTTAATTCGATTCCTCATTCAATTCCACAGCCTTCGCAAACTCACTCGTGGCAAATGACATTGACCCTCATTTTCAAGGCCATATGACGGGGCGGCTCAAAACGACCCGAAGTTAGAAGCCGATTGCCAAAATAATGGTCTCATTAGATTCCTCGGGTCAGTATCTGCCGTAACCTTTGCAACCTCACTCGTGGAAAATGACCTTGACCCTCAATTTCAAGGTCAAAGGACTCAAAACGACCCGAAGTTTAATCCAATCGCCATTGATCTTGAAATTGAGGGCCAATGTCATTTGCTACGAGTGAGGTTGCGAAGGCTACGACTATATACTGACCCGAGTAATCGAATGAGACCATTATTTTGGCGATCGGACAATAACTTCGGCTAAGATTACCGTGAATGTCAAAATGAATGCCATTTCGTGATCAGCGTGCCCCAATTGACCTGTCACCACATTGTGAAGCGAATCGCTACTCGACGCTGATTTCGAATCCGAATCCGTCGCTAACTTCATGGACATGCGGGGGGAATCACGATTGAGGGCGCCTCTCCTGGGCGTCTGGACACCGAAGGTGCCACTCTCGAGTGCAGGTGGCGCCCCTTGAGTCGTGAGTGCCGGCGGCACCCCTTTAGATCGGACAATATGCCTCTTTTAGACCGGAGATAGCGACCCCAACTGTGCCTCCCCCGAAAATATAAGTTTTCTGACCTGCACGAGGTGTTCACTAAGACAAAGTTGGCAAGGCTCAGCCTCCTTTGACTACCCCCCCCCCCCCCCCCCCCCCCCCCATTTCGAAAGCGCACCGAAAGCGCAATTTTACCCATATTTTTCACAGATAGTCGTACCAAGTATGCATTTTTATGCTGGGATTATATTTGCGTTTCTTTATTCTTTTAAATAATAACTAAGGTCTTGCAAAAAAAAGGTCTCTCAAAAATGGCTTCCCCGGCCCAGCCGAGGCAACTTTGAGGTTGCCCCGGCCGCAGCCCTATAGGATTCTCCACCCATGCACAAGGCAAACAAATTAGGCGAGAACCAAACAGCATTATTTTAGTAAGGCAATACATGAATCCCATCACCGAATAACTAACTTTATCACCGTAAATGACTTAAAATCACCAAAACGTCACAACATATTGAGGATTTCGGGCTTCGGCCGATGGAATTCTTTAAAAATATGTAAACTGGCTCCAAGGGTTAGGTGAGGTGAGGTGAGGTGAGGTGAGGTGAGGTGAGGTGAGGTGAGGTGAGGTGAGGTTAGGTTAGGTTAGGATAAAAGCTTGAGAAATAAATGGTGATGCTTTAACATGGAAGTCAATGAGAAAGTGGTCATTTCGGTGATGGATTAATCCTCTCCCTACGGGAGTTTTTTTCACTTTCGCCTTACGGGGGGGGTCTGACAGGCCCCCCTGTTAACTTCCAAACCAAGTAACTTTGAGCAATGCGGTAAGAACCAGCATGTTGCCTGTCATGAGAGGAATCTAACAGTATGCGAATTTTAGGTTTCCAGTCAACGGGTGACCTTCCAGGTCAAGTGAATGACCTCGGACTTACCACGTCCGGAACAGAGATTTTGCCATGCAGAAAACCTCAAAATGAGAAATTGATAAATGTAAATAAAAAGGCATGTTCCTAGACTAGTTTTGGCTCAGAAATACAAAAAAAGGTAATTATTTGTTCGTATCTTGTCAAAAAAAAGTTAAAAAATATTTTTAAAAAATGACGTCATCAGTTTCTTACACTTAGAGAGCTATCACTCAGTCAAAAATGAAGATATTGCTTTGAAATTTGGTATGGGTATTATCCATACTCAGTACTCTCTCATGAATTCCGGTTTTTCTAATATCTTTGAAAATTTTGATTTTGTGGGGATTTAAAAAAACAACAATTAGGGGTCAAAAACCCCCAATATTTTGAAAATCCGAGATCGCCATTTTAAAGAGAATGCTATTTTGTATCTTTGGTGAATTGCGTTTGCAATTTGTTTCAAAACTCTGTTTTCTACGATTTTGCAAATATTTATCATTTTTTACCAGCATGACGTCATCAAAACATGATCATCTCCAAAACTACTCAACTAATTTCAATTAAAGTTTTACAGCCTACGTATAATTGTTGTAAAACTCAACTACCCAAAATTTCAGCAAGATGCATTGCATGTGTAAAAAGTTATTCAAGAAAACCCTCAGGGTTCTGTCAGCCCCCCCCCCCCCCCCCCTGTAGGGCGAGGGTTAATACCCTGCCTTTTAGGAATAATAAAAGACGTACGTAAAATTAGCAGCTGATTGGTATTGCCCAATCTATAATTTTGAGGCCCGTCGCCTCAAAATTGCCTGAAACTAGACAGGTAGGTCCTCCTTGCCACGCTAAACACGAAAAACGTACAATTATCCTGGAATACGGGCTACTTTTAATGTTATAACGTGTTAAGTTTTGAATGTCTGTCAGTTCAATATCTGGCTAACTTGACGCGGAAAGCTTCCAATTCCTGCGCAGTCGTTTCAAAATAAAGGAAGACAGACATTCAAAACTTAAACAAATCTATAACTCTGAAAGTACCCCGTGTTCCAGGCTAATCTTACGTTTTTCGTGTTCAGCGTGGCAAGGAGGGCCTACCTGCCAAGTTTCAGGCAATTCTGAGGCGACGGGACTCAAAACTGTAGATCTCTAAAACGGTATAACTCTGAAAGTAGCCCGCGTTCTAGACTAATTTTAGGTTTTTCGTATTCAGCGTGGCAAGGAGGACGTACCTGCCAAGTTTCAGGAAATTATGAGGCTACGTGCCTCAAATTTTAGATTGCCCAATAGATTGATACTACTGAGCAATATCAATCTACTGCTAATTTGACGTAGCTGAATAAAAGAGACAAATATGACTCAGCTGTCAAATATGTACATTTATTTTGCCCTTGTATATTGCTTTCAATATTTATGCTGTTTTCACATGCGTTTTTGTTTGATTGATGTTGGATTAGGCTATTCTCTTTTAAAATGACTTTTACTGATGTGGCCCTCTACTTTTCAACACCATGACCAGGTATATCTTGTGAAAATAATGTTTGTCTGGCTAAAAATTGAAGGTTGTGATAAATTAATCCTAAATTTAAACTCATGATTTGGGTCTATGATTATTTGTGGTCTTTTTCCAGCTCAGGATGATTGGTATGCCTTCACGTCTTTCACACACCAAAATATGTATAATATTGTTCAAGTTCTTCATTAAGTGTCAATTTCACCAGCATATTTTAGCTCAAAATGTAATATAACTTTTGCCAACCGCGTAAGGGTGCACTCTAATGTTAAATGTGTGACCTATCCAGAACTAAGTCCAATGTAAAATATGCTACACTCAATCTTGTTTTGCTCATGTTGTTATGTTAACACCTATAGATTGCCATTTTGTGGGTGTCTGAAATTGACAGAAATGTTACCCGTTTGTCAGTAGGTATTGTTGTTCTATAGTGCTTATGACCCAACTGAATATGACCCTACATATATACGCTCAAAACCGGCTTTGGTGGACAATCGCTTCAAAAAATTTAGGTGGACCCAAAAAAATGGCGCGAATCCCGTCTGCTTTGTTATCATTGCCTGACACCTCACGCCCTCTACAAGGCGCAAAAGTTTCGCAAGAATTAAGGCCTATGGTTGGCCGTTATAGCACCGAGAAAACGAGCGTCCAGATTACTCTTTGGTGGACATTTTTTTAGAAAAGGCGAGGTGGTTTAAGGGGACATGACCTTCAATATTTTGATTAAAAGAATGATATTTGGGTGGACACGACATTTAATTGTTTATAAATGGTCAGGCTGTTTGGATGGACATGACCTTGACAATTGTATAAAAAGGGAAGAATGTTGAGGTGGACATTACCTTAAATTGTTCGAAAAATGCAAGCATATTAGGATGGACATGACATTGGCCAACCGTCGCTCGTAAGGCGGTGGACGGGTTACGAGGCTGGGCCTGGCAATGCTCGTCGCTGGAAGCCTGGCCTGGCAATGCTCGTCGCTGGAGGCCGGGCCTGGCAATGCTCGTCGCTGGAGCAATGTATTGCCTCGTCATGATAAATGCTAGCTGAATATTTTTTTTAAAAAAATATCACACACAGACACTTATGAGTCCAGCGTGCGTCTTTTCCGTCTATTAAAACATGACAACCGGCCGGACACTACATTGCCATGTTTTTACTGAAAAACAACCACACTCCCTGGCCGAATGCCGCCACGCGGTTGATGCTGATTAGTTTACGACAATGCCACTTCCTTAGAGTTGGGAGATAATTCTGAAGTTGATTCTTTCCATACAACGCGGTAAGACGTTTAGTTGAAATCCGACAATATTGTGGGGGACGCGTCCCTCCCGTCCGCCCCGGGCTTCCGTCGCAACTCCACTCTGTTCGTCAGCAGTCTTAACCCTATTTGTAACAGGCTCCTGGCTACCCCTATTTGTAACAGGGGGGCGGATTCAGCCCCCCCCCCCCCCCGAGATCTCGAGATCTACCCGTCCGATTTTCAAAAATTAAACGGTGTTTGGTTCCCCTCAACACGATCTACCTTTAGAAATAATATTACAAAATCTAAATTTGGGATAGGGGGGCAACAGGGGGGCAAAAACTACAAATTTTAGTGGTATTTTTGATCCAACATAGCTTTCATGTTTATCGACCGATTTTAACACAACTAATAGGAATCGATAGAGATTGAATTGGACATTGATGTATGACGGTGACGTTTGAAAATTCAAAAATCATAGGCGTGTGCATGTCACTCAATATGGGGGTGAAGTAAATGCGTAATAAAACCATTTTTTGATGTTTTTTTGATAAATGAAATGGTATGTGATTGTAACATTAAAAAAAAACAGTTATAAATCATAATTTTGCAATAGGCGGTACCAGGTTAGTGAAAAAGGGGGGTAAAATTGGGAAAAATATTAACCGCAGACAAGTTGCTACCCAGCACTATAAATATGTTACTGATCGTAGATAGTTCCTTTTTGCATGTTGTACTTCATCATAGGCGTATCCAGGATCCAAACTGGGGCGGCGCAAGACCTTTTGATAAGTATATTATCCGCTGTTATGATACTAACTAGTCAACAGTGACTATTTCACTTACAACTTCAAGTAACATTGCTACCCCCTTTCTACCCTACCTGGACTCGGCTATTATCTTATAATCGTTCGTAGAGTAGCCTGTGGTGCTTGTTTCATCCGAAAACTGCCGTATGTTATGTCATTGTACGCCCATGCCTCTTAGTTTCCTTGCAATAATTGACCCCCTTTCTTCCATTCCTGAGCGCGCCTCTGCAAAAAAAAATGACTTTATTCCCTTTTCTGGTCTCATATGTGCATATAATATTATAAGCTAAACGTATATTGCGCCGTTATCGCTGGCATATCGTCATCACCATGCCAGTCAACCCCCTTTTCATGTTCCTGAACACGCCCCTGAAACTCTATATGTAATAAATTATGCAAATAATGGAAGCAGAAGCTATCTTTTACATCTTGATAGCTATAAATGCCCCTTGCTCTATTGGCTTCCCGCCAAGCATTGAACACTTCCTGGACCCCCCCCCCCCCCCCTTTCAAGCCCCTGAAACCGCCTCTGCCATGCAATTTTGTATGATATTTCATTAACATCAACTAATTTGTACTTGTTGCAATCACCGTAAGCCGATTTAACTCCTTCATACTTGATGCAGTTAGGAAGAAACCGTGAAGATCGCATTTCCGTATTATCGCCAAATGTCGCCTCCGAACCCACCCAAAACTGTGCCCTGGAACCGCCTCTGTTCAGGTTAAGAACTCAAAATTTTGACTCCAAATGCGGGGTTCAATTCTATGAAAAGTCCCAAAATTTAATGGGCCTGCTCCCAGCCGTTCTGGAGATATCTGCGAAAAACATGAAGGGGGGGGGGGCGGAATCCGCCCCCCCCCCCCCCCCCCTCCCCTCCCTCCCCTCCCCTCTCCCCCCCCCCCCCCTGTTACAAATAGGGTTAAATGACATCAGCAAACTTTCTGTAAAAAACAGCCTCGTATTTGGCAATAGCAATTTGTATGTAAAAGATGATTAACTTTTGAACACAAAACATTCACTCACATATGTGATTGTAATGGCTGTACAGCCATTTGAAGCAATGCAATCGATGGAATGAGCACATATTCACGTTAAAAAGGGAAATCCACTCCAAATACACCATTCAATGCTCGAAAGATTCCCTGATGGTTTTGACTGGGACCAATACACCCAGCTTAGCCTACGGCGAGTATGTTCGTAGCAGCAGTATTACAAAACATGTTAAAAGGCACTTACGTCAGAAAACACCAGAACTGCCCACCATCTCTGCCACCGCAGCACGCCAGACCGGCAAAGGTCCTCCGCCAGCCACAGCTGGTCGGCGCAGTCATGCAGCCGGTCCAGTCGGCGACCCTGCTCCGCCAGCCAGATTGCTGCTCCCAGTGCAGTCAGTCGTCTGCGCTCCGGCGCCACTCGCAAGCGTGGTGAGCGCAACCTGGGTCGGTGCAGCTGACCAGCGGGCTCTCGCACTGCACACAGGTCGTCCCCCAGCTACTGCACCGTTTCCAGTGCCGCCCGTAGCGCAACCAGCTCGGCGCGTTTGCTGCTGTAGACCTTGCCGGCTGGAACTCGGGAGCTCCCGTTCTTCTCCAGACTGAAAGATGATCAAGACGCCGCCTCCTCCGGCGGCGAATCCAACCTCCGCCGATTCGTCGCACCAGATCCAAACGGGGCAGAGTGGCAAGGTGCCTCTTGGCGGCCGCCCGGCGAACATCGCTGGGGACCGCACTCTGGGTGCCGGATCCGATGACCAGCCTGATGCGCATTCTGGTTCAGTCCACCAAAGACGACGGGGGGGGGTGATGATAAGCCACTACTCTATGGAGACACCGCACACGTCCGCCCGAACGACGGACCACACTAACGTCGCGTCAGCCAGTGGCTGTCAGAATGTGCCACGGGGCCCCCGTCTCAGCGGCTGCGGGGAGGGGTCGTCGGTCTTCTGGGACGCTGCCGTGCATGCCAGCCTCGCGGCTAGCACTTCCCGGAGCGTCCGCACGGGAAACATGCCGGTGTCTGTAATGGGCGGGTCCCTCGGTGTGCTCACGGGACAGCCGGTCACTACACGCGCCGCTGCGCGTATCCCCCACTTGAGCTTGACATGAGAGTTCGACGCCGCCCGAAGCCAGGCCACGGCCGCGTACTCGAGCAGCCTTGGACGTATCCGTTGCCGACAGTCCGTAGCTGCGGATCACGCAGGCCCCACGACCACCCGGCCCATGCTGGCCTCCTTCAGGTATACGTCCGTCATTACGAGGAAAACCTGCAGACATGCCTTTCCAGTGTCTGTTCCAGCCTGTTCTGGTACTTATGTGGGCCGATGGCGGACGGCAGCGCCACTAGGTCGGCCGGCTCCTGCGGCGGCGGGGCGGTCAGCGAATCAGGAGACGTCGCGTCGTAGCGCAGCGACGCGCCTTCGCTCGGCAGCGGCGTGGAGGGCCCCCTGTCGTCGTACTCGGCGAGCAGATGGCGGAAGCGCTGGTGGCCGCCGGCGTCGAACAGCTCGCGCTCGCTGGCGTCGCTGGGCAGGCAGGCTCATTACTTGGCGCCATGTCTCACCAGCGCTTGTGTCCGGGCCGGGGGCAGCAGCCAGCAGCGCCGGCGTGGTGTGTAGCCGTCAACCATGCTGCCGGTCCAGTGCGTTGGCGTTGGAGGCACAGGTCGTCAGACTCGGCCCGGCAGCCGGCGCAGACTCGTGGTCAGCAACGTCTGGCCACATAGCTACGACTGCTGCTCGCTGTCAGCACAGCACTCGACCTGGAAGACAAATAATGCTTGGATAAATGCTAAGGACAATTTTGGGACTAAGGGACTTGGGACTATTCAGAGTTCATTTAAAGTGTCCAACATGACAGTAACTTGTTTGAGCATAAGGGCATTGAAACACAATTATTATATGGCGCCCATGGGCAACACAGGTAGTCTGGTGTCAAATGACTACCATCCAAGGAGTAATGTCATCAGTTTGTGAATACAGATAGTTTGATGTCATCAGAGTGCCAGCACAGTTAATTTGGTGATAACAGGCATAGCCAACACATGGGTTCTGCTGCCAACAGTCTCCCACCATAGCAAGTACAACACCATTATTCCGGCAAGACAGGTATACTGGTACCAACAAACTGGCAACAGTGACAACAAAGCATCTGGCGGGTGGGAATTAACTTTAAACTGGACAGATTATACACATAACGGAAACTAAGCCCAATTTCACAAGCTTCAGTAAGCATTATACAAAACCGATGAGCTGCAATGAGCTCTGACGAGCTTCAATGCACACAATGGAAAACCAAGCATCAGATGCTGATGATGAAGATGATTCTGGTTTTAGGGCGCACTGACAGTTAGTGGTCATTTGGCGCCCAGCATCAGGTGATGAATTCCAGATAGTACAGATGAATTTCAGATAGTATACCTACATTATACAACACATTACCCAAACCACATATGATAAGCTTAGAGTAGGTTTTTACACTGTAAGCATTATAGAACCAGGCCCCACCTGCAGACCTTCACATTTCAGGGTGAGGTCATGCTATTGCAAAGCCATATCCAGGATTTCACCAAGGTAGCACCCGCTGTCAGTGATATGGGTCCCTGGCACATACATGAAGTTTGTATGTAGGTATCTCTTTCTTTAAATGATAGACAAAACAGCGCACCTGATGCAATTCAAGCAGCCCCGGTGACACTTAACCTGCGCCCCGCTAGAGGGGGAGGGGCAGAATGTGTCCCCCCCTTCCTGGATTTGCTCAATAACTTGAACACCATCATAGATATCAACGTTCAACGTTCAGTACCTTATGCTGCATCAATTTTTCGTCTTCACACCAAAATCAAATGAAATTGTTGTAATATTTTGGGAGATAATGATGTTTTAATGACTTCATGTCATGGCATTTTTGTTGGAAAAACGATTAATGTTTGAACAATGGTAGAAAATAAAGTGTTGAAGCAAATTGCAAATAACAAAAACGTCAAAAGAAAGGAAATGGCATTCTCTACAAAATGGCTATCTCGGATTTTTACATTTTGTGTTTTTGACGCCCCCCCCCCCCCAATAAAAAAGAAATCAGGAAAAATCCACAAAATATTTTTTTATTATTGCTTAAGCTCGAATACCAAAATAAGGTGACCGTCCAAATCCGCGGGGAAGAAAATGGGGGTACCTTTTTGCCACAAAAAGATCCCCCACGGAGAGGCTGGATCCGCCAGTGGGCCCCTTGGCGTTTTTGGCTATGGCACCCCCCCCCCCCCTTGAGCGATGGCGCCCCTGATCGCCGAGTTGCCACCCGTCAAAATCCCTTAGAATACGCCCTGGTAAATTCGGAATGTTCAGGGGCCCCTCTTACCCGCCCAGGGGCCCTTTCGGTCTGATCAGAGGCCCATCCGATCTGCACAGGGGCCCTTTTAACTTTACATAGTCAGGGGCCCTCCAACCTTCTAAGGGGCCCTTCACACCTGGCAACGGACTGCTCTGGCTGCTTTGTCGCCTTGCGACATGCTCTGAGGGCCCTCCAACCTGCCCTGGGCCCCTCCGTGCTGACTAGGGACCCATTCGGCATATTCAGGGGCCCTTCTTACCCACCCAGGGGCCCTTTCCGTCTGGTCAGGTGCTCCCTTACCTGCACAGGGGCCCTTTTTACTTCACAGGGGCCCTCTGGTCTGTCCTAGGGACCTCCATCCTGCTAAGGTGCCCTTACGACTTGGCAAGGGACTGCGCTGGCTCCTTTGTCGCCCTGCCGACATGCTCAGGGGCCCCTCCGACCTGCTCAGGGGCCCCTCTGTGCTGGCTAGGGGCCCATTCGACGTGTTCAGGGGGACCTCTGGCCCTTTCGGTCTGATCAGGGGCCCCTCTGACACACACAGGGCTCTTTTGAACGTCCAAGTGGCCCTCTGGTCTTTCAGAGGGCCCTGGTAGCACTAAAGGGACTCTGAAGTGCTATAAATATCTAAAGACCACGCTTCGCGTGGTAAAGGGCACCCTGGAAGTTAAGGGCCCCCTCGAGCAAGTTGAAATTCACCATACATTTCCTTCGCGCTCGCTCATTCATCGCCAACTACGGCGTCTTACTGGTTATTATTCCTTATAGTTATGTTACTCTTGCAACACTTATTTATTCTGGCATAACGCTAAGGCATGAATCAATTTAATAATGGACAAATCCAACATTTCAAGCAGAACAAGTTTTGTCATGAAAACCAAGCCATAAGGACAAAGGTTGTCCAATTTGATCCAGTCGAAGTATGGAGCTGACCCAGGTACGTAGCGAAGGGGGGCAGCGGTTGCGCCCCCCCCCCCCCCCTCCCCCACCGGAGGCCAGGAGGTCCCTTTTCGGCGCGCGCAACGCGTCGAAAAGGGCCGACGAGACTGCGCGAAGCGTGGTATCATGGGCTCTTTACAACGCGAAGCGTGGTTTTTAGAGAGTTTAGATCACTTCAGAGGCCCTTTAGGGCCAGCAGTGCCCTCCCTGAAAGACCAGAGGGCCACATGGACGTTCAAAAGAGCCCTGTGTATGTCAGAGGGGCCCCTGGCCAGACCGAAAGGGCCCCTGAGCGGGTCAGAGGGTCCATGAACACGTCGAATGGACCCATAGCCAGCACAGAGGGGCCCCTGGGTAGGTCGAGACCCCTGAGCATGTCGGCAGGGCGACAAAGCGACCAGCGCAGTCTCTTGCCAGGTCATAAGGGCCCCTGATCAGGTTGGAGGGCCCCTGGGTGAATCAGATAAGGGCCCATGGGTGGGTCAGAAGGGCCCTGAACATGCCGAATGAGCCCCTAGCCAGCACATAGGGCCCCATGGGTAGGTCGGAGTGGCCCCCGGGCAGGTCGGAGGGTTCCCTGAGCATGTCGGTAGGGCGAGAAAGCAGCCAGCGCAGTCCCTTGCCAGGTCGAAAGGGCCCCTGAGCAGGCTGGATGGCCCTAGGATAAACCAGAGAGCCCCTGGGAAGTTTAAAGGCCCCTGTGCAGGATAGAGGGTCCCGAACCAAACCGAAAGGGACCCTGGGCGGGTCAGAAGGGCCCCTGAACATGCCAAATGGGCCCCAAGCCAGCACGGGGGGGGGGCGGTGCTCAATGGGACCCTTTTAATTTCTCCCTCGGGAAGGGACCCTTTCAATGCTCGGGAAGGGGCCCTTTCAACGCTCAGGAAGGGGCCCTTTCGAGGCGCCCCCGCCCCCTGGGCGAAATCCTGGCTACGTGTCTGCCTGCCATTGGTTAAACACGCTGTATAAAAATAGTATCCGACATAAGAGCTCTCAAAATTTTCACTGGCTAAGAGCCATGAGATAATGGGACTAAACTTGGTATATACAAGTATATTAGGAACAAAAATATCACCCATGCGATGTCAATAATTATACAATTGATATGAAACCCACATTTATATGAAACTAATTAATAGATGATCTTTTCTTATTTAATTAATGATGCTTGATAAATATTTACCAATCATTTATCAAATGGACAACTAAATATAGGAATTATTATAGGGTGAGAACCACAACTTTGGACACATCTTAACCAAATTACTGGCAGGGCGGGGGGGAGATTTTGCCCACTCCTCATGTTTTTTCTCAAATAGCCCCGAAATGGCTTGATGTAGGATTCTGAATTTTTCTGACTTTTCCTAAAACTAATCATGGCATATTGTCCGAAAATTTCAAGAATTGTCAAGAATTAAAAACAAACATTTTTCACATACCAAAAGGACCAAAAAGGTCCTGGAAACGCCTATGAATTTTGCATTTTCAAATGTGACCAGGATATATCAATTTTTTATTAATTTGCTGTTGATCCATCTAGTTTTTTCCCTTCAAAATCGGTCTATAGAACTAGGAGATATGAAGGATTAACAAAAGTTATAAAATTAGTGCATTTATTTACCCCCCTGCCGCCACAATTTTCACAATTTTGGAAGAAAAAAAATAGAAATGTAGATCAGTCTGAGGGGAGTCAAACCCTGTTTGAATTGTGAAAATCGGACAAGCAGATTTCGAGATCTCCGGGGAGGGACGAATCCCCCCCCCCCCTCCTGACACTAATAGGGGTAGCCAGGAGCCTGCCAATAATAGGGTTAACACTGTATTTTGCATGCTACTGACATTCTAAATTACTTTAGGAAAAATAAAATCCGTAGCAAGTCCTGCAAGTAAAGTCCTGCATTATAATGTGCCTGGGGTTATGGCTGCTAACCCTAATTCGGGCGAAATGTTAGTAAGTCGGACAGTTCCAAATATCAGACTTGTCATGGTATTGCTGATTTGTTAGTACTTTCTTGGCAGTTCACTTAATGTCTAAGATTTGGGTACATTAATACATGTAATAGACATTGATCAACAAATAAATCAGTAAATAAATAAACATGAACTTGTCAAGAATTTGCAGTATCACACATTTAATTGGTTAATTAGGGTTTTAGGGCATGAAAACTGCTAATTCAATAGTACTCCACCTTTAAGCTAGACCATTAGACCCTATCCATAGGGCCTCGACTAAGCAATTTTGAATTGGGTGGCAGTTACAAACGATATTAAGGCATAATTCATGTTTAGCGTACCTGCTGTTAGAACATAGAAACATTTTTTTTTGCATAGAGATCTGGTAACATTTGTTTAAGCTGGCCTACTTGTCAAATTGAAGAGAGAAAAATATATATTCAAGTTCAGATCCATGCAGCCAGCCGTGGCAAATTAATATTGTTTCTTGTCATAAACCTCATAATTGTAGTATTATATTCATTAAACATGAATAATGTTACCAAACCTGGCAGCTGCTAAACAATTTCACATTTAAATTTCACAGTGGAATTCACAGCATCAGTGATGTAGTCAAGGGGTGCAAAAATGGGTATTGGTAGGGCAGACATCACACTTCCGTACACAACACTGTAGGTAGTGTGACAAGCCTCAACAAGGTGCGGGCGGTGCAGCCGGCTTGATGACGTCATTGGGAGGGTATACTTAATGACGTAGGCCTGCTTACTACTCAATCAGACTTAACGGTGTAGGCCTGTTTACTACTCGATCAGACTTAATGGTGTAGGCCTGTTTACCACTGGATCAGACTTAAAGGGAATGTTTCACCTTTGTATTAGTTTTAAACTGAGATAGTCATTATCTTGGGCCATTATTGACATGTCTAAATTACTAAGGTCATTTTCCCAAAAAATAACAATTTTTAAGCACTTTAATTTACCATTTGCAAAATGCACCCAGGCTGGTGCAGCCGCTGATTGGCTGACAGCCACTTTTTCAGCCAATCCCACTTTGTCAGCCAATCAGCGGCAGTCTATAGCTCAATAATGACGTCATCTGCCCAAATGATACAAAACAAACTTAATTTGTATAAAGTTAACCATATTTGTAACAGGGGTAAGGATTCCGCCCCCCCCCCTCATGTTTTTCGCAGATATCTCCAGAACAGCTAGGATCAGGCCCATGAAATTTTGGGACTTTTCCCAAAATAGATTTTCACATATGGAGTCAAAATTTTGAGTTCTTAACTTGAACAGAGGCGGTTCCAGGGCACGGTTTTGGGAGGGTTCGGCGGCGACATTTGACGATAATACGGAAATGCGATCTTCACGGGTTCTTCCTAACTGCCTCAAGTATGAAGGAGTTACACCGGTTTACGGTGATTGCAACAAGTGCAAATTGGTTTATGCTAATTAAATATCATACAAATTGCATGGCAGAGGCGGTTTCAGGGGCTTGGAAAGGGGGGGGGGTTCCAGGAAGTATTCAATGCTTGGCGGGAAGTCAATAGAGCGATGTAAGAGGCATTAATAGCTATCAAGATGTAAAAGGTAACTTTATCTTCCATTATTTGCATAATTTATTACATATAGAGTTGCAGGGGCGTGTTCAGGCACATGAAAAGGGGGATGACTGGCATGGTGATTACGATATGCCAGCGATTACGGTGAAATAGACGGTTAGCTTATAATTTTATATGCACATATGAGGACAGGAGAAGTAAAAGTCATTTTTTTGCAGAGGCGCGCTCAGGAATGGAAGAAAGGGGTCATATTATTGCAAAGAAACTAAGATGCATGGGGCTACAATGACATAACATACTGCAGTTTTCGGATTAAACACGCACACCACAGGGTACTCTACAAACGATTATAAGATAATAGGCGAGTCCAGGTAGAATAAAAGGGGGGTAATCAATGTGAATTGAAGTTGTAAGTGAAATAGTCACGGTTGACTAGTTAGTATCATACTAGCGGATAATATACTTATCAAAAGGTATTGCGCCTCCCCAGTTTGGATCCTGGATACGCCTATGACGAAGTACAACATGCAAAAAGGAACTATCTACGATCAGTAACTTATTTATAGTGCTGGGTAGCAACTTGCCTGAGGTTAATATTTGTGTCCTAATTGACCTCCCTTTTTCACTAACTTGGTACCGCCTATGGCAAAAATATGATTCATAACTGTTTTTCTGTCACAATAACATACTATTTCATTTATTTAAAAAAACATAAATAGTTTTATTACGCATTTACCTCGCCCCCATATTGAGTAACCTGCACACGCCTATGATTTTTGAATTTGTAAAAGTCACCGCCATATATACATTTCCAATTCAATCTCTATCGATTTCCATTGGTTGTGTTAAAATAGGTTGATAAACATGACAGCTGTGTTGGATCACAAATACCACTAAAATGTGTAGTTTTTGCCCCCTGTTGCCCCCTATCAAAAATTTGGATTTTTGTTTATGTTTTAGAAATGTAGATCGTGTTGAGGGGAACCAAATGCAGTTCCATTTTTGAAAATCGGACGGGTAGATCTCGAGATATCCGGGGGGGGGCGGAATCCTCACCGTGTTACAAATAGGGGTAGCAGGAGCCTGTTACAAATAGGGTTAAGTGACTTTTCGGGTAAAAAATATCACCATTGCTTTCAGCAGCACTTGCTTCATATTGTTGACTACAATCAGCATATATTTGAAAACTTTCAGAAAGGTGAAACATTCCCTTTAATGGTGTAAGCCTGTTAACTACTCGAGCAGACTGAATAGTGTAGGCCTGTTTACTACTCGATCAGACTTAATTTTGTACTAACTAACCTAACCCCGCCATTAAGTCCGATTGAGTAGTACACAGACCTACTCTATTAAGTATACCCTCCTAGTGACGTCATCAAGCTGGCTGAACCGCCCGCCCCTTGTTACACTACCTACAGCTGGTGCACGGAAGTGTGACGCTTGCCCTACCAATACCCCAAAATGGCCACACCACTCCCGATGAGCCAGGAAATATTACATTATATATTAGCAATTATAGGAGAAAAAAGTGCACAACAATTACATTTTGGCTTAATGACACTTGGCCACTCTGATAAAAATGATGGCCAGGTGTCTGTTACAAACACAATAGTATGTCAGGATTTGCCGTTGCCAGCTTTCGTGGAGGTTCCCTGCAATGATACAATTATAAGGAACATCAATATTTTAGTCAACGTACATAATTTTGTACATCTATAAAATCATATTATTGGGTTTCTCTGACTTATTAATTTCACCTACCCAGCTTTTGTTACCAGGCAACAATATTAATGTTTGCAGCCATGCAACTTTGCCTACACATTGACATTCACACTCCAATTTGCTTCATGCAGGCACGTTGTCAGGGTTGCTATCGGTGGGGGGCCAACTCCTCCAGGAGGGGACATAATTCAAATTGGGATGCATTTTGTCCACGATTACGCGATGAAAACAGAATCAGTATCCATCGAGGAAAATCTGGCTCAGGGAAGTCCCGTGGTCTCAGTGGCCCTCGTAACTACGTAACTTGTGACCTCGTCCCACATTTTCTTCAAAAATAAGCACCAGTATATTGTTACTAATTTTCCTGATATTCCACATACCTTTCTCTTCATGCCTGTCCTTTTCTTCCTCGGGACTGTCCGGAAACTCTTCACCTGGAACGACTGTACCGACATGGCGCCGCCACGCGCGATGAGCACGAAAGTAAACAGGCGTATAGTGCTGAAACACTGGGAATACCAACGATAAAGACTGAAGTAAACTACGAACCATGGATAATTAATTAGGTATTGACTGCCAGATATAAGGAAACTCAATAATATTGAATAAATATTTCCCCTTATATGTCTAAACAATCATTTATGCATATTCAGCACTACCATGCTCCACTATCACCAATACAAGAAAGGCTTGTCGCCCACTGTCTGCACACCCTCTGCGAACCTCGGTTTGTTTACATTTCCCAACAGCTGGCTGCGCAACACTAGCGCCATGTGGTGGAAAGGCTCGAAAGCATTAATTCGTCAAAACATATTTGACGGGCGCAAAAAGCCGGATTGTGAGGACACGCATTTTTGTCCACATAAAACAAAAGCTTCAAAATCGTAAACTGTGTCCACGTTAGTAAGGCATAGACGATGTTAGAGTAGGTGGACATTTTGTGTCCACTCAAACGGCGAGTCCCCCAAAGTCCAGAAGAGATGCCTCAAATGTCCACCTTAACCCGTTTTGAGAAAGCACCCCCGGGTACCTACATAGTCTTTCTCAGTAATTTTGGGATAACATGTTGTACTACCTATTGTTGGATTTTAAATGTTATTTTATGACAAACTTTACTAACATTTTAAAGTTTGTCCTTTTCTGTGTTCATATATTTATTAATTGTTTTGTTATGATTGTTATTGAAAATTCCTTTGGTGAAAAATCCTTTAGTTTTGTGTATCATTTACTGTATTTATTTACTTGGGTAGGCATTCACTGTCAATGTTGGGGTTGTAATATTAATGATTGGGGTTGTAGTTTTTGTGGATGCAGTTGTAGCTACAACTCCAAAAGCATATAAAGTTCCGCATGTGGTTGTGTCCCACCAACTGTTGTCAGATTTGAAGGCTTCCTGGTGTAAAATGGTCGTCTTTCACCTCAACCAAGCAAAACAACCAACCAGTATGACATTGTATCCCAACAACTCTTTGGAAAGCTCCACCCATGTATATGGTATAGGTACCTACCTACCATTGATGTGAGATAGGATATTAAAAGTTGTATTAAGATACTGCATTAGCTTGTGTGATATTGCGAAATGACGCGATTGTAACGCTTAGTACTGATCTGAATGTATGGGAATGTGCCATTTTTTGTTATATTCCTAACCTACATAATGAAACTGATGTCCTACATGATGACTGAAATGTCTTTTGAGACGAAGACAAAGGCAAAATGTCACATACAGAAGCTCCGTCTCATCGTGAGCCTGCGTGGCCTAATGGATAAGGCGTCGGTCTCCTGAACCGAAGATTGGGGGTTCGAGTCCCCCCGTGGGTACGGTTTCTTTTGGCAGTTTCGCCAGTTGTCTCGTTAGTAATAGTAAACAGACTATATGAATCAGCCCTATGTTGCATTGTGTGGCTAAGTGTTGTGTCGAAACTGAACTGCATGATGACTAAAAAATTATTGAACGAAATCAAACCGTGTAGCCGCGTGATTTTTCAGACTTCCATGACCGTGGTCTTTCGCTGTGATTTTGTACACTTCCGTGACCGTGTTCTCTCGTTGGCCCCGTGGTGTAACGGTTAGCACTCAGGACTCTGAATCCTGCGATCCGAGTTCAAATCTCGGCGGTACCTATCCTTTTCCGAGGCAGTGTTTTGTGTTGTTGTATTGAGGTGCTAACAGGGAGGGACGTAGGAACGTGATGAGAAGTGGGGGAGGGGGCAAGAGACCAAAGTTGATCTCGTCTTGTGAGACCCCCCCCCCTATGCAGTAGGTATTTATATGCAGATTTGAGCGCTTCTCTCGTCTCCGCGAACCTTTTGCAATCTCAAACAAAAGAAAAGATTTAAACAAAAACATTGACTAAAAGGTGAGGAAGACCATTGCTAACAGGTGTGTAAAATTGTCACAAAGTTTTCAGTTTACCTACCTACAATTTCGTGAGTTGACGTGGCAGTTTCATCATGCCTAGATTCTATGTGAATTTCGAGCGTATTAGCGCCAGACCATACTTAAGCGTGAATTGGTATCATCTTTCTGAAGCTTGAAACAATATAATGTGTCCAATAAAATAAATCATTTCGTAAGGAAAAATGGAACTTGGTCGTTGGTTTCAAGGGCGGATTCAGGAGGGCCGCGACCGCTGCGGCCACCCCCTGGATCCGCCCCTGGTTGGTTTGGTAGCATTGTTTTTGCATAGCTGAATGACCGCGCATTTCCGACGGCCCCGTGGTGTAACGGTTAGCACTCAGGACTCTGAATCCTGCGATCCGAGTTCAAATCTCGGCGGGACCTGATTGTCTTGTTTGCTAGTGACAATGTTTTGCTGAAGCGCTAAATCAGACACACGGGGAATGTGTTTCTATAACTACCATCAAAATTTTGTACAAACAATGAGTTTTGCTTTCTCAGGTCTCACACATACTGAAATACGCCGTTATCGTACTTATCAATGTATATACTTTATTTGTATTTTAAGGGTATAATCGCTAGGTGAAACTTAAACTTTATTCGCATTTTCTTTCCCAAGCCTGAAACACAATTAATATCAATCATTTTTTAAAGAAAATATGGAATTTAACCCTTACTTTTGTAGCATGATTTTTAGAAAGCTGCATGACCCGTTGCTCCCACCGGCACCGTGGTGTAACGGTTAGCACTCAGGACTCTGAATCCTGCGATCCGAGTTCAAATCTCGGCGGGATCTCGCTGTTTGCTAGCCGCGGGGATTGAACGACAGATGAGACTCGGAATTTTACCAGCAATGTCTTCTTTCTACAGCTGCCGCCGTAACCATTAAACAACGCATAAATTTGTTTGGGGGTGGGGGGTTTTCAGAGTTTGACTTCACGCATGATGAAATACGTAGCTATCGTTCTTTCTAATGTCTATGTTATATTTGGATTTTGTGTGTTTGCATTATCGGCAGGCGAAATTTTAACTAACCCTCGCCCTACGGGGCGTCATAAAACGACCCCTACCCCCCCCCCCCCCCCCCCCCCCCCTCTAAGGTTTTTATTGCATAAGTTTTTACACATGCAGATAATCTTGCTGAAATTTTCAGTAGCTGAATTTACAACAATTATACGTATACTGTAAAAGTTTCACTGAAATTGGTTTGAGAAATGTGGGAGATAATAAAGTTTTCAGTTTACCTACCTACAATTTCGAGAGTTGACGTGGCAGTTTTGATTTTTCAGAAAAAAAAAAGCAAAACGGTTTCCCTCTGTGGTCAGTTCCGTCCGGTTCACCTATCATGATGGATTTGTATTCCTTGGTTAAACATGTATGCAACCATGGGCGGAGTTTCCCATTCAAATGGTGGGGTCACTACCCTTCCAACTTCTTGTTGTGTCCCACCAACTGTTGTCAGATTTGAAGGCTTCCTGGTGTAAAATGGTCGTCTTTCACCTCAACCAAGCAAAACAACCAACCAATATGACATTTTGGAAAGCTCCACCCATGTATATGGTATAGGTACCTACCTACCATTGATGTGAGATAGGATATTAAAAGTTGTATGAAGACACTGCATTAGTTTGTGTGATATTGCGAAATGACACGATTGTAACGCTTAGTACTGATCTGAATGTAAGGGAATGTGCCATTTTTTGTTATATTCCTAACCTACATAATGAAACTGATGTCCTACATGATGACTGAAATGTCCTTTGAGACGAAGACAAAGGCAAAATGTCGCATACAGAAGCTCCATCGCATCGTGAGCCTGCGTGGCCTAATGGATAAGGCGTCGGTCTCCTAAACCGAAGATTGGGGGTTCGAGTCCCCCCGTGGGTACGGTTTCTTTTGGCAGTTTCGCTAGATGAATCAGCCCTATGTTGCATTGTGTGGCTAAGTGTTGTGTTGAAACTCATCTGCATGATGACTAAAAAATGATTGAACGAAATCAAACCGTGTGGCCGCGCGATTTTTCACACTTCCGTGACCGTGGTCTTTCGCTGTGATTTTTTACACTTCCGTGACCGTGTTCTCTCGTTGGCCCCGTGGTGTAACGGTTAGCACTCAGGACTCTGAATCCTGCGATCCGAGTTCAAATCTCGGCAGGACCTATCTTTTTCCGAGGCAGTGTTTTTTGTTGTTGTATTGAGGTGCTAACAGGGAGGGACGTAGGAACGTGATGAGAAGTGGGGGAAGGGGCAAGAGACCAAATTTGATCTCTTCTTGAGAGATCACCCCCCCCCCCCCCTATGCAGTAGGTATTTATATGCAGATTTGAGCGCTTCTCTCGTCTCGGCGAACCTTTTGCTATCTCAAAGAAAAGAAAAGATTTAAACAAAAACATTGACTAAAAGGTGAGGAAGACCATTGCTAACAGGTGTGTAAAATTGTCACAAAGTTTTCAGTTTACCTACCTACAATTTCGAGAGTTGACGTGGCAGTTTCATCATGCCTAGATTCTATGTGAATTTCGAGTGTATAAGCGCCAGACCATACTTAAAGGGAGTGTGCCTACTGTTTTGAACTGTCAAATTTATTTTTCCTACGATAAGTAGCTATTGTTGTGATGGTTGGATACGATGAAATTCACATCTGGAATTCACATCATTCACATTTAGTTGAATTTTCACTTATATTGTTTGCGATAATTTTTCGTTTCGATATCGAAAAAACTATTCCCACTACGGTGAAGGTAAACAGAGGTACCAAATTGATACGTGAACGACGCACCTAAGACAAGCATGATGCATGCAAGCATGATGGCCGCCCAGGCTCTGTTGTTCGGCAGCTGCTATCAGCGCACACGAGCTGTTTGTTAGAATTGCTATTGGCCGGTGATAACGATATGCTAGCAGTGTAATCGATAGTTGCAATGTTTTTAGTAGTGGGAAGCCATCTGGAATCTACCCGATAACTTTTTGCTCCCAAGCAAATTCCTGGAGTCTTTGAATATCTCAGCAACTAGGGTGAATCTGGAGAAATGATGTAGTGGTTCAATTCAGAAAATTGTGTTCTATAGACCAGTGTCAATAACCCCAACTAAGCGATGTGAGTAGGCACACTCCCTTTAAGCGTGCATTGGTATCATCTTTCTGAAGCTTGAAACAATATAATGTGTCCAATAAAATAAATAATTTCGTTAGGAAAAATGAAACTTGGTCGTTGGTTTCAAGGGCGGATTCAGGAGGGCCGCGACCGCTGCGGCCACCCCCTGGATCCGCCCCTGGTTGGTTTGGTAGCATTGTTTTTGCACAGCTGCATGATCGCGCATTTCCGCCGGCCCCGTGGTGTAACGGTTAGCACTCAGGACTCTGAATCCTGCGATCCGAGTTCAAATCTCGGCGGGACCTGATTGTTTGCTAGTGACAATGTTTTGCTGAAGCGCTAAATCAGACACACGGGGAATGTGTTTCTATAGCTACCATCAAAATTGTTGTACAAGCAATGTGTTTTGCTTTCTCAGGTCTCACACATGCTGAAATACGCCGTTATCGTACTAATCAATGTATATACTTTATTTATATTTTAAGTGTATTATCGCTGGCTGAAACTTAACACGCGCCCTGGAGGGCCTCTGATAATTACACGCCCTGGAGAGGGGGGCGGATTTCCCCCCCACCCCCCCACCTATGATCTCGAAAACCACGCAACGTAGCGACAAGCGGGAAACGACGTTAGATAGCTCGAGACAAGCTCTTTCGAAAGTGTTATGTTAAATTTTTCAGGTCAATATTAAGGTCACCAGAGGTCATCAAGGGTCAGATTTTCAAGTTTTCAAGACTTCGGTTCGAACACCCCCAAATATCTCGGGAACTATGATAGTTAGCAGCAAACGGAAAAAAGCAATCGAAAGCTATTGAAAACTGCAATCGACATTTATGTCCTGAGATTTGAGCTCAGGTCAATAGTTTAGGCTCCAGAGGTCATCGAATGTCAAAAAGGTGATTTTGTTTTCTAAACTAATTTCCCCAAATAACATTTGACCTAATAAAGATAAAGCAAAAATGTTTACGCCATCGCGTGTGTTTTGTCAAGGTGCTTCGAATCATATTCATGGTGATCGGGCTAGGTTAACTTAGAAATTTGACCTCAGGTCAAGGTCAAGTGGTGACCCAAGTTGGTCATGTTGCATATTGTGAGACGTGTCTCGACGAGACAAACATATTGGTACCGTTTTCTCTTCTGTATCTTCAATATGTCGATAGTTATTGATAAAACCGTGTTGGCGGTCACAAAATTGACCTGACCTTAGGTCACCGATATTAGAAATCCGAGATTTACAAATTGTTGGTATCTATGATCTTATGAAGTCCTGCAAGATTGAAACCGATCGGCGTAAAACTGTGGCTGTGGTACTACTGCAAACGTTTTGGAGTTGAGGTCAGCACGTGACCTGGTCTGGTGACCTGACCTGAGATGACCTGAAGCCAAGAATTTTACCTAATGCGGAAAATTCATTTATAAACAGGCATACAAAAAACGGCGGCGCTGCGCGCCGCCGTTTTTACGCTATCCTCGAAAAACCGGAGGGGTGGGCGAATTTCGCCCCCCCCCCCTCCAGGGCGCGTGTTAAACTTGATTCGCATTCTGTTTCCCAAGCCTGAAATACATTTAATATCAATCATTTTTTAAAGAAAATATGGAATTTGGCCGTTAATTTTGTAGCATGATTTTTAGAAAGCTGCATGACCCGGTGCGCCCACCGGCCCCGTGGTGTAACGGTTAGCACTCAGAGACACTGAATCCGGCGATCCGAGTTCAAATCTCTGCGGGACCTCACTGTTTGCTAGCCGCGGGGATTGAACGACAGATGAGACTCATAATTTTACCAGCAATGTCTTTCTACAGCTGCCGCCGTAACCATAAAACAACGCATCATTTGTTTTGGGGGTGGGGGGTTTTCAGAGTTTGACTTCACGCATGATGAAATACGTAGCTATCGTTCTTTCTAATGTCTATATTGTATTATAACCCATAAATGAGCAAGATACCTTTTCCTACATCAGATTCTGGCCTTTCAGTTGGCTTGAATTATCTGGAAGAAAAGTGTTGAGAGAAAGAATGCTCCTGGTCCATTTCAGTACTGTAATAACAGAAAACGCTCCAAAAACAGACTTTTACTTATATCTCTGGAAAGTGCCGCAGAAGTTATGTAGCCTTCTATGAGTCCCCTGATCATATGTTGCTTGTTTTGTAGAGCAGAATATTTGTATGCGGGACCTTTTAAATTCCGAGATATTACGCCGGTGGGGCGGGCTGCCTCATCTTAACCTACATTATGACTGAAGTGTCTTTTGAGACGAAGACAAAGTCAAAATGTCGCATACAGAAGCTCCGTCACATCGTGATCCCGCGTGGCCTAATGGATAAGGCGTCGGTCTCTTAAACCGAAGATTGGGGGTTCGAGGCCCCCCGTGGGTACGGTTTTCTTTTGACAGTTTCGCCAGTTGTCGCGTTAGTTATAGTAAACAGACTAGACTAGTGCTAACCCGTCCGCTCCGCTGGGCGATTACAGGTCAGGTGGTGGTGCAAGCCGGTGATAGGCAATTAGGGATTGGATAACCCGTCCCACCCGTGACACCTGTCGTACCTATAATACGTTTTTGTACCCGTCATACAACCGATGTACCCGTCAACAATCTACGGTGCCCGACATACACCCGTGGTACCCGTTGTGCCCCTGTGGAACACGTGATAACCCCGTTATAGCCGGCACTCACCCATTATACCCGTGGAACACCTATGGCACCCGTTATACACCCGTTAAACCCGTGAAAACTCCACCCCGTCTTAGCGTATATGTTCATTGATATATGCCGTACCGTATGTCGATGACCTTCGTTTCGCAGTGATTCCGTGGTTGCTTCTCATTGGTTGTGACACTGTAGTATCTGTGGTTGGATCTGATTGGCTTTCGACTGGAGTGAAGGGATGTAAACCCGTATCCGTAAACTGTTGTTTACGGTAAAATATTTCTTAAAGGGAAATAATGACCTTTCGATTTTGTTAGCAACAATTTCTTAGGCTACCGTTATGGTTTAAAATTATTTTATTTAAATTTAAGAATTAAATAAAATTATTCCCAAATTCGAAGTTGTAAGTTTGGAAAAAATACAAAACAAGTACCTTAAAGACATAAAGACATAAAAGAAAAGTGCAACAAAGAGCCTCTTGGGCCCATCCGAGGTTGCACCCCACCCCACCCCCACCCACCCCCCCCCCCCCCTCCACCAGTCTCGCCCCTTCAAATCACCTTACCTTACCTGCATAAAAGAAGGCTAATCCCACGAGTATTTATGAACTAATCCCTTCTCTGTAAAGTATTTATCTAATCTAATTTTGAAGGAAGCAAGTGTCACTGCATCAGCGACATCCCCTGGTAGCATATTCCAATGTCCTACAACCCTTCTACTGAAAAATGACTGTCGTAGCCTAGTCCTACTTTGTTTCATAATGAGTTTATGCTGATGACCTCTACCTCGATTTTCCCTATTGAACTCAAACATACCCTTTAAATATCCAGAATGTTGACTATTTACAAATTTGAAGACTTCAGTTATATCTCCTCTTAGCCTTCTATATCTAAGTGAAAACATACCCAATTTCTTTAATCTATCTTCATAAGGTAAACTACCAAGACAATTAACCATTTTTGTTGCCCTTTTTTTAACTCTTTCTAACAACCAGCAATTTTTCTCATATGTTGGAGACCAGGCTTGTACACAATACTCCAAATGTGGTCTAACGTATGCACAATACAGTTTTGTTATCACCTTTTCACTCTTGTAGGAAACATTTCTGTTAATGGCCCCTAGCATTCTAAGTGCCTTTTTCCTAGCTTCTACAACCTGGTCTGACGCTGATAGTCTATTGTTTACCACGACACCTAAATCTCTTTCCTTTTCAATCTGCTCCATTTTCTGCCCACCCATTTCATACCTATGTTTACTGCTAACCCGTCCAGCGTGCATAATCTTACATTTACTCAAATTGAATTTCATCTGCCATGCTTCAGACCACTCAACTAGCTTGTCCAGATCTGATTGAAAAACATCCTGATCATGTTTTCCTCTAATAATCCTGACAACTTTTAGATCGTCTGCAAATTTCAAGACTTTGCTGTCTATACTGTTCTCAATTGCATTCACAAATATTATAAAAAGCAATGGGCCCAGGACTGAGCCCTGTGGAACCCCACTGAGAACCTCCTTCCATTGTGATTGGCACCCATTCAATATAACCCTTTGCTGGCGTCCTGAAAGCCACGTTTCTATCCAATCCAGAATCTTGCCCCTGATCCCATGAATTTTAAGTTGCAACCCCAGTCTTGTATGGGGGACTTTGTCAAATGCTTTACTGAAATCAAGAAAAGCTACATCTAGCTGTTTACCCTGATCAAAGCTATCTGTTGCAACATCCAAAAACTCCGGAAGATTAGTTAAACAAGAACGGCCCTTCCTAAAGCCATGCTGTGTATCCTTGATGAGTTCATTTTGCTCCAAGAATTCAACAATCTTATCTTTGATGATTGATTCAAGCACCTTGCAGACTAATGAGGTTAGACTAACCGGTCTATAGTTTTTCTCTTTACTTCTATCTCCCTTTTTATGAATAGGAACAACATTTGCTCTTTTCCAATCAAGTGGAATTTTACTATCTGCGAGTGATTTAGAAAATATTATGGCTAATGGAACCGACAACTCCCTTTCAGATTCTCTTAAAAGTCTAGCATGGATTTCATCAGGTCCTTCTGCCTTGTTAGGCCTTACTTTCTTTAGATATTCTAGAACAAGTTCACTACTTATGCCACCTAGCTCTCCTATAGTCTCCTCTGTCTCTAGCTCAGGCTGAAGTGCTGCAATACTACTCTGGTCCTCGATAGTAAAGACAGATTGAAACTGA
Organism: Chirona hameri; assembly: GCA_036785665.1. NCBI lineage: Eukaryota > Metazoa > Arthropoda > Thecostraca > Balanomorpha > Balanidae > Chirona > Chirona hameri. Next base: position 76,785 of record JAXIVJ010000123.1, on the reverse strand, counting down.
TCATTAAGCACTTCAACCATTTCACTGTCCTTGCTAACTAACACATCATCTACCTAAATGGACCTATTTGTTTGGAAACTGTACTGAACTTATAAAAACTGAAGAACTTCTTACTATCTGCATTACAATGTCTAGCTAAATCAAGTTCCTTTGCCCTTTTAGCTGCTCTGACCTTTTTCTTAACTGAATTTCTTGCATTCTGGTAGGCCTTCTGATTTATCTGGTGAAGATCCCTTCAAAATGCCAAATGCACTTCTTTTAGCTTGTATAGCACTCCTTACTTCTGGGGTAAGCCAAACTGTACTTCATAAAGGTCATTGACCTTGTGTACTTCATAAAGGTCATTGACAAATTCGTCCTTCCCTACCATTGTTTACATCGTGTGCGGCATTTTTGGAGGCTCTGTGACGTTTCCGATCAAACTGAGCGCTGCTCGGACACACGCTAGTAGCGCTTTCGTTATCCATGGCAACCAGGCGTCAGCCAATCAAAAGCCAGAAAGGGATTACGTTATGGCTTTTCATTGGCTCACGCCTGGTTGCCATGGAGAACGAAAGCGCTACTAGCGTGCGTTCGAGCAGCACTCTGATCCGTGAAGCAATCCGTGAAGCATCCGTGATGCATGACTGACTATCAGTATAAGTCATGAATAACAACAACATGCAAACTATACCAACTCGAATAAAATAAGGGCGGAATGAATAGAACCCCAGGCAAGCTAGTATTCGCAAAGCACTCGCCATTGCGCCACAATAGCAAAAGGTGAGGGAAATGCATATTGGATACAATATTATTACGTCACAAGTTTCTGAAATGTCAACTACTATGAAATACAGTGATAAAATACCTTTAATAATGATTAACAGGAAAATTCAAACTTAAAAACAATAATTTGAATAAGTCTTTAATTAGCTTTCAATTCAAAATCAGATATATTTTGCAATGCTACACAAGAATGGCACCAGTGACGTCATTAACAAAGCCTGCTACGGGACTTGGGTATACTAATCAGGAACAACTCGCCACAATGGTTAAGTGCGCCGAGAAGCATGACAATGACTTTGTAAACAAATCGCCGACGCTAAATAGGTCGCCGTCGATGTGCATCGATGAGCTTCCGATTTAGTTGCCAGTTTTGTGTTATTGTTTGTTAGTTTTTTTGGGAAAAATTATTATTTTTCATGATAATATACAGCATAGTGTTATATGCAGCCACAGACAAATTATACAATACTCCTAATGTTGAAAACAAATGAATTGATTTTCCAAAATTGAGGGTCGCAACCACTAACAAGCCGCCGTTGATGTGCATCGATGAGCTTCCGATTTTATTACCACTTTTTCTAATCGCTGTTAGTTTTAGAAGATCGCCGGTCATATAATCACAACAAGCAGAACACACAATATATTTTCCACTCCATTGCGTATAAAAACAATACGGGAAAAGCCCGCAGTTTGATGAGGACCAAAAGTACTTGCAAGTACCGGTCGTTAAAAGTGTGGAACGCTTATGAACTTTAAAGGAAATAGTTCACCTTCAACATGGGATTTTGAACTGAAATAGCAGTTTTGTATCCCGTGTTGAGAAATCCTTATCTGCAACTTTCCTTGGCTGAAAAGACTCTCCAGCCGAAGATATTTGACTTTTTGGCGAAGGAATGCGGCGCATATATGATATACCGTACCGTCTGAGAGTGCCAGCACTGCCATGGAGCATGCGCAGACCAATAACGCACACCATAACTTTAATAATTTACGACCTTCTGTCCCGAATTGGCGCGATGGAAGACCATTTTAGAAAAGAAAAAAAGAAACTGTATTAAAAAAATATAATAAAATGGTGTCCTGAAAAATTATGAAAAGAATCCTTTAACTTGAAATATTTTTCGATAGGAAATTTTTCATGCAAAATATGATGAATTTACAATATATTTTGGTCTCGTCTGGCGATTTCAAGTGCTAACTCCATTTTTGTGGAAAAAGGTCATTATTTCCCTTTAACACCTCCTTCTATGTTAGTTACAGCACAAACCTTCGCCCAAAACTGCACAACCACAACTGTCTAAAACCATCTTATCAAATGCGTCGGAAATATACGAATTATATACCACTCGGTAGTATCCGTAAACTCGTTTGAAAACCTTAAAATCACGTGCATCACGTGCTTATATCAAAGTGGTACTGCAATGCAGAATTACCGCTTTAATTAGATAAATTCGTGGCGGATAAATAGACAGACAGACAGACAGACAGACAGACGCTTATCAAATAGAAATATAGATGAATCAGCCTTATGTTGCATTGTGCGGCTAAGTGTTGTGTCGAAACTGAACTGCATGACGACTAAAAATGATTGAACGAAATAAAACTGTGTGGCCGCGTGATTTTTCACACTTCCGTGACCGTGGTCTTTCGCTGTGATTTTTCACACTTCCATGTCCGTTTTCTCTCGATGGCCCCGTGGTGTAACGGTTAGCACTCAGGACTCTGAATCCTGCGATCCGAGTTCAAATCTCGGCGGGACCTATCTTTTTCCGAGGCAGTTTTTTTGTATTGAGGTGCTACCAGGGACGGACGTAGGAACGTGATGAGAAGTGGGGGAGGGGGCAAGAGACCAAATTTGATCTCGTCTTGAGAGACCCCCCTCCCCCCCTCCACCTATGCAGTAGGTATGTATATGCAGATTTGAGCGCTTCTCTCGTCTCGGCGAACCTTTTTTCTATCTCAAAATGTTATCATCAAACAAAATAAAATATTTAAACAAAAACATTGACTAAAAGGTAAAGAAGACCATTGCTAACAGGTGTGTAAAATTGTCACAAAGTTTTCAGTTTACCTACCTACAATTTCGAGAGTTGGCGTGGCAGTTTCATCATGCCTAGATTCTATGTGAATTTCGAGCGTATTAGCGCCAGACCATACTTAAGCGTGAATTGGTATCATCTTTCTGAAGCTTGAAACAATATAATGTGTCCAATAAAATACATCATTTCGTAAGGAAAAATGGAACTTGGTCGTTGGTTTGGTAGCATTGCATTTGCATAGCTGCATGACCGGACATTTCCGCCGGCCCCGTGGTGTAACGGTTAGCACTCAGGACTCTGAATCCTGCGATCCGAGTTCAAATCTCGGCGGGACCTCACTGTTTGCTAGCCGCGGGATTGAACAACAGATGAGACTCGGAATTTTACCAGCAATGTCTTTCTACAGCTGCCGCCGTAACCATGATACATCGCATCATTTTTTTTTTGGGGGTGGGGGGTTTTCAGAGTTTGACTTCACGCATGATGAAATACGTAGCTATCGTTCCTTCTAATGTCTATATTGTATTTGGATTTTGTGTGTATGCATTATCGCCAAGGCGAAATTTCAACTGTAACCCTCCCCCTACGGGGCGTCATAACACGACCCCCCCCCCCCCCCTTCTAAGGTTTGTATTGCATAACTGTTTACACATGCAGATAATCTTGCTGAAATTTTCAGTAACTGAGTTTACAACAATTAAACGTAAACTGTAAAAGTTTCATTGAAATTAGTTTGAGAAATGTGGGAGATAATGATGTTTTGATGACGTCATGTTGGTGGAAAAATGATAAATGTTTGACAAATCGTAGAAAACAGAGTTTTGAAGCAAATTGCAAACGCAATTCAACAAAGATAAAACAATCATTTTCTTTAAAATGGCAATCTCGGATTTTCGAAATTTGGGGTTTTTGACCCCTAAAATGAACAAAAATTGAACAAAATCAAAATCAAAATTTGCAAAGATGTTAAAACCGGAATATATGAGTGAACTGAGTATGGGCAATACTTAAACCAAATGGCAAAGCCATATCTCTATTTTTCACTGAGTGATGGCTCCCTAAGTGTAAGAAACTCATGACGTCATTTTCTTTAATAACTTTTTGGGACTTTTTTTTACCAGATACGAATAAATCATTACCTTTTCTGTATTTCTGAGACAACTGGTCCAGAAACATGCCTTTTTATTTACATTTATTCATTTATAATTTTGAAGTTTTCTGCCAGAGCAAAATCCCTGTTCTGGACGTGGTCGATCGAGGTCATTCACTTGACCTGAAAGGTCACTCGTTGACCCGAAACCTAAAAATTGCATACCGTTAGATTCCAAACATGACAGGCAACATGTTAGTTCTTACTGCGTTGCTCTATGTTGCTTGGTTTGGAAGTTAACAGGGGGCTCTTTTTAGGAACCTCCCCCCGCGTAGCGTGAAGGGGAAAAAAGCTCCAGTAGGGCGAGGGTTAATACATATTCCGCTTCCGAAATATGTAAACAAACATAGTATCAACCTTCAATATTACCTTTTAGATTATATAAGAATGTGATCGTGTAAGTATTTTAATGCGTGTGGGTTTTCTGCTTGACTTCTGATTGATCATGTCAAATAAACAAATAAGCAACTCATTTCTAGCAAGCAGCGACACTAACACAAAGAGTTGTATCCAGAACAGCTGGATGGTCATTGCTGAGAAGAATCTTTATAAATGTGTGCTTCGAAAAGAAAGGCAACGCCGGCAATAACCCATATGACATACCGTTATGGGTAACTTTCGGCAGTTAGCCTATGCACCCTACCTAAAGATATTACATATAAATAATTGTCATATATTGATGGCAGTGTGCAGAAGTGACGGTCAGTTTTGCACCTGACACTCGGTCAACAGATGGCGCCAGCGCCACGTGGTGCCCTGAAAAACATGACACGTGCATGAGACGTGCAGTGGCAACATTACAGCTGCATAGCGCGAGTTTGTTTTTCTCCATTACGTAAGTGGGCGCAGTTGAAGAGGACTGCAGTTAAACGACGAGAGTATCTGATCGAGAGAAAACAAACATTGATACTGCAGCTAATTGATGCAGCATAAGGTAACAAAAGTTTCATTTCGATATATATCATAGTGTTTAAGTTATTGAGCAAATTCGGTGGAGTAGGGTGGGGTGGGGGGACGGAGTCAAAATTACCCCCCTCCCAGCGCCGCACAGGTTAACACGCACACTGCAGGGGCTTTGCGCCGAACACAAACTGCAGGGGGGGTTGATTTCCACCCCCCCCCCCCCTGAGATCTCGAAAACTACGCAACGTAGCGAGAAGCGGAAAAAAGCATTTGATAGCTTCATACATGTTTTATCGAAAGTATCAAGTGTGCTTTTAGGTCAGGTCAAAATTGAGGTCACCAGAGGTCATCAAAGGTCAAATTTTCCAGTTTTTCCTGTTTTAGGACATCGCTCCAGAAATTCCCATACATCTCAGACACGATTATAGTAAGAAACAAACGGAAAAAGCAAACGCCAGCCAGTGAAATTTGCAATCGCCAAGGTGTCCTCAGATTTGATCTCAGGTCAATATTGGAAGCTCCAGAGGTCTAAAAGAAAAAAAGCTTCTTTTTTTTGTTAAATCGTTTTTTGCTATTAACTTTTTACTTAATAAAGATAACGGAAAACTGTTTACGCCATTGTGTTTATCTTGTCAAGGTGCTTTGAATAATTAATATTGTGACCTTATTAAGTCAACTTAATAATTTGACCTCAGGTCAAGGTGACCTAAGTAGGGCATGTTGCATATGGGAAGACGTGTCCCGACGAGACAAACACATTGATGTCTGTTTTACTTCTATCTTCATTATGTCGAGAGTTATTGATAACAAAGTGATGGTGACCTCGCATGACCTCAAATGACCCAATAGGGGTCACTGAACAAAAATTAGACTTGGATCATCCAGAATTTCCTATAATAACATGATCCAGAAGTAATTGGACTAATATCATGCATATCCTTGAAATAGGAACATTTGTATATTTCCCCATTGCCTTATTATGGGGAGGTTACGAAAATGACCTGACCTTAGGTCATCGATATCCAAATTCAAAGATAGACGAATTGTAAGTAATGATGCCTTCATGACATCCTGTAAGTTTCAACCTGATCGGTGAAAAACTCTGGCTTTGGCACAACTGCAAACATTTTTGGAAATCCCCCCCCCCCCCCTTGCAGTGCGCGGGTTAAGCTAATATTGTTCTTTCAAGGTGGTGGATTCCAATGAAGTAGAAGAAAATCACGGACCCACATTGTAATGCTTTGCTAGAGGAAAAAATTGGACCGTTTTCTTTGCTATCCTGAGTAGAAATACACGATCTGAATTGAACCTTACGAGTTATTTTGGATGGAGCTGCAGTATCAATGTTTGTTTTCTCTCGATCAGATACTCTCGCCGTTTAACTGCAGTCCTCTTCAACTGCGCCCACTTACGTAATGGAGAAAAACAAACTCGCGCTATGCAGCTGTAATGTTGCCACTGCACGTGTCATGCACGTGTCATGTTTTTCAGGGCACCACGTGGCGCTGGCGCCATCTGTTGACCGAGTGTCAGGTGCAAAACTGACCGTCACTTCTGCACACTGCCATCAATATATGACCAATTATTTACATGCAATATCTTTAGGTAGGGTGCATAGGCCAACTGCCGAAAGTTACCCATAACGGTATGTCGTATGGGTTATTGCCGGCGTTGCCTTTCTTTTCGAACACACATTTATCAAGATTCTTCTCAGCAATGACCATCCAGCTGTTCTGGATACAACTCTTTGTGTTAGTGTCGCTGCTTGCTAGAAATGAGTTGCTTATTTGTTTATTTGACATGATCAATCAGAAGTCAAGCAGAAAACCCACACGCATTAAAATACTTACACGATCACATTCTTATATAATCTGAAAGGTAATATTGAAGGTTGATACTATGTTTTCTTACATATTTTGGAAGCGGAATATGTATTAACCCTCGCCCTACGGGGGGGCCTGACAGGCCCCCTGAGGTTTTTGTTGAATAACTTTTGATACATGGGGTGCATCTTGCTGAAATTTTTGGTAGTTGAGTTTACAACAATTATACGTAAGCTGTAGAAATGTATTTGAAATTGGTTAAGTATTTTGGGAGATAAATGTTTTGGTGACGTCATGTTGGTAAACAAATGAGCAATATTTGAAAAATCGTAGAAAACAGAGTTTTAACCCTATTTGTAACAGGCTCCTGGCTACCCCTATTTGTAACAGGGGGGGACGGATTCCGCCCCCCCCCCCCCCCCCCGGAGATCTCGAGATCTACTCGTCCGATTTTCAAAAAAGAAACGGTGTTTGGTTCCTCTCAACACGATCTACATTTATAAATAATAAAAAATCTAAATTTTGGATTGGGGGGCAACAGGGGGGCAAAAATGACAAATTTTAGTGGTATTTTGATTCAACATAGCTTTCATGTTTATCGACCGATTTTAACACAACTAATAGGAATCGATAGAGATTGAATCGGAAATCGATATATGACGGTGACGTTTGAAAATTCAAAAATCATAGGTGTGTGCAGGTCACTCAATATGGGGGTGAAGTAAATGCGTAATAAAACCATTTTTTGATTTTTTTTTGATAAATGAAATGGTATTTGATTGAGACATTATAAAAAACAGTTATAAATCATATTTTTTGCCATAGGCGGTACCAGGTTAGTTAAAAAGGGGGGTAAAATTAGGGAAAATATTAACCGCAGAAAAGTTGCTACCCAGCACTATAAATATGTTACTGATCATAGATAGTTCCTTTTTGCATGTTGTACTTCATCAGAGGCGTATCCAGGATCCAAACTAGGGCGGCGCAAGACCTTTTGATAAGTATATTATCCGCTATTATGATACTAACTAGTCAACAGTGACTATTTCACTTACAACTTCAATTAACATTGCTTACCCCCTTTTTACCCTACCTGGACTCGCCTATTATCTTATAATCGTTCGTAGAGTAGCCTGTGGTGCGTGTTTCATCCGAAAACTGCAGTATGTTATGTCATTGCACGCCAATGCCTCTTAGTTTCCTTGCAATAATATGACCCCTTTCTTCCATTCCTGAGCGCGCCTCTGCAAAAAATGACTTTATTCCCTTTTCTGGTCTCATATGTGCATATATTATTATAAGCTAAACGTATATTGCGCCGTTATCGCTGGCATATCGTCATCACCATGCCAGTCACCCCCCTTTTCATGTTCCTGAACACGCCCCTGAAACTCTATATGTAATAAATTATGCAAATAATGGAAGCAGAAGCTATCTTTTACATCTTGATAGCTAAAAATGCCCCTTACATTGCTCTATTGGCTTCCCGCCAAGCATTGAATACTTCCTTGAACCCCCCCCCCCTTTTTCAAGCCCCTGAAACCGCCTCTGCCATGCAATTTTGTATGATATTTAATTAACATCATCTAATTTGCACTTTTTGCAATCACGGTAAGCCGATGTAACTCCTTCATACTTGATGCAGTTAGGAAGAAACCGTGAAGATCGCATTTCCGTATTTTCGCCAAATGTCGCCTCCGAACCCACCCAAAACTGTGCCCTGGAACCGCCTCTGTTCAAGTTAAGAACTAAAAAATTTGACTCCGAATGCGGAGTTCAATTCTATGAAAAGTCCCCAAATTTCATGGGCCTGCTCCCAGCCGTTCTGGAGATATCTGCGAAAAACATGAGGGGGGGGGCGGAATCCGCCCCCCTGTTACAAATAGGGTTAAAGCAAATTGCAAACTCAATTCCCCAAAGATACAAAATGTCATTCTCTTTCAAATACTAATCTCGGATTTTCGAAATTTTGGGTTTTTGATCCCTAAAATAAAAATAAAATAAAAAAATCCCCACAAAATCAAAATTTTCAAATATATTAGAAAAACCGGAATATATGTGAGAGAAATGAGTATGGACAATACTCATACCAAATTTCAAAGCAATATCTCTATTATTGACTGAGTGATGGCTTCCTAAGTGTAAGAAACTGATGACGTCATTTCAAAGATAACTTTTGGACATTTTTGGACAAGATACGAACAAATAATTACTTTTTTTGTATTTCTGAGCCAAACTGGTCTAAGAACATGCCTTTTTATTTACATTTATCAATTTCTAATTTTGAGGTTTTCTGAAAAGTAAAATCGCTGTTCTGGACGTGGTAAATCCGAAGTCATTCACTTGACCTGGAAGGTCACCCGTTGACCTGCAACCTAAAAATCACATACTGTTAGATTCCTCTCATGACAGGTAACATGCTGGTTCTTACTGCATTGCTCTAAATTGCTTGGTTTGAAAGTTAACAGGGGGGCTGTCAGGCCCCCCAATGATGTTTTGATGACGTCATGTTGTTGGAAAAATTATAAATGTTTGACAAATCGTAGAAAACAGAGTTTTGAAGCAAATTGCAAACGCAATTCAGCAAAGAAGAAAGAAAAAACTCCAGTAGGGCGAGGGTTAACCCTCGCCCTACTGGAGCTTTTTTCACCTTCACCCTACGGGGGTCCTAAAAAGAGCCCCCTGTTAACTTCCAAACCAAGCAACATAGAGCAACGCAGTAAGAACCTCCATGTTGCCTGTCATGTTTGGAATATAACGGTATGCAATTGTTAGGTTTCGGGTCAACGAGTGACCTTTCAGGTCAAGTGAATGACCTCGAACGACCACGTCCAGAACAGGGAGGCTCTGTCAGAAAACCTAAAAATTCGAAATGAATAAATGTAAATAAAAAGGCATGTTCCTGGACCAGTTGTCTCAGAAATACAGAAAAGGTAATGATTTATTCGTATCTGGTCAAAAAAGTCCCAAAAAGTTATTAAAGAAAATGACGTCATGAGTTTCTTACACTTAGGGAGCCATCACTCAGTGGAAAATAGAGATATGGCTTTGCCATTTGGTTTAAGTATTGTCCATACTCTTTGACACTCGTATATTCCGGTTTTAACATCTCTGAAAATTCTATTTTGTTGTAATTTTTTCTCTAAAAAAAATCAGTTTTTGTTCATTTTAGGGGTAAAAAAAAACGAATTTCGAAAATCCGAGATTGCCATTTTAAAGATTTTTTATCTTTGCTGAATTGCGTTTGCAATTTGCTTCAAAACTCTGTTGTCTACGATTTGTCAAACATTTATCATTTTTCCACCAACATGACGTCATCAAAACATTATTATCTCCCACATTTATCAAACCAATTTCAATGAAACTTTTACAGTATACGTATAATTGTTGTAAACTCAGCTTCTGAAAATTTCAGCAAAATTATCTGCATGTGTAAACAGTTATGAAATACAAACCTTAGCAGGGGGGGTCGTGTTATGACGTGTTTACACATGCAGATAATCTTGCTGAAATTTTCAGTAGCTGAGTTTACAACAATTATACGTAGGGCGAGGGTTAAAATTGAAATTTCGCCTGGCGATAATGCATACACACAAAATCCAAATACAATATAGCCATTAGAAAGAACGATAGCTACGTATTTCATCATGCGTGAAGTTAAACTCTGAAAACCCCCAACCCCCAACAAATGATGCGTTGCTTAACCCTATTTGTAACAGGGGGGCGGATTCCATCCCCCTCATGTTTTTCGCAGATATCTCCAGAACGGCTGGGAGCAGGCCCATGAAATTTTGGGACTTTTCATAGAATTGAATACCAAATTTGGAGTCAAAATTTTGAGTTCCTAACCTGAACGGAGGCGGTTCCAGGGTACAGTTTTGGGTGGGTTCGGAGGCGATATTTGGCGATAATACGGAAATGCGATCTTCACGGTTTCTTCGTAACTGCTTCAAGTATGAAGGAGTTACATCGGTTCACGGTGATTGCAACAAGTGCAAATTAGTTGATGTTAATGAAATATCATTAAAAAATGCATTGCAGAGGCGGTTTCAGGGGCTTGAAAAGGGGGGGGGGGTTTCCAGGAAGTACTCAATGCTTGGCGGGAAGCAAGTAGAGCAATGTAGGGGACATTTATAGTTATCAAGATGTAAAAGATGGCTTCTGCTTCCATTATTTGCATAATTTATTACATATAGAGTTTCAGGGGCGTGTTCAAGCACATGAAAAGGGGGGTGACTGGCTTGGTGATGACGATATGCCAGCGATAACGGCGCAATAGACAGTTAGCTTATAATTATATATGCACATATGAGGCCAGGAAAGGGAATAAAGTCATTTTTTGCAGAGGCGCGCTCAGGAATGGAAGAAAGGGGGTCATATTATTGCAAGGAAACCAAGAGGCATGGGCCTACAATGACATAACATACTGTAGTTTTCGGATGAAACACGCACCACAGGCTACTCTACGAACGATTATAAGATAATAGACGAGTCCAGGTAGGGTAAAAGGGGGGTAAGCAATGTTAATTGAAGTTGTAAGTGAAATAGTCACTGTTGACTAGTTAGTATCATAATAGCGGATAATATACTTATCAAAAGGTATTGAGCCGCCCCAGTTTGGATCCTGGATACGCCTTTTATGAAGTACAACATGCAAAAAGGAACTATCTACGATCAGTAACATATTTATAGTGCTGGGTAGCAACTTAATATTTTTTTTCCAATTCTACCCCCCTTTTTCACGAACCTGGTACCGCCTATGGCAAAAAAAATATGAATTTTAACTGTTTTGCCTAATGTCACAATCACATACCATTTCATTTATTTAAAAAACACATACAAAATGGTTTTATTACGCATTTACTTTACCCCCATATTGAGTGACCTGCACACGCCTATGATTTTTGAATTTTCAAACGCCACTGTCATATGTCAATTTCCAATTCAATCTCTATCGATTCATATTAATTGTGTTAAAATCGGTCGATAAACATGATAAGTCGGTCGATAAGCCTGTTACAAATAGGGTTACGGCGGCAGCTGTAGAAAGACATTGCTGGTAAAATTCCGAGTCTCATCTGTTGCTCAATCCCCGCGGCTAGCAAACAGTGAGGTCCCGCCGAGATTTGAACTCGGATCGCAGGATTCAGAGTCCTGAGTGCTAACCGTTACACCACGGGGCCGGCGGAAATGCGCGGTCATGCAGCTATGCAAAACCAATGCTACCAAACCAACCAGGGGCGGATCCAGGGGGTGGCCGCAGCGGTCGCGGCCCTCCTGAATCCGCCCTTGAAACCAACGACCAAGTTCCATTTTTCCAGTTGGCGCGTGACCTTGGTCGGGGTCGGATCGCTCGCCGCGAGCTCCGGGCATGTGCGCTGAGTGAACGCTGGCGCGTGCGCCCGGGAGGCCAGAACCAACATGGTTACATACTGTTGAGAGTTTCCATGCAGAGATCAGAGTGAGATCAGTGACTGTCCGTGAAGGCTAGCGAGTGACCGGTGACTGGTGGTGCAGTGAACGGAGAGGGCGTCTGTGTCGCAGCGGATGGCATCAGACGAGAGCGGTGACGAGTCGGTGTTCACAGACTGTGCGGCGTCTGAGACGGAGTGCGTCGGCGCCGCGTCGGTTCATCGTGAGCGGCGCGTCTCAGTGTCGGAGATGGTGGGAAGAAACGAGAGCCGTAAGCCGAAAAGACCGGCGCCTGAGCGCGGCTCCACATCACCGCGGGACGCCGCGCTGCCCGCGGCTAAGAGGCCGGTCGCCGAGCCGGCCGAGCCGCCAGGGGTGGAGCTGAGTGCAGGTGCACTGACCGCGATCCGGCAGCTGATCGACAGCGGCATCGCGTCGGTTATCACTGCGTTCGAAGCGAAGCTTGAGAGCATGGACAGACGACTGAACGCGCTCGAATCGGAGGCGATGGACAGAGATAGCGAGATTAAGCGCCTGAGTGAGCAACTAGTCCACCAGACGAACGTCAACATAGAGCTCCAAACGCAAGTAGAGAGTACGGAGCTCAACAGGCGTCTGTCTTCGCTAATCATCACATGCGACGACTTTGGTCGTAGGTCGGTCAACGAAGACATAGAAGAGAAGGTCACTCAGATTCTCAACAAGAGAATTGCTGGACTGAGCTTGACCACATCGGACATTCAGGCCGCACATCGCCTTCAGAGCGATAACAAGGTGATATGCAAGTTTGTCAAGCGTAGTGTGAGAGATCGGATATACGAAGCGCGGTTCGATCTGCTGAGGTCCAGTGCGGAGGCCGGGCCAGGTTCACATCGCGACCGTCAGTTGTCAGCGCTGTACCTGTCTGAGTCTCTGACAGCTTTCAACCAGTGGCTGTATACACAGCTGCTCCAGGCGCGTAGGACGAGCGGCGGATCCAAGGTGGCGTCAGTCTTCAGCCGCCGGGGAGTTGTGTTCTGCCGCACTGTCAGGGGCGGTCCCAACATCCGAATTCCGGATGTGGCTGCGTTGCGGCGGATCCTCAGTGGCGTCGGCTCGGCGCCCCCTCGTCCGGCGCCGGGCCGCCCGCCGGCGCCGGCGGGCGGGGCGCCGCCCGGCCGCGTTGGACGGCGGGCCGGTGTTTCGGCGAGTCATGGCGGCGTGGATTCGCCTGTCGTCGCCGCCGCCGCCGCCGCGCCGTCGGCCGCCGGGGCGGCTGGGCCGGCGGCCTCCGTGTCGGCGGCGCCGCCGCTGCCTGCGGCTGCCGGGCCGCCGCGGGTCGTCGCGGCTGCTGGGTCCCCTGCTGGCGATGCTGCCGAGCTCGCTGCAGTGCTCCCTGATGCCGCGGCTGCTGGACCACCTAATGCCGCGGCTGCTGAGCCCCCCGCTGGCGCGGCTGCCGGGTCGCCTGTTGGCGCCGCTGCGGGGCCTTCTGCTGCGGCGGCGACCGGGCCGCCTGTTGGCGCTACCGGACTCAGTCGTTGAGCGTACGGAACGGGCTACTGCGAGGGCTGGAGCAACTCGGGACCGGACGACTTCTGGTGCTCCCTGAGTGACGACAAGTGACGCGACCCAGTATGACTGATCGTGATGATTTTTGTTTCAGACTCTTAAGAAGAGCTGTATTTAGTGTTACGAGAGCGAACAGACATTCACAATATGTATTGGGACCAAGCAGTGTGCAGAACTTGGCTTCGGTCATAACTATCGCAGGTCAAAGCGTCACTGTTCGTATAGAGACTCGTTTTCGATAATGTGTTACGGATCACTGATCCATTAACTCTAAGGTGATGTTGTTTATAACTGTTTCGTGCCGTCTTTATAAGCTGATTCGTTTCAAGACGTTATGGACGTGGCGATGGTGTCTGATCTTGTCTGTCTTCATTCTTCATTCTTCATTCGATGGTGTCTGATCTTCAGATCAGTACTAAGCGTTACAATCGCGTCATTTCGCAATATCACGCAAACTAATGCAGTATCTTCATACAACTTGTAATATCCTATCTCACATCAATGGTAGGTAGGTACCTATACCATATACATGGGTGGAGCTTTCCAAAGAGTTGTTGGGATACAATGTCATATTGGTTGGTTGTTTTGCTTGGTTGAGGTGAAAGACGACCATTTTACACCAGGAAGCCTTCAAATCTGACAACAGTTGGTGGGACACAACAAGAAGTTGGAAGGGTAGTGACCCCACCATTTGAATGGGAAACTCCGCCCATGGTTGCATACATGTTTAACCAAGGAATACAAATCCATCATGATAGGTGAACCGGACGGAACTGACCAGAGGGAAACCGTTTTGCTTTTTTTCTGAAAAATCAAAACTGGCACGTCAACTCTCGAAATTGCAGGTAGGTAAACTGAAAACTTTGTGACAATTTTACACACCTGTTAGCAATGGTCTTCCTCACCTTTTAGTCATTTTTTTTGTTTAAATCTTTTCTTTTGTTTTATGATAACATCTCGAAATTTTAGAAGCGCTCAAATCTGCATATAAATACCTACTGCATAGGTGGGGGGGGGGGTCTCTCAAGATTAGATCAAATTTGGTCTCTTGCCCCCTCCCCCACTTCTCATCACGTTCCTCTATGTCCCTCCCTGTTAGCACCTCAATACAAAAAAAAACACTGCCTCGGAAAAGGATAGGTCCCGCTGAGATTTGAACTCGGATCGCAGGATTCAGAGTCCTGAGTGCCAACCGTTACACCACGGGGCCAGCGAAAGACCACGGTCACGGAAGTGTGAAAAATCACAGCGAAAAAGACCACGGGCACGGAAGTATGAAAAATCACGCGGCCACACGGTTTTATTTCGTTCAATCAATTTTAGTCATCATGCAGTTCAGTTTCAACACAACACTTAGGCACACAATGCAACATGAGGCTGATTCATCTAGTCTGTTTACAACTAACGCGACAACTGGCGAAACTGCCAAAAGAAACCGTACCCACGGGGGACTCGAACCCCCAATCTTCGGTTTAGGAGACCGACGCCTTATCCATTAGGCCACGCGGGCTCAAGATGTGACGGAGCTTCTGTATGCGACATTTTGCCTTTGTCTTCGTCTCAAAGGACATTTCAGTCATCATGTAGGACATCAGTTTCATTATGTAGGTTAGGAATATAACAGACTCGGTAAAATTCCGAGTCTCATCTGTCATTCAATCCCCGCGGCTAGCAAAGAGTGAGGTCCCGCCGAGATTTGAACTCGGATCGCAGGATTCAGAGTCCTGAGTGTTAACCGCTACACCACGGGGCCGGTGGGAGCACCGGGACATGCAGCTTTCTAAAAAATCATGCTACAAAATTAACGGCCAAATTCCATATTTTCTTTAAAAAATGACATTAATTGTGTTTCAGGCTTGGGAAACAAAATGCGAATCAAGTGTAAGTTTCACCTAGCGATAATACACTTAAAATACAAATAAAGTATTTTCATTGATTAGTACGATAACGGCGTATTTCAGCATGTGTGAGACCTGAGAAAGCAAAACACATTGTTTGTACAACAATTTTGATGGTAGTTATAGAAACACATTCCCCGTGTGTCTGATTTATCGCTTCAGCAAAACACTGTCACTAGCGAACAATCAGGTCCCGCCGAGATTTGAACTCGGATCGCAGGATTCAGAGTCCTGAGTGCTAACCGTTACACCACGGGGCCGGCGGAAATGTTCGGTCATGCAGCATGCAAAACCAATGCTACCAAACCAACGACCAAGTTTCATTTTTCCTTACGAAATGATTTATTTTATTGGACACATTATATTGTTTCAAGCTTCAGAAAGATGATACCAATTCACGCTTAAGTATGGTCTGGCGCTAATACACTCGAAATTCACATGCAATCTCTTTTTTTTTCTCGAGTCAACTCTCGAAATTGTAAGTAGGTAAACTGAAAACTTTTGGACAATTTTGCACACCTGTTAGCAATGGTCTTCCTCACCTTTTAGTCAATCTTTTTGTTTAAATCTTTTCTTTTGTTTGATGATAACATTTTGAGATAGCAGAAGGTTCGCCGAGACGAGAGAAGATCTCAAATCTGAAAATATAAATACCTACTGCATAGGGGGGGGGTCTCTCAAGAGGAGATCAAATTTGGTCTCTTGCCCCCTCCCCCACTTCTCATCACGTTCCTCGTCCCTCCCTGTTAACACCTCAATACAAACACAAACACTGCCTCGGAAAAGAAAGGTCCCGCCGAGATTTGAACTCGGATCGCAGGATTCAGAGTCCTGAGTGCTAACCGTTACACCACGGGGCCAGCGAAAGACCACGGTCACGGAAGTGTGAAAAAATCACGCGGCCACGGGCTACACGGTTTTATTTCGTTCAATCATTTTTAGTCATCATGCAGTTCAGTTTCAGCACAACAATGCAACATACTGATTCATCTAGTCTGTTTGCTATAACTAACGCGACAACTGGCGAAACTGCCAAAAACACGTACCCACGGAGGGACTCGAACCCCCAATCTTCGGTTTAGGAGACCCACGCCTTATCCATTAGGCCTCGCGGGCTCACGATGTGACGGAGCTTCTGTATGCGACATTTTGTCTTTGTCTTCGTCTCAAAAGACATTTCAGTCATCATGCAGGACATCAGTTTCATTATGTAGGGTAGGAATATCACAGACTCGGTAAAATTCCGAGTCTCATCTGTCGTTCAATCCCCACGGCTAGCAAAGAGTGAGGTCCCGCCGAGATTTGAACTCGGATCGCAGGATTCAGAGTCCTGAGTGCTAACCGCTACACCACGGGGTCGATGGGAGCACCGGGTCATGCAGCTTTCTAAAAAAAATCATGCTACAAAATTAACGGCCAAATTCCATATTTTCTTTAAAAAATGATATTAATTTTGTTTCAGGCTTGAGAAACAAAATCCGAATCAAGTTTAAGGTTCACCTAGCGATAATACACTTAAAATACAAATAAAGTATAAACATTGATTAGTACGATAACGGCGGATTTCAGCATGTGTGAGACCTGAGAAAGCAAAACACATTGTTTGTACAACAATTTTGATGGTAGTTATAGAAACACATTTCCGTGTGTCTGATTTAGCGCTTCAGCAACACATTGTCACTAGCAAACAATCAGGTCCCGCCGAGATTTGAACTCGGATCGCAGGATTCAGAGTCCTGAGTGTTAACCGCTACACCACGGGGCCGGTGGGAGCACCGGGACATGCAGCTTTCTAAAAAAATCATGCTACACAATTAACGGCCAAATTCCATATTTTCTTTAAAAAATGATTGATATTAAATGTATTTCAGGTTTGGGAAACAGAATGCGAATCAAGTTTAAAGGAAATAGTTCACCTTCGGATTTTTTTCCTTCAGAACACGATTTTATTATATTTTTAATACAGTTTCTTTTTTTCTTTTTAAAAATGGTCCTACATCGCGCCAATTCAGGACAGAAGGTTGTACATTATTGATAAGTCACGGAAGTGTAAAAAATCACAGCGAAAGACCACGGTCACGGAAGTGTGAAAAATCACGCGGCCACACGGTTTGATTTCGTTCAATCCTTTTTTAGTCATCATGCAGTTCAGTTTCAATACAACACTTAGCCAACGCGCGGTCATGCAGCTATGCAAAAATAATGCTACCAAACCAACCAGGGGCGGATCCAGGGGTGGCCGCAGCGGTCGCGGCCCTCCTGAATCAGCCCTTGAAACCAACGACCAAGTTCCATTTTTCCTAACAAAATGATTTATTATATTGGACACATTATATTGTATCAAGCTTCAGAAAGATGATACCAATTCACGCTTAAGTATGGTCTGGCGCTAATACACTCGAAATTCACATAGAATCTAGGCATGATGAAACTGCCACGTCAACTCTCGAAATTGTAGGTAGGTAAACTTAAAACTTTGTGACAATTTTACACACCTGTTAGCAATGGTCTTCCTCACCTTTTAGTCAATGTTTTTGTTTAAATATTTTATTTTGTTTGAGATAGCAAAAGGTTCGCCGACACGAGAGAAGCGCTCAAATCTGCATATAAATACCTACTGCATAGGGGGGGGTCTCTCAAGACGAGATCAAATTTGGTCTCTTGCCCCCCCCCCCCCCCCCCACTTCTCATCACGTTGCTCGTCCCTCCCTGTTAGCACCTCAATACAAAAACAAACACTGCCTCGGAAAAGGAAGGTCCCGCCGAGATTTGAACTCGGATCGCAGGATTCAGAGTCCTGAGTGCTAACCGTTACACCACGGGGCCAGCAAAGGACCAGGGTCACGGAAGTGTGAAAGATCACGCGGCCACGGGCCACACCGTTTTATTTCGTTCAATCATTTTTAGTCATCATGCAGTTAAGTTTCAGCACAACAATGCAACATAGGGCTGATTCATCTAGTCTGTTTACTATAACTAACGCGACAACTGGAGAAATTGCCAAAAGAAAACCGTACCCACGGGGGACTCGAACCCCCAATCTTCGGTTTAGGAGACAGACGCCTTATCCATTAGGCCACGCGGGCTCACAAAGTAACAGAGCTTCCGTATGCGACATTTTGTCTTTGTCTTCGTCTCAAAAGACATTTCAGTCATCATGTAGAACATCAGTTTCATTATGTAGGGTAGGAATATAACAGACTCGGTACAATTCCGAGTCTCATCTGTCGTTCAATCCAAGCGGCTAGCAAAGAGTGAGGTCCCGCCGAAATTTGAACTCGGAACGCAGGATTCAGAGTCCTGAGTGCTAACCGTTACACCACGGGGCCGGTGGGAGCACCGGGTCATGCAGCTTTCTAAAAAAATCATGCTTCAAAATTAACGGCCAAATTCCATATTTTCTTTAAAAATGATATTTATTGTGTTTCAGGCTTGGGAAACAAAATGCGAATCAAGTTTAAGTTTCACCTAGCGATAATACACTTAAAATACAAATAAAGTATTTTCATTGATTAGTACGATAACGGCGTATTTCAGCATGTGTGAGACCTGATAAAGCAAAACACATTGTTTGTACAACAATTTTGATAGTAGCTATAGAAACACATTCCCCGTGTGTCTGATTTAGCGCTTCAGCAAAACACTGTCACTAGCGAACAATCAGGTCCCGCCGAGATTTGAACTCGGATCGCAGGATTCAGAGTCCTGAGTGCTAACCGTTACACCACGGGGCCGGCGGAAATGTCCGGTCATGCAGCAATGCGAAACCAATGCTACCAAACCTACGACCAAGTTTCATTTTTCCTTACGAAATGATTTATTTTATTGGACACATTATATTGTATCAAGCTTCAGAAAGATGATACCAATTCACGCTTAAGTATGGTCTGGCGCTAATACACTCGAAATTCACATAAAATCTAGGCATGATGAAACTGCCACGTCAACTCTCGAAATTGTAGGTAGGTAAACTGAAAACTTTGTGACAATTTTACACACCTGTTAGCAATGGTCTTCCTCACCTTTTAGTCAATGTTTTTGTTTAAATCTTTTCTTTTGATTGATGATAACATTTTGATATAGTAAAAGGTTCGCCGAGACGAGAGAAGCGCTCAAATCTGCATATACATACCTACTGCATAGGTGGGGGGGTCTCTCAAGACGAGATCAAATTTGGTCTCTTGCCACCTCCCCCACTTCTCATCACCTTCATACGTCCCTCCCTGGTAGCACCTCAATACAAAAAAACTGCCTCGGAAAAAGATAGGTCCCGCCGAGATTTGAACTCGGATCGCAGGATTCAGAGTCCTGAGTGCTAACCGTTACACCACGGGGCCAGCGAGAGAACACGGTCACGGAAGTGTGAAAAATCACAGCGAAAGACCACGGTCACGGAAGTGTGAAAAATCACGCGGCCGCCAGTTTTATTTCGTTCAATCATTTTTAGTCGTCATGCAGTTCAGTTTCAACACACCACTTAGCCACACAATGCAACATAAGGCTGATTCATCTATATTACTATTTGATAAGCGTCTGCCTGTCTGTCTGTCTGTCTGTCTGTCTATTTATCCGCCACGAATTTATCTAATTAAAGCGGTAATTCTACATTGC
Source organism: Chirona hameri (assembly GCA_036785665.1). Taxonomy (NCBI): domain Eukaryota; kingdom Metazoa; phylum Arthropoda; class Thecostraca; order Balanomorpha; family Balanidae; genus Chirona; species Chirona hameri. The sequence goes on along the minus strand of JAXIVJ010000123.1, from coordinate 56,633 downwards.
AGTACCACTTTGATATAAGCACGTGATGCACGTGATTTTAAGGTTTTCAAACGAGTTTACGGATACTACCGAGTGGTATATAATTCGTATATTTCCGACGCATTTGATACGATGGTTTTAGACAGTTGTGGTTGTGCAGTTTTGGGCGATGGTTTGTGTTGTAACTAACATAGAAGGAGGTGTTAATAAATATTTTACCGTAAACAACAGTTTACGGATACGGGTTTTACATCCCTTCACTCCAGTCGAAAGCCAATCAGATCCAACCACAGATACTACAGTGTCACAACCAATGAGAAGCAACCACGGAATCACTGCGTAACAAAGGTCATCGACATACGGTACGGCATATATCAATGAACATATACGCTAAGCCGGGGTAGAGTTTTCACGGGTTTAACGGGTGTATAACGGGTGCCATAGGTGTTCAACGGGTATAATGGGTGAGTGCCGGCTATAACGGGGTTATCACGTGTTCCACAGGGGCACAACGGGTACCACGGGTGTATGTCAGGCACCGTAGATTGTTGACGGGTACATCGGTTGTATGACGGGTACAAAAACGTATTATAGGTACTAGGTGTCACGGGTGGGACGGGTTATCCAATACCTAATTGCCTATCACTGGCTTGCACCACCACTTGACCTGTAATCGCCCAGCGGAGCGGACGGGTTAACACTAGTCTAGTCTGTTTACTATAACTTACGCGACAAATGGCGAAACTGCCAAAGGAAACCCGTACCCACGGGGGGACTCGAACCCCCAATCTTCGGTTTAGGAGACCGACGCCTTATCCATTAGGCCACGCGGTCTCACCATGCGACGGAGCTTCTGTATGCGACATTTTGCCTTTGTCTTCGTCTCAAAAGACATCTCAGTCATCATGTAGGGTAAGATGGGGCAGCACGCCCCACCGGGGTAGATCGCCTCACCAAGATATCTCGGAATTTTAAAAGTCCCGCATACAAATATTCTGCTCTACAAAACAAGCAACATATGATCAGGGAACTCATAGAAGGCTACATAACTTCTGCGGCACTTTCCAGAGATATAAGTAAAAGTCTGTTTTGGGAGCGTTTTCTGTTATTTCAGTACTGAAATGGAACAGGAGCATCCTTTCTTTCAACACTTTTCTTCCATATAATTCAAGCCAACTGAAAGGTCAGAATCTGATGTAGGAAAAGGTATCTTGCTCATTTATGGGTTATAATACAATATAGACATTAGAAAGAACGATAGCTACGTATTTCACCATGCGTGAAGTCAAACTCTGAAAACCCCCCCCAACCCCAAAACAAATGATACGTTGTTTTATGGTTACGGCGGCAGCTGTAGAAAGACATGGCTGGTAAAATTCCGAGTCTCATCTGTCGATCAATCCCCGCGGCTAGCAAACAGTGAGGTCCCGCCGAGATTTGAACTCGGATCGCAGGATTCAGAGTTCTGAGTGCTAACCGTTACACCATTCCCGTTATACCATTACACATTCCTTTCCCGATCCCTGCCCTTGTAGGAAGTGCGTCAGATTGCGGTCCAAGGTCATCTGCCTCTGATGCAAGTTGCATGAATGTACAGCAAGATTCATAGATAGCTTTAAAATAATTAAAAAAGTATTAAGTACATTTTTGCAACAATCAACTGAGACATCTGAAAAACAGAAAACGTTCAGAAGTTGTAGATCAAATGGCAACCACCAGGGGCCGGTTAGCCACAAATGTGGCGCAGGCACGGTCCAATGCAGAGGACGGTAACAGAGATGAGGAAGCGCGAAAGCAAAAGGATTCAGAATCGGATAGTGAAGTGGGAGGTTTAGTGGCTGGAGCGTGGAAACCAGTGGCATGGAAAAACAAGAAGAAGTCTACATGCAAAGGTGGATATAAGGTATGTGGTCTAGCATCAGATTCGGTTTCTATCAGGTGTAACGGGTGCAAGCAATGGTTCCACCCAAAATGTCAGGACCTAACTATTGAGGCATTTGCGGCGATCTCCAAGTAGGAGTTCATTTGGCTCTGCATTGAGTGCAAGCCCAACTTGATGGTTGTGATAGAGTCAGGCAAACACCTAGAATCAAGGATAGCCGAAACCGAGAGGAAAATAATATGTGCCTTTAATGAGTCAAATCCCAATGGAGACCTTGCAAAACAAATAGAAAACAGAATGGCCATGATTGAGAAGTCATTTGCCCAAATTAAGGAACAACAGACTAGAGTGGAATCATCTATCAACGATCAAAAAGAGGCGGTACAGGCGATGCCAAAAGTATCGGAAGAGTTGAAACATAGGGCAGAGCAGTTGCAGAAGTTTGTGCAGTCCAGGGAGAATGAAAATCGGGAGGGGAACCTGATTCACTACAACATACCCGAGTCCAAGTCATAAAATGCTGATGAACGCAAACAGTATGACAAGGACAGCTTCCAAAATGTTGCTTTTGCACTCTTGGGAAACTCGGCAAATGTGGAAGACGGGCAGATTATCCGACTGGGCAAACGGGCAGAAGCAGCAACCGACAACTCTGGTGCAGATCCGAAACCCAGGCTTATGCTCATTAGGTTGACCAACAAGGACCATGCTGATTTGCTTCTCAAAAACCGCACCAAGCTCAGGGATGTAGCCTTCCCCAATGTGTACCTCACCAGGGACCTGTCTCCTGAAGAAAGGGAGAGACAGAAAAACTTAATGGAGGAGCTTAACAGGTTGGGAAGAGATACCCACAAGATCTTTCGGGGCAGGATCGTTGCACGGAACTGAAGGGCCCAAGGAGAGGAAGTATCTTACTTGTTTTTACACCAATACCAACAGGGGTGTTGCTGCTGGTACGAAATAACCTCCAAGCCACAGAGTGTGTTGAGCTTAGTTCCTCACCCTTCATGGATGCTGTGTGGTGCATTGTAAACCTGTCCAAATCAAAAAGATTGCTGGTAGGAAATTGCTACAGGTCACCAAACAGCAATCAAGAGAATAACCACAACATGCTTGAAATGTTAAAGAAAACTCGGAACATGAGAGCAGACAGGTTACTGATAATGGGTGACTTCGACTTTGCATGCATTGATTGGGAAGAAGGTGTAGTAAATGATGCTGAAGATTCAGAAGCAACTCAATTTTTTGACAGCACCCAAGACCTGTTTTTATACCAACATGTGAATTTTCCAACTCGCTTTAGAATAAACAACAATCCTTCGCAACTCGATCTGATTTTCAGTAATGAGGAACACATGGTAGATGAGGTATTGGAAGGCGAACCACTTGGAAAGAGTGATCATGTGACTATCACTTGGAAGTATTTCTATAATGACAGCACACCAGTGAGGTGCAGAGATCCAGTGTCATCACTGAAGTATAATTACAGAAAGGGAAAGTTTATTGAAATGAACAAGAGCCTTAGCCTTGTGGACTGGTCTTGCATTGAACCAATGGGGGTTGAAGAGGCCTGGGGGTTTATTAAAGAGACACTCAACAAGTATATGGTGCTCCACATACCACAGATCAAGCCAAAACAGAAATCCAGACCAGCTGCCCCCTGGTGGTCAAGAGAACTGACCAAAGAAGTAAAAAAGAAATACAAAACCTGGAAAGATTATTCAAGAAGCAGGTCTTCTGAAGACCACAAACTATATGCCATTCAAAGGAACAAGACAACAGCCTTGATACAGGAGGCTAGGCGCAGATATGAAAACCAGAAAGCTGTGAATGCCAAGCAAGAGCCCAAGAAACTTTACCAATACATTATATCTCAACAGAAAGCAAAAGTAGTAGTTGGCCCACTTGACAATGCAGGGAAGTTGACAGAAAATGACCAGCAGACAGCCGAAGTATTGCATTCCTTTTTTCAGTCTGTCTTTGTGCAAGAGAGCAGAAGCCTGCCTGACTTCCCAAACCTAGTCGAAGGAGATGTAGCTTTCAGTGCGCTAACCATTGGTCTCGATGAGGTGCTCTCAGAGTTAAAGAGGTTAAAACTTGACAAAGCAGCAGGGCCAGATGAAATTCACTCCTTTGTACTAAACAGATGTGCAGATCAGCTGGCACTCCCTCTTAGGATCCTCTTCCAGAAGACTTCAGATGACAGCTCACTTCCCAAAGACTGGAAACTGGCTAAGATAACTCCAATATTTAAGAAGGGATCCAGAAAATTCCCAGGAAACTACAGACCTGTCAGTTTAACCAGTCAGACATGTAAGGTTCTTGAGCGCATCATCAGGAATCATATCATACAGCACATTGAACAGCACAACTTGATTACCCCTCATCAACATGGATTTGTGAAAAAGAAGTCTTGCCAAACAAACCTACTAGAAGCCTTTGAAGATTGGACCAAGATATTAGACCAAGGGCATAACTTGGATAAAATATGCTTGGATTACCAAAAAGCCTTTGATACAGTCCCACACAGAAGGTTATTGAAGAAACTCAGTGGATATGGCTTGAGGGGGATGGTACTGTCCTGGGTCAAAGAGTTCTTAACTGACCATTTTCAGTAGGTTGTTGTCGGTAACAGCTGCTCGACTTGGGGCAAGGTGACTAGTGGGGTCCCCCAGGGATCAGTCCTGGGGCCTACGTTATTTATCTTGTACGTCAACGACTTGCCGACCCTGGTCCGAAGTAGCTTGAAAATGTTTGCAGACAATACCAAACTATACAGAGGAATTCAGAACCCCTGTGACTCTCGTGCTCTACAAGATGACCTAAAGACTCTTGGTGACTGGTCTGATAAATGGCTCCTAAAATTCAACGCAACCAAGTGCTCAGTTATGCATTGTGGTCCTTCTAACCCGAACACAAGTTATTTCATGAGGCAGGAAGATGGACAAGTACAAAAAAAAACACTGCCTCGGAAAAAGATAATTCCAGCCGAGATTTGAACCCGGATCGCAGGATTCAGAGTCCTGAGTGCTAACCGTTACACCACGGGGCCAGCAAAAGACCGCAGCCACGGAAGCGTGAAAAATCACAGCGAAAAAGACCACGGGGACCACGGGTATGAAAAATCACGCGGCCACACGGTTTTATTTCGTTCAATCAATTTGAGTCATCATGCAGTTCAGTTTCAACACAACACTTAGCCACACAATGCAACATAAGGCTGATTAATCTAGTCTGTTTACTATAACTAACGCGACAACTTGCGAAACTGCCAAAAGAAATCTTACCCACGGGGGGACTCGAACCCCCAATCTTCGGTTTAGGAGACCGACGCCTTATCCATTAGGCCACGCGGTCTCAACATGCGACGGAGCTTCTGTATGCGACATTTTGCCTTTGTCTTCGTCTCAAAGGACATTTCAGTCATCATTTAGGGTAAGATGGGGCAGCACGCCCCACCGGGGTAAATCGCCTCACCAAGATATCTCGCAATTTAAAAGGTCCCGCATACAAGTATTCTGCTCTACAAAACAAGTAACATATGGCCAGTGAACTCATAGAAGGGTACACAACTTCTGCGGCACTTTCCAGAGATATAAGTAAGTCTGTTTTTGGAGCGTTTTCTGTTGTTTCAGTACTGAAATGGACCAGGAGCATTCTTTCTCTCAACACTTTTCTTCCAGATAATTCAAGCCAACTGAAAGGTCAGAATCTGTTGTAGGAAAAGGTATCTTGCTCATTTATGGGTTCATGCACGTTTTTGGGCTTGGCTCGCTTTTTCATCGAAAGCACGCAATGGGGTAAAACACCCCTTTCGTATTGGGGCAAGACGAAAACACTCAATGACCGCACGCAATGACGTGCTGTTTCACATAGTTGGAAATTTGGCTTGTACTCTGCATCCTTATCAAAAGGTCTTGTGCCGCCCCAGTGTGGATCCTGGATACGTCTATGATGAAGTACAACATGCAAAAAGGAACTATCTACGATCAGTAACATATTTATAGTGCTGGGTAGCAACTTGTCTGCAATTAATATTTTTTCCCAATTTGACCTCCCTTTTTCACTAACCTGGTACCACCTATGGCAAAAAAATATGATTTAAAACAGTTCTTTTATAATGTCACAATCACATACCATTTCATTTATCAAAAAAACAGCATCCAAAAATGGTTTTATTACACATTTACTTCACCCCCATATTGAGTGACCTGCACACGCCTATGATTTTTGAATTTTCAAACGTCACCATCATATATCAATTTCCAATTCAATCTCTATCGATTCCTATTAGTTGTGTTAAAATCGGTCGATAAACATGAAAGCTATGTTGGATCAAAAATACCACTAAAATTTGTAGTTTTTGCCCCCATGTTGCCCCCCTATCCAAAATTTAGATTTTGTTTATAATTTAGAAATGTAGATCGTGTTGAGGGGAAGCAAACACTGTTTCATTTTTGAAAATCGGACGGGTAGATCTCGAGATCTCCGGGGGTTGGAATCCCCCCCCCCCCGTTACAAATAGGGGTAGCCAGGAGCCTGTTACAAATAGGGTTAAACAACTTTTCATCCCATAATTGAACGCCATTCTCCCACAATCTGGATAAGAATAGCTTCCTTATGGCCTTTAACATTAGCGCAGTCAGCTGTTGGAACCACTTCCAATTAGTGACGTCATCACTAAATAGGTCTATTAGTGGCAGGCTCCTGGCTACCCCTATTAGTGTCAGGGGGCGGATTCCGCCCCCCCCCCCCCCCCCCCCCCCCCCCCTCCCCCCACCGGATATCTCGAGATCTACCCGTCCGATTTTCACAAATGAAACGGCGTCTGATTTCCCTCAACACGATCTACATTTCCAAAGAATACAAAATCCAAATTTTTTGATAGAGGGCAACAAGGGGGCAAAAACGACAAATATTAGAGGTATTTGTGATCCAACATAGCTATCATGTTTATCAACCGATTTCAACGCAACTAATGGGAATCGATAGAGATTGAATTGGGGATTGATATATGATGGTGAATTTTGAAAATGCAAAAATCATAGGTGTTTTCAGGTCACTAAATTTGGGGGTAAATTAAATGCCTTATAAAACCGTCTTTTTTCTACTTCTTTTTCGATAAATGAAATGGTGCGCTATTAGCCGTTTTCACGAAGGATTTTGCATTTGGGGCACTTGGGGCTTTTGGGGCGATTGGGGCGATTGGGGCGATTGGGGTAAATGGGTGTATAGCTTATAAGAACACGGCTTTTCCCGGTGATTTTTGGTATCAATCACAATTTTATGAATTAATGTATAAGTATATGCTCTTACAATGCAATATTTGCCGTTAGTTTGCTTTGAATATTCAAATTCATGAGCAAATCTGGTAATTTTGGGTTGTGTTAGTTCTTTCTACAAAACATACTGCAAACGCCCTAAAGAGAGGCTAAAAGTATTATAGTATACTAGCTTTGATTAAACAAAATACGCAATTGACAGTTAGTTAGGGCAAAATTGAAGATATTAATGACATAGAAATATAATATTATGATGAAAAATGCAATAAAATGTCAAAAGCATAGACAGACCTTAATTCAACGTCGCTCCGTCCCGCTGAGATCGTCCAATTTAGAGCGGTAACTTCGTTGGTTTCCGAAAACCGGAACAATCCTTACGCATTTCGAATCACCCCAAATGGTTTTGATTTGATTAATTGATTAATTGATGAATCTCACAAACAGCTGAAAAGACCTCAGAAGAAGACAAAAAAACACTTATAAACCCAAGAAACATGCGGGCTTTCTGCAGCCACTGGTACTGAAAACTATAAATGGCTGTTATAGATCGAACCGACGCTATTGCTGGGCGCAGACCAAGGCTCTGCGCATGCGCAACGTGACGTCAGGCGTCCGGCCGGCGCCGGAGCCACTCCGGCTGGCAGATCGCCATGGTGACCAGCCTGCCGGCGCCGGAGCCACGTGTGCAACGTGACGTCAGGCGACCCGCCGGCCCGTCCCCATGGTAACTGGGCGGCGGCGCCTGCGCAGAGCCAGCGCAGAGTCGGAGCCAGCATTCCCTTCATCTTACAACAAATGATCAAAACGAAATCGCTAATTAGCATTAATCCTTGCTTTCAAAAGTGAATATGACTGAAAATATGAATGGACTAATTCATCTAGTTTTCATTGAAATAAGCTATTTATTATTCCTGAAAACCATGTCGTTGCAAAATATGACCATTTCCCGAACCCCGCACTTCCGGGATTCGAGCAAGATGGAGTCTCACCAAACTCCCCAAACCGCTACAGCCATCTGGCATCACCAGAGCTAGTTTAAGATGAAATTGTTGATTTTAAGTAAACTCTGGTGTTATCATGAAATTGGAATTCCAGACAAATGCATTAATTCATAAAGTTGCGATTGATACCAAAGATCACCGGGAAAAGCCGCGTTCTTACGAGCTATAGACCCAATCGCCCCAAACGCCTCAAACGCATCCAATCACCCCAAACGCCCCAAACGCCCCAATCGCCCCAAACGTAAAATCCTTCGTGAAAACGGCTATTGTGACATCGGACACAACAGTTATAAAACATATTTGCATCCATAGGCGGTGCCAGGTTAGCGAAAAAGGGAAGCAAAATATATGAAAATAACTTCCTGTAAACCTCCCCTTTTCAAGTCCCTGAAATCGCCTCTGCCGTGGAATATTTATTATAACTTTCACTAAAATCAACTAATTTGCACTTGTTTCAATCACCGTAAACCTATGTACCTCCTTTATACTTCAGGCAGTTAGGAAGAAGCCGTGAAGATCGCATCTCCGCAGTATCGCTAAATGTCAGCAAAAAAAAAATCCTCCCAAAACTCTTCCCTGGAACCGCCTCTGTTCAGGATAGGAACTCAACATTTTGAGGGGTGGGCAGAATCTACCCCCAGCCACTAATAGGGTTAACCCTATTTGTAACAGGGGGGCGGATTCCGCCCCCCCCCCCCCCCCCCTCATGTTTTTCGCAGATATCTCCAGAACGGCTGGGAGCAGGCCCATGAAATTTTGGGACTTTTCATAGAATTGAACTCCGCATTTGGAGTCAAAATTTTGAGTTCTTAACCTGAACAGAGGCGGTGCCAGTGCACAGTTTTGGGTGGGTTCGGAGGCGACATTTGGCGATAAAAAGGAAATGCGATCTTCACGGTTTCTTCCTAACTGCATCAAGTATGAAGGAGTTACATCGGCTTACGGTGATTGCAACAAGTGCAAATTAGTTGATGTTAATGAAATATCATAAAAATTGCATGGCAGAGGCGGTTTCAGGGGCTTGAAAAGGGGGGGGGTTTCCAGGAAGTATTCAATGCTTGGCGGGAAGCCAATAGAGCAATGTAAGGGGCATTTATAGCTATCAAGATGTAAAAGATAGCTTCTGCTTCCATTATTTGCATAATTTATTACATATAGAGTTTCAGGGGCGTGTTCAGGAACATGAAAAGGGGGGTGACTGGCATGGTGATGACGATATGCCAGCGATAACGGCGCAATATACGTTTAGCTTATAATAATATATGCACATATGAGACCAGAAAAGGGAATAAAGTCATTTTTTGCAGAGGCGCGCTCAGGTATGGAAGAAAGGGGGTCATATTATTGCAAGGAAACTAAGAGGTATGGGCGTACAATGACATAACATACTGCAGTTTTCGGATTAAACACGCACCACAGGCTACTCTACGAACGATTATAAGATAATAGGCGAGTCCAGGTAGGGAAAAAAGGGGGTTAAGCAATGTTAATTGAAGTTGTAAGTGAAATAGTCACTGTTGACTAGTTAGTATCATAATAGCGGATAATATACTTATCAAAAGGTCTTGCGCCTCCCCAGTTTGGATCCTGGATACGCCTATGATGAAGTACAACATACAAAAAGGAACTATCTACGATCAGTAACATATTTATAGTGCTGGGTAGCAACTTGTCTGCGGTTAATATTTTTCCCAATTTTACCCCCTTTTTCACTAACCTGGTACCGCCTATGGCAAAAAAATATGATTTATAACTGTTTTTTTATAATGTCTCAATCACATACCATTTCATTTGTTAAAAAATCAACATAAAAAAATGGTTTTATTACGCATTTACTTCACCCCCATATTGAGTGACCTGCACACCCCTATGATTTTTGAATTTTCAAACGTCACCGTCATATATCAATTTCCAATTCAATCTCTATCGATTCCTATTAGTTGTGTTAAAATCGGTCGATAAACATGAAAGCTATGTCGGATCAAAAATACCACTAAAATGTGTAGTTTTTGCCCCCCTGTTGCCCCCCTATCCCAAATTTATATTTTTGTTATTATTTAAAAATGTAGATCGTGTTGCGGGGAACCAAAAACCGTTTCATTTTTGAAAATCGGACGGGTAGATCTCGAGATCTCTGGGGGGCGGCGGAATCCGCCCCCCCCCCCCCCCCCCCCCTGTTACAAATAGGGGTAGCCAGGAGCCTGTTACAAATAGGGTTAAATGTCGTACAGGACTGTGCATTGCTTCATCACTCTATATCTGCAATGCAAATTATGCAGCATTAAAGTCATCCCTTCTTGAGGCAAAATATTTTGTGACATGCTGAAAACCGTTCACTTTGTTTTTGTCCTCACATGTATGACTTTCCAGTTTCAGTCAACACTGAGCAATCATCATCCACCAATGTCGATTGCTTTCACTGACATCTTCCTGTTATGCGTGAAACATATCAGCCTCTAATAGCCTCAGCCTATTCAGCTTCAGCCTATTTTGTCTCGTCTGTCGCCGACCCACACAGCTCCACAGCTCGGTGCCAGCTCTGAGCGGCGGCCCATTCATCTCGGTGAGGGCCGTACCGCCGCTTCCGTCATGTGGAAGGTTTAAGGTTCGGTGGAGCCAGGGTGGCGAAGTTTAGTTCCGACTAGGTCTGGCAACTCCCTGCTGACGTCACCCTTTGTAACGTGAGCACTAAGGTGGGCAATTAGTTGTTTCCATGGCAACCGGTTGTTTACTTAGCAAAAAGTGTGTTTGTCCCTGATGCGCCAGAATTGTACGATCTGGCAAAAATGGTTTTGACTCTAGATCATTCATCACACTACTACGAATCTTCTACCATAATTTTATCATCTTCTTTTAAAATTAAAAACCACACTGATAACGTTTAAGACAGGATTACATATCAATGTTATAATTGTCAATAAAGGTGGCATAAATATATGCATGGAAAAAATAATCACAATGTCCGTTTTCAGGAAGGATTATTGCGCTGAAAGATTCTGAAAAGTTTCTGAAAAGTTTTAATAAGTTTTGGTATAGAAGCAGGGGCCCGGGAACGATTTTAAAGTTGGGGGGGGGGGGCGAAACCAAATATTTTGTTTTGGCATCTTCTCACTTCTAATCTTGGTGCACCTTTTCGTTGTCAAATTTTCCTCATTGGAAAACCGAAAACACGGTTAGAAATCTCATCAAAAATAACTTTCAAACTATTTCTTCATTTTCTTGTTCAGGTCAGTATTGAGGTCACCAGAGGTCATCAAAGGTCAGATTTTCCAGTTTTAGGACATCGCTCCAGGAACCCCCAAATATCTCGGGATTTATGATAGCTAGGAACAAACGAAAATAAACAATCGAAAGCTCTTGAAATATTCAATCATAACGTGTCATCCAATTTTATCTCAGGTTAACAGTTTGAGCTCCAGAGGTCATCAAATGTCAAAGGGACTATTTTTTGGCAAAACGTTCAGAAAATAACTGTTTACCTAATAAAGATACGGGCAATGATTTTGATGACATCATGTTCGTCTCGTCAAAGCGCTTCGAATCACATTCATTTGGCCCAGTTTATATCAACTTAGAACTTTGACCTCAGGTCAAGGTCAAGTGGCGACCCAAGTAAGTCATGTTGCATATTGGGAGACGTGTCTCGACAAGACAAACACATTTATGCCGATTTCACTTCATTATATTCATTATATCGAGAGTTGTTGACACAAAAGTGTTGGTGACCTCGGATGACCTCGGTTGACCCTGTAGGGGTTACTGAACAAAAATTGAACCTGGATCATCAATAATAGCATATGATAACATGATGCTGAAGGAATTGGACTGATATGAGTATCCTCGGAATAGGAAACATTTTAATATTTCCCCATTGACTTATAATGGGAGGTCACGAAATTGACCCGACCGGCGACCTTAGGTCACCGATATTCAAAATCGTAGATACTGGAATTGGATATACCTATGACCTTATGAAATCCTGTAAGTTTGAAACCGATCAGTCAAAAACTGTTGCTGTGGTACAACCGCAAACTTATTTGGAGGTGTGGTCAAGTGACCTGACCTGAGAGACCCGTGGTCAAGAATTGCACACAATGTGGATACTTGATGCCCGAACAGGTGTGCCAAAAACAGCGGCTGAAACGGCGGCGCTGTGCACCGTGCGCCGTTTTTGAAACGGCAAAAACGACGCGCCGCCGTTTTTTTTCGCTATCCTCGAAAAACCTGGGGGGTAGACGCCCTTAGGGGAGGGGGCGTCTAAATGCCCCGCCCCCGGCACGACGCAGGTTAACATCAAAATATAAAAAATATGAAAAGTGGTGGTCATGCCACCCCCCGTTTCCTTTGTAAACCCGCCGGTCGTCTGATAAAATACTCGTACCTGACGCCTGACTTCTTTCTCTTGAAGAAGTCCACCAGTGTGGGCTGCACTGACCTCTTCATCACCGTATCACGGTAACCTACGACATATACGTAACTCTTGCTTGCAATTGCCGCCCCGTCGGCATAGACAGCGAGGACAGCTAGAGGGCCGCTCGCCAGTTTGACCACATCCGTAACGTTGACGTGGGATAAACTTATAAACCAAATGCAGCAGATGTTTATCGCCGTCAGTGCAGCAGCGGATCCAGGACGGGAGTTTGGGGGGGTGGGGCGGGGGCAAAATTCAAAAAAGTCTCACATAATTCTGAAAACTCATCGGATTTAGCTTGTTTATGCATTGATAGCTGATTTAACCCTATTTGTAACAGGCTCCTGGCTACCCCTATTTGTAACAGGGGGGGGGCGGATTCCGCCCCCCCGGAGATCTCGAGATCTACCCGTTCGATTTTCAAAAATGAAACGGTGTTTGGTTCCCCTCAATACGATCTACATTTCTAAATAATAAAAAAATATTCATTTGGAATAGGGAGGCAACAGGGGGGCAAAAACTACAAATTTTAGTGGTATTTTTGATCCAACATAGCTTTCATGTTTATCGACCGATTTTAACACAACCAATAGGAATCGATAGAGATTTAGTTGGAAATTGATATATAACGGTGACGTTTGAAAATTCAAAAATCATAGGCGTGTGCAGGTCACTAAATATGGGGGTGAAGTATATGCGTAATAAAACCATTTTTTGATGTTGTTTTTGATAAATGAAATGGTATGTGATTGAGACATTAGACAAAACAGTTATAAATAATATTTTTTGCCATAGGCGGTACCAGGTTAGTGAAAAGGGGGGTAAAATTGGGAAAAAATATTAACCGCAGACAAGTTGCTACCCAGCACTATAAATATGTTACTGATCGTAGATAGTTCCTTTTTGCATGTTGTACTTCATCATAGGCGTATCCAGGATCCAAACTGGGGCGGCGCAAGACCTTTTGATAAGTATATTATCCGCTATTATGATACTAACTAGTCAACACTGACTATTTCACTTACAACTTCAATTAACATTGCTTACCTCCTTTTTACCCTACCTGGACTCGCTTATTATCTTATAATTGTTCGTAGAGTAGCCTGTGGTGCGTGTTTCATCCTAAAACTGCAGTATGTTATGTAATTGTACGCCCATGCCTCTTAGTTTCCTTGCAATAATATGACCCCCTTTCTTCCATTCCTGAGCGCGCCTCTGCAAAAAAATGTCTTTTTTCCCTTTTCTGGCCTCATATGTGCATATATCATTATAAGCTAAACGTCTAGTGCGCCGTTATCGCTGGCATATCGTCATCACCATGTCAGTCACCCCCCTTTTTATGTTCCTGAACACGCCCCTGAAACTCTATATGTAATAAATTATGCAAATAATGGAATCAGAAGCTATCTTTTACATCTTGATAGCTATAAATGCCCCTTACATTGCTCGATTGACTTCCCGCCAAGCATTGAATACTTCCTGGAACCCCCCCCCCCCCCCCCCTTGCAAGCCCCTGAAACCGCCTCTGCCATGCAATTTTTATGATATTTCATTAACATCAACTAATTTGCACTTGTTGCAATCACCGTAAACCGATGTAACTCCTTTATACTTGAGGCAGTTAGGAAGAAACCGTGGAAGATCGCATTTCCGTATTATCGCCAAATGTCGCCTCCGAACCCACCCAAAACTGTGCCCTGAAACCGCCTCTGTTCAGGTTAAGAACTCAAAATTTTGACTCCAAATGCGGAGTTCAATTCTATGAAAAGTCCCAAAATGTAATGGTCCTGCTCCCAGCCGTTCTGGAGATATCTGGGAAAAACATGAGAGGGGGGGGGGGCGGAATCCGCCCCCCCCCCCCCCCCTGTTACAAATAGGGTTAACCCTCGCCCTACGGGAACTTTTTCCTTCGCCCTACGGGGCGTCCTAAAACGACACCCTGTTAACTTCCAAACCAAGCAAGATAGAGCAACACGGTAAGAGCCAACATGTTGCCTGTCATGTTTGAAAGCTAACTGTATGCAATTTTTAGGTTTCCGGTCAACGAGTGACCTTACAGGTCCAGTGAATGACCTCGATCGACAACGTCCAGAACAGCGATTTTGCTCTGTCAGAAAACCTCAAAATGAGAAATTGATAAACGTGAATAAAAAGGCATATTCCTAGACCAGTTTTGTTTCATAAATACAGAAAAGGTAATTATTTATTCGTATCTGGTAAAAAAGAGTCCAAATAAGTTATTAAAAAAATGACGTCATGAATTGCTTACACTTGGGGAGCCATCACTCAGTCAACAATAGAGATATTTCTTTGAAATTTGGTTTTAGTATTTTCCATACTCAGTTCTCTCTCATGTATTCCGTTTTTTAACATTTTTGAAAATTTAGATTTTGTGGTAATTTTTCAACAAAAAAAAGTTTTTGTTCATTTTGGGGAACAGAAACCCAAAACTTCGAAAATTCGAGATTGGCATTTTAAATAAAATAAAATTTTGTATCTTTGCTTAATTGAGTTTGAAATTTGCTTTGAAACTCTGTTTTCTACGATTGTTCAAACATTTATCGTTTTTCCACCAACATGACGTCATCCAAACATCATTGTTTCCCAAATTTCTCAATCAATTTCAATGAAATTTTTGCAGCATACGTATAATTGTTGTATACTTAGCTACTGAAAATTCCAGCAAGATGTGTCCATGTCTAAAAAGTTATGCAAGAAAAACATCAGGGGGGTCGTTTTAAGACCCCGTAGGCCTAGGGTTAAAGCAAACCTTCCATGGTAAAAGTTGCTTAGATTTTCTTCTATAGCAGGAAATGTGTCAATTTTGAGCCGATTTCAGGTGGTTTGGGGGGGGGGCAATTGCTCATTTTGCCCAACTGTAGATCCGCCACTGCATCAGTGCGTCATTTTAACGACGACGCACCAAGCAGACAACTGCCCCCAAATGTACTACTACCAAAGTTTTCCATTATATCTCATAGAACATTTAATGGAAAAAGGAAAAGGAATGAAAAGAAAGGTATACGATGTTGCTGTAAAAGCAAAGCCATATAATAATAATACTTATGACATGCTATAAAATACAAAATAAAAATGAAAGTGACATAAGGAGGCTTCGTATTTTATATAACTTTTTGTGAAGAAAATTGAAAGAGCTCAATTTTAGGGAAAATTTGTCTCGCCAAAGTTGGGGGGGCGCCGCCCCCCCGGTCCAGATGTTGGGGGGGCAAGCGCCCCCGCTGCCACCCCCCCCCCCCCCCCCCCTGTTCCCGGGCCCATTTTGACTCTAGATCATTCATCACACTACTACGAATCTTCTACCATAATTTTATCATCTTCTTTTAAAATTAAAAACCACACTGATAACGTTTAAGACAGGATTACATATCAATGTTATAATTGTCAATAAAGGTGGCATAAATATATGCATGGAAAAAATAATCACAATGTCCGTTTTCAGGAAGGATTATTGCGCTGAAAGATTCTGAAAAGTTTCTGAAAAGTTTTAATAAGTTTTGGTGAGAAGTCTTAGTTCGACGATCGAGTCCTTAAAGGGATTATACGGGTTTCCTTCCTGAAAGTAAATGCACTCTTTTGCAGTTGTATGAGCTTAAAACACGTTTAAGACATATAGCAGGGACCTCAATGCTCATTTAGTCCATTATTTCAGAAATTATCAGCGTTAAAACTTGGTGTCCACCACTTTTATCTTAAGATCAATTTTAGAGTTTTGAATTATCTGCATGTCCTACACTGGATCACAAAATTATTATGCAATTCAAAACTGACGGGACTTTGTATTATTACACACTGTTCGTTGAGGTTTTGTGTTTTTGTGGTTTTCTTTTCTCTAGCCTTTAGCGTTGAGAATTTGGTGGTGGCGTATTCATTTTTTGGCATGAAAATCCATGAAAAATATATAATTTTATGGGAAAACTAGGTAACTGCTGCTGTCGTTGGAACAAAACGAGTTTATTTTCTTTCAAATATTGCTTATTTTACCGGAAATATGCCATACGTGAGATGTTTTTATTAGCATAAAAGAGATGACTGGCTCTGCCTCAGCCGGTCCTGCAGAAAATACGCGGTGGAATCACCGCGCACTTTGGAATGTCCTTACGTGCAGAAGAGGTCATTTCCAGAAAAAAAAATGTGGCTACCGTGGGACTTCTACCACCTTTATAAGTACGTTTTACTATGTAACTCAATAATTCTGGGAAAAACCCGTATAATCCCTTTAACAACAAAACTTTTACATGCCATTTTTGGCTTGAAATTTCCTCAGAATTTTGTAATATATTGGTAAGAATATAATATGTTGACAAAATTGAGGTTTGTTGGTAATAAGTAATAAGCATTGATAGGTCAATTGTGATGCCAGATCTCCACCGACTGAAACTTGCCAAAAATTCAGAACGATTCAGAATATTATGTGACGTGTGACGCAATTAGACGCAATGGTCTCTCCCAATCCGGCCCAATCCGGCGGCCGGACTGTGCGGCTTGGCTTTGACCATGTGCGTGCGGCACGCGGGTCGGAAGCGGCGGCGAATCTATGCTGGCACATCACTGCGCATGCGCAGACAGACCTGTGATCCATGACGCTGCCAGATTTAGTAACTAGTATGACGGTATGCCAAACTGAACGAATTGACTCTAGACGCATGTGTTCTTTAAAAACGGCCGATTTTGTATCATAAACTTGCTATGAGCTCAATACATGTTTCCATAACTATTGAATAGTGAAAATATCGCCTAAATCAGTAATGTGTTTCTTGGAATGTAAAATATACTAGAACTTCTATACCAAAACTTCTCAGAAACTTCTCAGAATTTTTTCCACAAACTTTTCACAAACTTTTCACAAACTTTTCTGCGCAATAATCATTCGTGAAAACGGCTAATGCCTTGCAAAACCTAGTATATTTTGGTATAACACTGCGCCCAACCTGTTGTTATAGAGCCTTGGGTGGAGCCTGGGTGGAGCAAACCATCACGAAGTCATGAAGTGAACAGAGCGAAACAAGCCATCAGCTAACCGAAACAGTGCTCTCTTCGCTCTCCTCTGGGAGCGTATATCAGGAGCGACAGTCATGCCTTCAAGAGCCCGTCTGACGAGCAGCAGCAGCGATGGCTTACTGTTAACAACATAGGAACATGAACAACCAGAATTACATATTAAATGCAAACTACTTCTTAGAATTTGATAAAAAAAATGCAAAATGTATGCCAGAGCATTGATATATATTCATGGGCGAGTCCAATTATTAAAGTTCGTCATGGACGAGACGCGTTTCGTCGAGTCTATGACAAAATGTCATCATTGGAAGAGCTCCTGCATTGATTTATCATGCAACTCAACAATTGAATTCATTTTTTCAAGCCTTCATTCAAGCCTCGCCCATAGCAAAGTAAGCATCCAATGGCCCAATGAGAATCACCTACATAGAGCCTTAGAAGTCATTGAACTGCCCATGATCACATCCAAGAGACCATGACGAGCTTTGACCATAGGCAGTTACAGATGAGCATGCGTCACTATGGAACATGGTCTTTCAATTGCATGATAAATGTAATTAATGCGTTCACTGGTCTTACTCAAGGTTACATAGATTTAATCACATACTTGCACATCACCGTCATCGTAAATAGTCCACCCACTTGGGTGTTTAACAACTAGTTTGCGCCTACCTGCAGCTTAAAAATAACATTTGTGCATTTATTTGTACACATAACTTACAACAACATCTTCCACCAGTGAATTCATCATTAATCGTTTTAACAAATGCGACACATAATTGCCAAATTGTGTGCATAATTGGTACGTTTGCGCTGACCAAAATAAAAACAATGTTCGGTAGCAGCGGCGGTGGCAGCGCGCGGCGGCGGCGGCGAAGGAGGACCCCGGGTGAGAGCTGCTCGTGCCTGCAGCAGCTTCTGACTATAATTACAGTACAGACCTCCCGTGTGGCCCAACTGGTAATAACCGGTCATAGCCGGCTATTAGGCTCGGTTAAATCACTGCGCCAGCGCGCATCACTCGAGTTCGCGGCTGGAGCGGAGGACCCTCTGTGGTGGTCCGCGTGGTCCGCACTGGTCCGCACTGGTCCGCGGTGGTCTGCACTGGTCCGCACTGGTCCGCACTGGTCCGCACTGGTCCGCGGTGGTCCGCACTGGTCCGCACTGGTCCGCACGGCCTGAGACGCGTCCAGTCTCATCCAGTAGCAACATATTGTAACGCTTGTGATTTTGTCATTGAGTGTCGGCCAAATCTTTTTGCCATTCATTCACCACCCAAAACAAATTGACTACTCACCATTTTCGATATATCACTAAAATTAGGCTTATATTGTCATAGGATAAAATTTGAAGTTGACTAGAAAATATTTAGCATTTTGCAAGGGATCGCAATTTCCTTGGAAGTAACTACTCTCTTAGAAATATCTCTTATAAATCCCAATGCTCAGTAACAGTCACACCAAACAATGAATTATAATTTGCTATTGTTCATTCAAGGGTCAGCTATGTGTGCGATCTCTTCAGAGTTAGCAACAGAACGTGTGTTTGTTGATCACCAGTCAGAACGTGTGTTTGTTGATCACCAGTCAGAACGTGCGTGTGTTGATCACCAGTCAGAACGTGCGTGTGTTGATCACCAGTCAGAACGTGCGTGTGTTGATCACCAGTCAGAACGTGCGTTTGTTGATCACCAGTCAGAACGTGCGTGTGTTGATCACCAGTCAGAACGTGCGTGTGTTGATCACCAGTCAGAACGTGCGTTTGTTGATCACCAGTCAGAACGTGCGTGTGTTGATCACCAGTCAGAACGTGCGTTTGTTGATCACCAGTCAGAACGTGCGTGTGTTGATCACCAGTCAGAACGTGCGTGTGTTGATCACCAGTCAGAACGTGTGTTTGTTGATCACCAGTCAGAACGTGTGTTTGTTGATCACCAGTCAGAACGTGCGTGTGTTGATTACCAGTCAGAACGTGCGTGTGTTGATCACCAGTCAGAACGTGCGTTTGTTGATCACCAGTCAGAACGTGCGTGTGTTGATCACCAGTCAGAACGTGCGTGTGCTGATCACCAGTCAGAACGTGCGTTTGTTGATCACCAGTCAGAACGTGCGTGTGTTGATCACCAGTCAGAACGTGCGTGTGTTGATCACCAGTCAGAACGTGCGTTTGTTGATCACCAGTCAGAACGTGCGTGTGTTGATCACCAGTCAGAACGTGCGTGTGTTGATCACCAGTCAGAACGTGCGTGTGTTGATCACCAGTCAGAACGTGCGTGTGTTGATCACCAGTCAGAACGTGCGTGTGTTGATCACCAGTCAGAACGTGCGTTTGTTGATCACCAGTCAGAACGTGCGTTTGTTGATCACCAGTCAGAACGTGCGTGTGGTGATCACCAGTCAGAACGTGCGTGTGTTGATCACCAGTCACTATGAACCCCGCTTTAGCCAAGCTAAGTAGCTGTTGGATAGCTCTGTTGTTTTGTGTATTTTTTGAGGAACCACATTATATTTAGATATAAGAATTAGATATTTAGTTTTGTGGATCGTTTAGGTATTATTTTTAAGCATTCATAGTTAGCTGTTACCTCTTACTTGCTTTTTAAAGGACTTTTCATTCTAGCTTGTGTGCGCCAAAATTGTCTTAGTCTTATTTTTGTGTTATTAGTTGCAGGGTTGGATAAGTAGATATTTTAGAAAATTAGGGATAATTAAGGTGTATTTAGTATTCAGTTTATTTAAGGATTAGATATTTAGTCTAGTATTAGGTGCACTCATAGCTGATTTGTGTCACTAGCTTTACCTAGATCTAGTTAAGGTTTAGAAGAAGAAAAAACAAACAAAAAAAACAAAAAAAGTTAAGTTAAGTTAGTAAAGTATTGAAAAGTGCATAGTACCTAAGTTATATACCTAAGTTACTAGTGTATTCAAATGAGCATGACTAGGATGCAGGCGAAGGTAGCAGAGCTAGAGGCCCTCCAGGCTAGAGTAGCGGAGCTTGAGGCGCAGTAAAGTAAGTGTAGGTGTAGAGATGAGCCGCAGGAGGGTGTAGCTCCTGACCAAGGAACGTATGCGCAGATCGTGGTTAGGGGGTCAGAAAAGGAGCCTACAGGATCAGGGACCAGTGGTAGTTCTGATAGGGGCATAAGGGAGGAGGATAAGGCAAAGGTGGATAGTGCGGCTGGGGTTTGGAAGTGTGTTGGAGGGTCACGTTTCTGGAGACTCAACATTGTGGAAAGTAATGCTAGGGCCACAGACAGTAAGGATGAGGAGGGGTGCTGGGTAATGGAGGGTGGTAGCAGAATCTGGAGGAGGAAGAGGGAAGGGGATCAGGAGGGATGGACAAAAGTTCAGGGTAGAGTCAGGCAGTACAGCCCCAGGGAACATCAGCAGGTTACAATAGCAAATAGGTTCAGTGCGTTAGAGTCAGCAGCTGAAAGTGACAGGGAAGAGATTCAGCATTTAGTGGTTGGGGACTCAAGGGTAAGGCCCTTAAGGCGAACATTCTGTGGGAAGAGGAACAGATGTATAGTCAAACCGGGGGCAAGAGTAGTTGATATGGGCCCTGTCATTGAGGCAGAACTTGGTAGGAGTAGCCCGGAGACAGTTATAATACAGGTGGGGGTGAACAACATAGGACCTAGGCAGAGTGTGAGAATAGTAGCAGAGTACCGGAGCCTGCTGCAGAGGTTGAAGGAGTCCAGGAAACCAGTCATTGTGACTGGCATCCTCCCTCGCTGTGGAGCCAGTGAGGAGTGGTACTCGAGAGCTCTGTCTGTGAACAGCTCAGTTCAGAACTTATGTTCAGCTATGGGGCTTAGTTATGTAGACTTATGGGATCAGTTCTATGAGTGGCATAGGTACTATATGAAGGATGGGCTTCACTTATCGGATGAGGGGGCAAGGGCTTTGGGAGATGCCTACAGAAGTGTCATTCAGGGAAACTAGGTAGGAGGGGGGGTTCAGGGACGCTAGTACTAGGGCATCAGGAAGTAAGCATTGGTAGAAGTTCATGTCAGAATAGGACAGTAGATCATAATTCCCTCAGAATTAGTAGAGTCAGCTCAAAGTATAAGATCACATGTGTGTTGCTGAATGCCCAAAGTATTAGGTCTAAATTTGATGAGTTTGAGTGTTATGTTGCCCTTGAAAAGCCTGATATCATTTGTGTAACCGAGACATGGGTTAGTGAGGGGTATAATAGGGATAGGCTACAGGATTTCGAGTTACAAGGGTACAACATGTTCTCATACTGCAGAGAATCACGGCAGGGAGGCGGAATGTTTGTATATGTAAATAGCTTGTACTGCACTACTAGAGTTGATGATTCTAGTAAAGTAAAAGAAGTAGAATCAATCTGGCTTGACATTAAAATTGGTACAGGAAACAGAGGAAGGTTGAGGATAGGTGCATTTTACAGACCAGGGAATCTTCCAAGGAACTCCCAAGCTGAAACAGACCAAGATATTTGTGAGGAAATACGTAGGAACTTTCGGGCTCAGTGTTTTATTATGGGAGATTTTAACTTAAGAGGATACGAAAGTATAGCAGAGGAAACAAATGAGTGTAGGTTGTATAGGCAAATCTTTGAAGAGGAGCTTTTCATGCATCAGTTTGTAACAGAGCCAACCAGACATTGCTCCATTCTAGACCTTGTATTCTCAGACAACAGTGATCTAGTTAGTGACATAAGTATTTGTGCAGGTCTAGGAACCAGTGATCACAATATGGTTAAATTCAATATTTCATCAGAAATGAGGCCCAAAGATAACCTTATTATGGTTCCAAACTTCAGCCGGGCTGATTTTGATGGTATTAGAAATGACCTCGCACAGATAAAATGGAACGTTGAGTTGGCAGGTTTAGATGCATGTGAGGCCTGGAATGTTTTCAAAGCTAGATTAAGCCAAATTCAAAATCGGCATATACCCCTCAGGCACAAACGTAACAGAACCAAGGGCAATCCAGTTTGGCTTACCCCAGAAGTAAGGAGTGCTATACAAGCTAAAAGAAGTGCATTTGGCATTTTGAAGGGATCTTCACTAGATATAAATCAGAAGGCCTACCAGAATGCAAGAAATCCAGTTAAGAAAAAGGTCAGAGCAGCTAAAAGGGCAAAGGAACTTGATTTAGCTAGACATTGTAATGCAGATAGTAAGAAGTTCTTCAGTTTTTATAAGTTAAGTACAGTTTCCAAAAAATATAGGTCCATTTAAGGTAGATGATGTGTTAGTTAGCAAGGACAGTGAAATGGTTGAAGTGCTTAATGATCAGTTTCAATCTGTCTTTACTATCGAGGACCAGAGTAGTATTGCAGCACTTCAGCCTGAGCTAGAGACAGAGGAGACTATAGGAGAGCTAGGTGGCATAAGTAGTGAACTTGTTCTAGAATATCTAAAGAAAGTAAGGCCTAACAAGGCAGAAGGACCTGATGAAATCCATGCTAGACTTTTAAGAGAATCTGAAAGGGAGTTGTCGGTTCCATTAGCCATAATATTTTCTAAATTACTTGCAGATAGTAAAATTCCACTTGATTGGAAAAGAGCAAATGTTGTTCCTATTCATAAAAAGGGAGATAGAAGTAAAGAGGAAAACTATAGACCAGTTAGTCTGACCTCATTAGTCTGCAAGGTGCTTGAATCAATCATCAAAGATAAGATTGTTGAATTCTTGGAGCAAAATGAACTCATCAAGGATACACAGCATGGCTTTAGGAAGGGCCGTTCTTGTTTAACTAATCTTCTGGAGTTTTTGGATGTTGCAACAGATAGCTTTGATCAGGGTAAACAGCTAGATGTAGCTTTTCTTGATTTCAGTAAAGCATTTGACAAAGTCCCCCATACAAGACTGGGGTTGCAACTTAAAATTCATGGGATCAGGGGCAAGATTCTGGATTGGATAGAAACGTGGCTTTCAGGACGCCAGCAAAGGGTTATATTGAATGGGTGCCAATCACAATGGAAGGAGGTTCTCAGTGGGGTTCCACAGGGCTCAGTCCTGGGCCCATTGCTTTTTATAATATTTGTGAATGCAATTGAGAACAGTATAGACAGCAAAGTCTTGAAATTTGCAGACGATCTAAAAGTTGTCAGGATTATTAGAGGAAAACATGATCAGGATGTTTTTTAATCAGATCTGGACAAGCTAGTTGAGTGGTCTGAAGCATGGCAGATAAAATTCAATTTGAGTAAATGTAAGATTATGCACGCTGGACGGGTTAGCAGTAAACATAGTTATGAAATGGGTGGGCAGAAAATGGAGCAGATTGAAAAGGAAAGAGATTTAGGTGTCGTGGTAAACAATAGACTATCAGCGTCAGACCAGGTTGTAGAAGCTAGGAAAAGGGCACTTAGAATGCTAGGGGCCATTAACAGAAATGTTTCCTACAAGAGTGAAAAGGTAATAACAAAACTGTATTGTGCATACGTTAGACCACATTTGGAGTATTGTGTACAAGCCTGGTCTCCAACATATGAGAAAGATTGCTGGTTGTTAGAAAGAGTTCAAAAAAGGGCAACAAAAATGGTTAATTGTCTTGGTAGTTTACCTTATGAAGATAGATTAAAGCAATTGGGTATGTTTTCACTTAGATATAGAAGGCTAAGAGGAGATCTAATTGAAGTCTTCAAATTTGTAAATAGTCAGCATTCTGGATATTTAAAGGGTATGTTTGAGTTCAATAGGGAAAATCGAGGTAGAGGTCATCAGCATAAACTCATTATGAAACAAAGTAGGACTAGGCTACGACAGTCATTTTTCAGTAGAAGGGTTGTAGGACATTGGAATATGCTACCAGGGGATGTCGCTGATGCAGTGACACTTGCTTCCTTCAAAATTAGATTAGATAAATACTTTACAGAGAAGGGATTAGTTCATAAATACTCGTGGGATTAGCCTTCTTTTATGCAGGTAGAGTAAGGTGATTTGAAGGGGCGAGACTGGTGGAGGAGGGGGGGGGGGGGTGGGGGTGGGTGTGGGTGTGGGTGGGGTGGGGTGCAACCTCGGATGGGCCCAAGAGGCTCTTTGTTGCACTTTTCTTTTATGTCTTTATGTCTTTATGTCAGTCAGAACGTGCGTTTGTTGATCACCAGTCAGAACGTGCGTGTGTTGATCACCAGTCAGAACGTGCGTGTGTTGATCACCAGTCAGAACGTGCGTGTGTTGATCACCAGTCAGAACGTGTGTTTGTTGATCACCAGTCAGAACGTGCGTGTGTTGATCACCAGTCAGAACGTGCGTGTGTTGATCACCAGTCAGAACGTGCGTGTGTTGATCACCAGTCAGAACGTGCGTGTGTTGATCACCAGTCAGAACGTGCGTGTGTTGATCACCAGTCAGAACGTGCGTTTGTTGATCACCAGTCAGAACGTGCGTTTGTTGATCACCAGTCAGAACGTGCGTGTGTTGATCACCAGTCAGAACGTGCGTGTGTTGATCACCAGTCAGAACGTCCGTTTGTTGATCACCAGTCAGAACGTGTGTTTGTTGATCACCAGTCAGAACGTGCGTTTGTTGATCACCAGTCAGAACGTGCGTGTGTTGATCACCAGTCAGAACGTGCGTGTGTTGATCACCAGTCAGAACGTGCGTTTGTTGATCACCAGTCAGAACGTGCGTGTGTTGATCACCAGTCAGAACGTGCGTGTGTTGATCACCAGTCAGAACGTGCGTTTGTTGATCACCAGTCAGAACGTGCGTTTGTTGATCACCAGTCAGAACGTGCGTTTGTTGATCACCAGTCAGAACGTGCGTTTGTTGATCACCAGTCAGAACGTGCGTGTGTTGATCACCAGTCAGAACGTGCGTGTGTTGATCACCAGTCAGAACGTGCGTTTGTTGATCACCAGTCAGAACGTGCGTGTGTTGATGATCACCAGTCAGAACAAATACTACAGAGTGTGGAGAATCCGTGGACAAATTGGTAGCTTTTCGGCTCCGGCATGAGCCGATAACTTTACATATCTTGAAGAAAAAACTTGCTTCCTCAGAAAGAGCATGGGGTTGGAACACCAAGCATCCAAGAATACAGTGTCATCAAAGGTCATTGATTAACATTTGCCATACTCTATCACTTGGAAATACCCGTGCAAAATAAATAGCGTGCAATAAAAGAACGTTTAAATGTTGCCTCATTTTTTCATATGGTTACAGTATTATGCAAGTTATTTCTCCGGTTGGGGAATTCCACTTGGAAAAAAACTGAAATATCACTTAGCGGAAATTGCCTGTAATTGTATTGACACGTTAACACCATTAATAAAATAAAGTTTGTGTAGTGAGTCTAAAAGATGCGTGTATCCAGGCGCGTAACCACCACTGGGGTCACTGGGGATCAGTCCCAAGTAACATTTTCGGATTTTAACATTACGCCTATGGGCGTTGCATGAAAATAATCGACTTTAAAGTGCCTCCGTCCCCATCTACTTTCGGAAGGTGGTTACGCCTATGCGTGTAAGGAGTACTTTTTGTAATCATGCAGACTTGTATGAAACTCAGCTGTACAGAGCTTTGAAACTCTTTGAATAAGACTAAGAATAATAAATCAGAATTCGGTGCTGATTTTGTCTTGTGCGGCAGCACGTCTTGCCACCCCTTCTTAGGGTCCGTGTGCCTCAGTCGGTAGAGCGTTGGGTTCGGAATCCATGTGTCCCGTGTTCGAGCCTGGCTACTGGCGAGGTCATTCGGTTCCCCGTGTGGGTCGGCGCGTGAGACCCCGACTATATATGACGCCAGTGGCGTCCTCAGTACCACCACCCACCAGCCTGTGTGACCTGATCCTCCGAAGAACAAACAAAATTAACAAAATTATACCGATTTTACAAGTTATTGTATATCTTTGCAATGTATGATAAACCATGCTATGTAGTCATTCAATGCAATACGATTAGAACAAATCTGATTAACATAAAACTCTTCTACCTATTCCAGGTATTGGTCACATCGCTTCTGAGGGCATGACGCCGGTTAACGTCTGACGTAACTGTCCAACAGACCAGCACCAACTGCACCCCCCCCCCCCCCACCCCTAGACGATATCGGCCAGACCAGCGCCAACTGCACCTCCCCCCCCCCTAGACGATATCGGCCAGACCAGCGCCAACTGCACCCCCCCCCCCCTAGACGATATCGGCCTGACCAGTGCCAACTGCCCCCTCCCCCATAGACGATATCGGCCAGACCAGCGCCAACTGCAACCCCCCCCCCCCCCCAGACGATATCGGACAGACCAGCGTCAACTGCCCCCCCCCCCCCTAGACGATATCGGCCACATCAGCGCCAACTGCACCCTCCCTCCCCCCCCCCCCCCCCCCCCCCCCTCCCCCTAGATGATATCGGCCAGACCAGCGCCAACTGCGTCCCCCCCCCCCCCAGACGATATCGGCCACACTAATACCGACAGGTAAGCCAAGTTAGTCCAATCGGCCAGTAGTAATTGTAATTGTTTTAATTTGCGCGGTACCGCTTCGCCTAGTGCCAACGGTTAGGTCTGAGTCAGGTACTAGTCTGTGAACCTGTGAGAATACTGAGTCAGGTACTAGTATGTGAACCTGTGAGAATACTGAGTCATGTACTAGTCTGTGAACCTGTGAGAATACTGAGTCAGGTACTAGTATGTGAACCTGTGAGAATACTGAGTCATGTACTAGTCTGTGAACCTGTGAGAATACTGAGTCATGTACTAGTCTGTGAACCTGTGAGAATACTGAGTCAGGTACTAGTATGTGAACCTGTGAGAATACTGAGTCATGTACTAGTCTGTGAACCTGTGAGAATACTGAGTCATGTACTAGTCTGTGAACCTGTGTCAATACTGAGTCATGTACTATAGTCTGTGAACCTGTGTCAATACTGGAAGGCATGTGAAGTGATCTTGTGTTAAATATGTTACGTTTGTTCTCATACGTACTCAATGTTACCTTTTAATTTCTTGCGATGCCAGTCTGTTGCCTGCGGCCCCTTTGAAGTTACCACGTCACTGCCCTTGCTCCGCTCTCATGTATCCCGTCTTCCCTACCGCATGGCTAATCTGTCTATTCAGTGATATACCTCCCGTGTCACGCCCCACCTCGCTTCACTCCGTGCCCTCCCATTATCCCAACATTAGCCGCCTCGCTTCACTCCGTGCCCTCTCATTGTCCCAACATTAGCCGCCTCGCTTTACTCCGTGCCCTCTCATTGTCCCAACATTAGCCGCCTCGCTTCACTCTGTGCCCTCCCATTATCCCAACATTAGCCGCCTCGCTTCACTCCGTGCCCTCTCATTGTCCCAACATTAGCCGCCTCGCTTTACTCCGTGCCCTCTCATTGTCCCAACATTAGCCGCCTCGCTTCACTCCATGCCCTCCCATTGTCCCAACATTATCCGCCTCGCTTCACTCCATGCCCTCCCATTGTCCCAACATTATCCGCCTCGCTTCACTCCATGCCCTCCCATTGTCCCAACATTAGCCGCATCGCTTCACTCCGTGCCCTCTCATTGTCCCAACATTAGCCGTCTTGCTTCACTCCGTGCCCTCCCATTGTCCCAACATTAGCCGCCTCGCTTCACTCTGTGCCCTCCCATTGTCCCAACATTATCCGCCTCGCTTCACTCCATGCCCTCCCATTGTCCCAACATTAGCCGCCTTGCTTCACTCCATGCCCTCCCATTGTCCCAACATTATCCGCCTCCCTTCACTCCGTGCCCTCCCATTGTCCCAACATTAGCCGCCTCGCTTTACTCCCTCCCATTGTCCCAACATTAGCCGCCTCGCTTTACTCCCTCCCATTGTCCCAACATTAGCCGCCTCGCTTTACTCCGTGCCCTCCCATTGTCCCAACATTAGCCGCCTCGCTTTACTCCCTCCCATTGTCCCAACATTAGCCGCCTCGCTTCACTCCGTGCCCTCCCATTGTCCCAACATTAGCCGCCTCGCTTTACTCCCTCCCATTGTCCCAACATTATCCGCCTCGCTTCACTCCGTGCCCTCCCATTGTCCCAACATTAGCCGCCTCGCTTTACTCCCTCCCATTGTCCCAACATTAGCCGCCTCGCTTTACTCCCTCCCATTGTCCCACCATTAGTCATTCGACCGACACCTTAATGCTCACCACGCCGACTGCATAACTGGTGGTATGTCCACGTCTAAACACAGCATCGCTGCAAAGCATCCTGGGTGTTCTAAACAGTAAATATAAATAGATACGTCACTGGGGACAGGCTGCAGCACGGGAGGTGCAGTAAATTACGCCGCGACGGGGACGGTGGGTGATTATGGAGTGCGAACCGTGACTGATTAGGTGAGCTGAGGAGCTGGGCAGGGGATGGACGCTGCAGCTCCTGGTCAGAGGAGGGGAGGGGTGCAGCTCCTGGAGAGAGAGGGTATGCATCTCAGAGGGAGGGGAAAGGGCTGTAGGTCCTGGGGAGGGGAGGGGAGGGCCCGGCAGCTCCTGGGGAGAGGAGGGGCTGCAGCTCCTGGGGAGGGGTGGAGAGGGCTGCAGTTTCTGATGAAGAGGAGGGGTGACATGGTAACCAGCCACGAACCGTATGGGCCAGCTGATGGAGAGCTGTATGGGCCAGCTGATGGAGAGCTGTTGATGCAGCTGATGGAGAGCTGTATGGACCAGCTGATGGAGAGCTGTATGGGCCAGCTGATGGAGAGCTGTTGATGCAGCTGATGGAGAGCTGTATGGGCCAGCTGATTGAGAGCTGTATGGACCAGCTGATGGAGAGCTGTATGGACCAGCTGATGGAGAGCTGTATGGATCAGCTGATGGAGACCTGTATGGACCAGCTGTTGGAGAGCTGTATGGACCAGCTGATGTAGAGCTGTATGGACCAGCTGATGTAGAGCTGTATGGGCCAGCTGATGGAGAGCTGTATGGACCAGCTGATGGAGAGCTGTTGATGCAGCTGATGGAGAGCTGTATGGGCCAGCTGATGGAGAGCTGTTGATGCAGCTGATGGAGAGCTGTATGGGCCAGCTGATGGAGAGCTGTTGATGCAGCTGATGGAGAGCTGTATGGACCAGCTGATGGAGAGCTGTATGGGCCAGCTGATGGAGAGCTGTTGATGCAGCTGCTGGAGAGCTGTATGGACCAGCTGATGGAGAGCTGTTGATGCACCTGATGGAGAGCTGTATGGACCAGCTGATGGAGAGCTGTTGATGCACCTGATGGAGAGCTGTATGGACCAGCTGATGGAGAGCTGTTGATGCAGCTGATGGAGAGCTGTTGATGCAGCTGATGGAGAGCTGTATGGACCAGCTGATGTAGAGCTGTATGGGCCAGCTGATGGAGAGCTGTATGGACCAGCTGATGAAGAGCTGTATGGGCCAGCTGATGGAGAGCTGTTGATGCAGCTGATGGAGAGCTGTATGGACCAGCTGATGGAGAGCTGTTGATGCAGCTGATGGAGAGCTGTATGGACCAGCTGATGGAGAGCTGTATGGGCCAGCTGATGGAGAGCTGTATGGGCCAGCTGATGGAGAGCTGTTGATGCAGCTGATGGAGAGCTGTATGGACCAGCTGATGGAGAGCTGTATGGACCAGCTGATGGTGAGCTGTATGGACCAGCTGATGGAGACCTGTATGGACCAGCTGATGGAGAGCTGTATGGACCAGCTGATGTAGAGCTGTATGGACCAGCTGATGTAGAGCTGTATGGGCCAGCTGATGGAGAACTGTATGGACCAGCTGATGGAGAGCTGTTGATGCAGCTGATGGAGAGCTGTATGGACCAGCTGATGGAGAGCTGTTGATGCAGCTGATGGAGAGCTGTATGGACCAGCTGATGGAGAGCTGTTGATGCACCTGATGGAGAGCTGTTGATGCAGCTGAAGGAGAGCTGTATGGACCAGCTGTTGGAGAGCTGTATGGACCAGCTGATGTAGAGCTGTATGGACCAGCCGATGGAGAGCTGTATGGACCAGCTGATGGAGAGCTGTATGGACCAGCTGATGGAGAGCTGTATGGGCCAGCTGATGGAGAGCTGTTGATGCAGCTGATGGAGAGCTGTATGGACCAGCTGATGGAGAGCTGTTGATGCAGCTGATGGAGAGCTGTATGGACCAGCTGATGGAGAGCTGTTGATGCACCTGATGGAGAGCTGTTGATGCAGCTGAAGGAGAGCTGTATGGACCAGCTGTTGGAGAGCTGTATGGACCAGCTGATGTAGAGCTGTATGGACCGGCTGATGTAGAGCTGTATGGGCCAGCTGATGGAGAGCTGTATGGGCCAGCTGATGGAGAGCTGTTGATGCATCTGATGGAGAGCTGTATGGACCAGCTGATGGAGAGCTGTATGGGCCAGCTGATGGAGAGCTGTTGATGCAGCTGATGGAGAGCTGTATGGACCAGCTGATGGAGAGCTGTTGATGCAGCTGATGGAGAGCTGTTGATGCAGCTGAAGGAGAGCTGTATGGACCAGCTGATGGTGAGCTGTATGGACCAGCTGATGGAGACCTGTATGGACCAGCTGATGGAGAGCTGTATGGACCAGCTGATGTAGAGCTGTATGGACCAGCTGATGTAGAGCTGTATGGGCCAGCTGATGGAGAGCTGTATGGACCAGCTGATGGAGAGCTGTTGATGCAGCTGATGGAGAGCTGTATGGACCAGCTGATGGAGAGCTGTTGATGCACCTGATGGAGAGCTGTTGATGCAGCTGAAGGAGAGCTGTATGGACCAGCTGTTGGAGAGCTGTATGGACCAGCTGATGTAGAGCTGTATGGACCAGCTGATGTAGAGCTGTATCGGCCAGCTGATGGAGAGCTGTATGGGCCAGCTGATGGAGAGCTGTTGATGCAGCTGATGGAGAGCTGTATGGACCAGCTGATGGAGAGCTGTATGGGCCAGCTGATGGAGAGCTGTTGATGCAGCTGATGGAGAGCTGTATGGACCAGCTGATGGAGAGCTGTTGATGCACCTGATGGAGAGCTGTTGATGCAGCTAAAGGAGAGCTGTATGGACCAGCTGATGGTGAGCTGTATGGACCAGCTGATGGAGACCTGTATGGACCAGCTGATGGAGAGCTGTATGGACCAGCTGATGTAGAGCTGTATGGACCAGCTGATGTAGAGCTGTATGGGCCAGCTGATGGACAGCTGTATGGACCAGCTGATGGAGAGCTGTTGATGCAGCTTATGGAGGGCTGTATGGACCAGCTGATGGAGAGCTGTATGGACCAGCTGATGGAGAGCTGTATGGACCAGCTGATGGAGAGCTGTTGATGCAGCTGATGGAAAGCTGTATGGACCAGCTGATGGAGAGCTGTATGGACCAGCTGATGGAGAGCTGTATGGACCAGCTGATGGAGAGCTGTATGGACCAGCTGATGGAGAGCTGTATGGACCAACTGATGGAGAGCTGTTGATGCAGCTGATGGAGAGCTGTATGGACCAGCTGATGGAGAGCTGTATGGACCAGCTGTTAGAGAGCTGTTGATGCAGCTGATGGAGAGCTGTATGGACCAGCTGATGGAGAGCTGTATGGACCAGCTGATGGAGAGCTGTATGGACCAGCTGATGGAGAGCTGTATGGACCAGCTGATGGAGAACTGTATGA
Organism: Chirona hameri; assembly: GCA_036785665.1. Taxonomy (NCBI): domain Eukaryota; kingdom Metazoa; phylum Arthropoda; class Thecostraca; order Balanomorpha; family Balanidae; genus Chirona; species Chirona hameri. The sequence continues at coordinate 24,520 of JAXIVJ010000123.1, read as the reverse complement.
ACCAGCTGATGGAGAGCTGTATGGACCAGCTGATGGAGAGCTGTATGGACCAGCTGATGGAGAGCTGTATGGACCAGCTGATGGAGAGCTGTATGGACCAGTTGATGGAGAGCTGTATGGACCAGCTGATGGAGAGCTGTATGGACCAGCTGATGGAGAGCTGTATGGACCAGCTGATGGAGAGCTGTATGGACCAGCTGATGGAGAGCTGTATGGACCAGCTGATGGAGAGCTGTATTGACCAGCTGATTGAGAGCTGTATGGACCAGCTGATGGAGAGCTGTTGATGTAGCTGATGGAGAGCTGTATGGACCAGCTGATGGAGAGCTGTATGGACCAGCTGATGGAGAGCTGTATGGACCAGCTGATGGAGAGCTGTATGGACCAACTGATGGAGAGCTGTTGATGCAGCTGATGGAGAGCTGTATGGACCAACTGATGGAGAGCTGTATGGACCAGCTGACGGAAAGCTGTATGGACCAGCTGATGGAGAGCTGTATGGACCAGCTGATGGAGAGCTGAATGGACCAGCTGATGGAGAGCTGTATGGACCAGCTGATGGAGAGCTGTATGGACCAGCTGATGGAGAGCTGTTGATGCAGCTGATGGAGAGCTGTATGGACCAGCTGATTGAGAGCTGTATGGACCAGCTGATGGAAAGCTGTATTGACCAGCTGATTGAGAGCTGTATGGACCAGCTGATGGAGAGCTGTTGATGCAGCTCATGGATAGCTGTATGGACCAGCTGATGGAGAGCTGATGATGCAGCTGATGGAGAGCTGTATGGACCAGCTGATAGAGAGCTGCATGGACCAGATGATGGAGAGCTGTATGGACCAACTGATGGAGAGCTGTTGATGCAGCTGATGGAGAGCTGTATGGACCAACTGATGGAGAGCTGTATGGACCAGCTGATGGAGAGCTGAATGGACCAGCTGATGGAGAGCTGTATGGACCAGCTGATGGAGAGCTGTATGGACCAGCTGATGGAGAGCTGTTGATGTAGCTGATGGAGAGCTGTATGGACCAGCTGATTGAGAGCTGTATGGACCAGCTGATGGAAAGCTGTATTGACCAGCTGATTGAGAGCTGTATGGACCAGCTGATGGAGAGCTGTTGATGCAGCTCATGGATAGCTGTATGGACCAGCTGATGGAGAGCTGATGATGCAGCTGATGGAGAGCTGTATGGACCAGCTGATGGAGAGCTGTATGGACCAGCTGATGGAGAGCTGTATGGATCAGCTGATGGAGAGCTGTATGGACCAGCTGATGGAGAACTGTATGGACCAGCTGATTGAGAGCTGTATGGACCCGCTGATGGAGAGCTGTATGGACCAGCTGATGGAGAGGTGTATGGACCAACTGATGGAGAGCTGTATGGACCAGCTGATGGAGAGCTGTATGGACCAGCTGATGGAGAGCTGTATGGACCAGCTGATGGAGAGCTGTATGGACCAACTGATGGAGAGCTGTATGGACCAGCTGATGGAGAACTGTATGGACCAGCTGATGGAGAGCTGTATGGACCAGCTGATGGAGAGCTGTTGATGCAGCTGATGGAGAGCTGTATAGACCAGCTGATGGAGAGCTGTATGGACCAGCTGATGAAGAGCTGTATGGACCAGCTGATGGAGAGCTGTATGGGCCAGCTGATGGAGAGCTGTATGGACCAGCTGATGGAGAGCTGTATGGACCAGCTGATGGAGAGCTGTATGGACCAGCTGATGGAGAGCTGTATGGACCAGCTGATGGAGAGCTGTATGGACCAGCTGATGGAGAGCTGTATGGACCAGCTGATGGAGAGCTGTATGGACCAGCTGATAGAGAGCTGTATGGACCAGCTGATGGAGAGCTGTATGGACCAGCTGATGGAGAGCTGTATGGACCAGCTGATGGAGAGCTGTATGGACCAGCTGATGGAGAGTTGTATGGACCAGCTGATGGAGAGCTGTATGGACCAACTGATGGAGAGCTGTATGGACCAGCTGATGGAGAGCTGTATGGACCAGCTGATGGAGAGCTGTTGATGCAGCTGATGGAGAGCTGTATGGACCAGCTGATGGGGAGCTGTATGGACCAGCTGATGGAGAGCTGTTGATGCAGCTAATGTAGAGCTCTATGGACCAGCTGATGGAGAGCTGGTGATGCAGCTGATGAAGAGCTGTATGTATAGCCGGGGCGCGGCGTTCGCCGCCCGGCGTTCACCGCCCGGTGACTGCGCGTTGCGGGTTGCCTCCCTGCCGGGGGCAGACGGGCCGCGAACCGGCGCCGGCTGGTGTTGCGGGGCGCATTCGATTCCTGGCCGTGACCGCGCGAGCTCTGCGCGCGCTGTTCCTTACCCGCAGCGTTGTTGCTCGTGTCCGCTGTGACCGTAGCAGGTTGGAGTTAATATAAGTTAAAGAGCGACTAGCAGTGATTGTGGAGATGAGACGAGACCAGTCTACATTGGTGACAGCGACTTCTGCAAGACCCCGCCCTTCTGGATGGGCTTGAAATATTGGGCAAGTTTATCTTGAAATTTGTTTAATGTTTGCCTTCTGCCCTGGTGTTGTCACGCTTGATGCGTGACTGGGTTGGCAAGTACCCATGGCTATGCTGGTATTTCTGCTGGCTGCTGCGTAGCCGTCTCCTGTGTTCTGGCCTGCTACCGCGCCGTTCATGCTGCCGCAGCTCGTCTTCTGAGATCTGAGGTTGGTGACCTGCTGCTCCATGACTTCTGCTTGCGGTCGGATGATTCCGACTGTGACTGCCGCACCTGCTCCGTTCGCTGCTGGTCACCGGAGTGATTGAGGCTGCGTGATTGAGGCCTACTACTGCAGACCGCGGTTACTTTTTTCAGCACATCTTTGATTTCATTATCTCGTCTTTGACTCAATGTTAAAGTAAAACACATATTAAAAGTTAAAAGTATCTATTCCTTGTCCATGTCTAAGGTAGGTGCCTTGGCTTCTCCTGTCCTTCCTTGCGCGAGCATTAGCCTGCTTTAAACTGTTTCCTTTCCCTGTTCGTCCTCTCTTGTCAGTGTGGTTCATTGATGTTCATGCATTGATGTTCATTGATGAATAGTTGGATTTTTGGTGTTGTGTATTGTGTATTGTTATATACTCGTGTTACCCGGCAGTAAGGATTCGTGTTTATTTTGCATTAAGATGCCGGATGATGTGAAGCCACCTGGTAGTGCGCCTGCCTCCGAGATGGCTGGTGGTAGTGGCTCTGACCGTGGCTCCGCTCGTGTTGATGTCACGTCACTTCTCACTCTGCCTCACTTTGGAGGTGACGGATCCGTGCGGAGGTTCTTGGATGATTATGACCGGTATGCTCGTATTCGGGGATGGGATGAGGAGCGTAAACTTGATGTTCTGCCTTTGACGCTGTCCGGAATTGCCCGTGATGCATTTGATGGGTTGCCCGATACTCAGACATGTTCTTTCTCTGGTGTTGTTGAGGGACTGCGGTCAGCTTTCGCCAAAGCGTCTGTGACCGACTATCATCTGGCTTTGCGTAATCTGCGCTACAGAGCCGGGGAGCCCCTGGATGCATTAGTCATTCGTTTCAAAAAGCTGATGAAACAGGCCTTCCCATCGCAGGTGGACCTTACTCCACTCTTGTTCAGCCATTTGCTAGCCACCCTTCCACAGGAGTACTATGCTGCAACGGCCTGCGCTGGATATGGACCAGCTGATGGAGAGCTGCATGGACCAGCTGATGGAGAGCTGTAAGGACCAGCTGATGGAGAGCTGTATGGACCAGCTGATGGAGAGCTGTAAGGACCAGCTGTTGGAGAGCTGTTAATGCAGCTGATGGAGAGCTGTATGGATTAGCTGATGGAGAGCTGTATGGACCAGCTGATGGAGAGCTGTAAGGACCAGCTGTTGGAGAGCTGTTAATGCAGCTGATGGAGAGCTGTATGGATTAGCTGATGGAGAGCTGTATGGACCAGCTGATGGAGAGCTGTATGGACCAGCTGATGGAGAGCTGTATGGACCAGCTGATGGAGAGCTGTATGGACCAGCTGATGGAGAACTGCATGGACCAGCTTATGGAGAGCTGTATGGACCAGCTGATGGAGAGCTGTATGGACCAGCTGATGGAGAGCTGTATGGACCAGCTGATGGAGAGCTGTATGGACCAGCTGATGGAGAGCTGTATGGACCAGCTGATGGAGAGCTGTTGATGCAGCTGATGGAGAACTGTATGGGCCAGCTGATGGAGAGCTGTATGGACCAGCAGATGGAGAGCTGTATGGACCAGCTTATGGAGAGCTGTATGGACCAGCTGATGGAGAGCTGAATGGACCAGCTGATGGAGAACTGTATGGACCAACTGATGGAGAACTGTATGGACCAGCTGATGGAGAGCTGTATGGACCAGCTGATGGAGAGCTGTATGGACCAGCTGATTGAGAGCTGTATGGACCAGCTGATTGAGAGCTGTATGGACCAGCTGATGGAGAGCTGTATGGACCAGCTGATGGAGAGCTGTTGATGCAGCTGATGGAGAGCTGTATGGACCAGCTGATGGAGAGCTGTATGGGCCAGCTGATGGAGAGCTGTTGATGCAGCTGATGGAGAGCTGTATGGACCAGCTAATGGAGAGCTGTATGGACCAGCTGATGGAGAGCTGTATGGACCAGCTGATGGAGAGCTGTACGGACCAGCTGATGGAGAGCTGTATGGACCAGCTGATGGAGAGCTGTATGGACCAGCTGATGGAGAGCTGTATGGACCAGCTGTTGGAGAGCTGTTGATGCAGCTGATGGAGAGCTGTACGGACCAGCTGATGGAAAGCTGTATGGACCAGCTGATTGAGAGCTGTATTGACCAACTGATGGAGAACTGTATGGAACAGCTGATGGAGAGGTGTATGTACCAGCTGATGGAGAGTTGTATGGGCAGGCTGAAGGAGAGCTGTATAGACCAGCTGATGGAGAGCTGTATGGACCAGCTGATGGAGAGCTGTATGGACCAGCTGATGGAGAGCTGTATGGACCAGCTGATGGAGAGCTGTTGATGCAGCTGATGGAGAGCTGTATGGACCAGCTGATGGAGAGCTGTATAGACCAGCTGATGGAGAGCTGTATGGACCAGCTGATGGAGAGCTGTATGGACCAGCTGATTGAAAGCTGTATGGACCAACTGATGGAGAGCTGTTGATGCAGCTGATGGAGAGCTGTATGGACCAGCTGATGGAGAGCTGTATGGACCAGCTGATGGAGAGCTGTATGGACCAGCTGTTGGAGAGCTGTTGATGCAGCTGATGGAGAGCTGTATGGACCAGCTGATGGAGAGCTGTATGTACCAGCTGATGGAGAGCTGTATGGACCAGCTGATGGAGAGCTGTATGGACCAGCTGTTGGAGAGCTGTTGATGCAGCTGATGGAGAGCTGTATAGACCAGCTGATGGAGAGCTGTATGGACCAGCTGTTGGAGAGCTGTTGATGCAGCTGATGGAGAGCTGTATGGACCCGTTGATGGAGAGCTGTATGGACCAGCTGATGGAGAGCTGTATGGACCAGCTGATGGAGAGCTGTATGGACCAGCTGATGGAGAGCTGTATGGACCAGCTGATGTAGAGCTGTATGGACCAGCTGATGTAGAGCTGTATGGACCAGCTGATGAGAGAGCTGTATGGGCCAGCTGATGGGGAGCTGTATGGACCAGCTGATGGATAACTGTATGGACCAGCTGATGGAGAGCTGTATAGACCAGATGACTGAGAGCTGTATGGACCAGCTGATGGAGAGCTGTATGGACCAGCTGATGGAGAGCTGTTGATGCAGCTGATGGAGGGTTGTTGATGCAGCTGATGGAGAGCTGTTGATGCAGCTGATGGAGAGCTGTTGATGCATCTGATGGAGACCTGTATGGACCAGCTGATGGAGAGCTGTATGGACCAGCTGATGGAGAGCTGTTGATGCAGCTCATGGAGAGCTGTATGGACCAGCTGATGGAGAGCTGTTGACGCAGCTGATGGAGAGCTGTATGGACCAGCTGATGGAGAGCTGTATGAACCAGATGATGGAGACCTGTATGGACCAGCTGATGGAGAGCTGTATGGACCAGCTCATGGAGAGCTGTATGGACCAGCTGATGGAGAGCTGTATGGACCAGCTGATGGAGAGCTGTATGAACCAGCTGATGGAGAGCTGTATGGACCAGCTGATGGAGAGCTGTTGATGCAGCTGATGGAGACCTGTATGGAACAGCTGATGGAGAGCTGTATGGACCAGATGATGGAGAGCTGTTGATGCAGCTCATGGAGAGGTGTATGGACCAGCTGATGGAGAGCTGTATGGACCAACTGATGGAGAGCTGTATGGACCAGCTGATGGAGAGCTGTATGGATCAGATGATGGAGAGCTGTATGGACCAGCTGATGGAGATCTGTATGGACCAGCTGATGGAGAGCTGTATGGACCAGCTGATGGAGAGCTGTATGGACCAGCTGACGGAGAGCTGTATGGATCAGATGATGGAGAGCTGTATGGACCAGCTGATGGAGATCTGTATGGACCAGCTGATGGAGAGCTGTATGGACCAGCTGATGGAGAGCTGTATGGACCAGCTGACGGAGAGCTGTATGGACCAGCTGATGGAGAGCTGTATGGACCAGCTGATGGAGAGCTGTATAGACCAGCTGATGGAGAGCTGTATGGACCAGTTGATGGAGAGTTGTATGGACCAGCTGATGGAGAGCTGTTGATGCAACTGATGGAGAGCTGTATGGACCAGCTGATGGAGAGCTGTATGGACCAGCTGATGGAGAGCTGTATGGACCAGCTGACGGAGAGCTGTATGGACCAGCTGATGGAGAGCTGTATGGACCAGCTGATGGAGAGCTGTATGGACCAGCTGATAGAGAGCTGTATGGACCAGCTGATTGAGAACTGTATGGACCAGCTGATGTAGAGCTGTATGGACCAGCTGATGGAGAGCTGTATGGACCAGCTGATGGAGAGCTGTATGGACCAGCTGATGGAGAGCTGTATGGACCAGCTGATGGAGAATTGTATGGACCAGCTAATGGAGAGCTGTATGGACCAGCTGATGGAGAGCTGTATAGACCAGCTGATGGAGAGCTGTATGGACCAGCTGATTGAGAGCTGTATGGATCAGCTGATTAAGAGCTGTATGTACCAGCTGATGGAGAGCTGTATGGACCAGCTGATGGAGAGCTGTATGGACCAGCTGATGGAGAGCTGTATGGACCAGCTGATGGAGAGCTGTATGGACCAGCTGATGGAGAGCTGTATGGACCAGCTGATGGAGAGCTGATGATGCAGCTGATGGAGAGCTGTATGGACCAGCTGATGGAGAGCTGTATGGACCAGCTGATGGAGAGCTGTATGGATCAGCTGATGGAGAGCTGTATGTACCAGCTGATGGAAAGCTGTATGGATCAGCTGATGGAGAGCTGTATGGATCAGCTGATGGAGAGCTGTATGTACCAGCTGATGGAGAGCTGTATAGACCAGATGATGGAGAGCTGTATGGACCAGCTGATTGAGAGCTGTATGGACCAGCTGATTGAGAGCTGTTTGGACCAGCTGATGGAGAGCTGTATGGACCAGCTGATGGAGAGCTGTATGGACCAGCTGATGAAGAGCTGTTGATGCAGCTGATGGAGAGCTGTATGGACCAGCTGATGGAGAGCTGTTGATGCATCTGATGGAGAGCTGTTGATGCATCTGATGGAGAGCTGTATGGACCAGCTGATGGAGAGCTGTATGGACCAGCTGATGGAGAACTGTATGGACCAGCTGATGGAGAGCTGTATGGACCAGCTAATGGAGAGCTGTATGGACCAGCTGATGGAGAGCTGTATGGACCAGCTAATGGAGAGCTGTATGGACCAGCTGATGGAGAGCTGTATGGACCAGCGGATGGAGAGCTGTTGATTCAGCTGATGGAGAGCTGTATGGACCAGCTGATAGAGAGCTGTATGGACCAGCTGATGGAGAGCTGTATGGACCAGCTGATGGAGAACTGTATGGACCAGCTGATGGAGAGCTGTTGATGCAGCTGATGGAGAGCTGTATGGACCAGCTGATGGAGAGCTGTATGGACCAGCTTATGGAGAGGTGTATGGACCAGCTGATGGAGAGCTGTATGGACCAGCTGATGGAAAGTTGTATGGACCAGCTGATGGAGAGCTGTATGGACCAGCTGATGGGGAGCTGTATGGACCAGCTGATGGAGAATTGTATGGACCAGCTGATGGAGAGCTGTATGGACCAGCTGATGGAGAGATGTATGGACCAGCTGATGGAGAGTTGTATGGGCCAGCTGTTGGAGAGCTGTATGGACCAGCTGATTGAGAGCTGTATGGACCAGCTGATGGAGAGCTGTATAGACCAGCTGATTGAGAGCTGTATGGACCAGCTGATGTAGAGCTGTTGATGCAGCTGATGGAGAGCTGTATGGACCAGCTGATCATGGATGAAGGTTAGGGTCTCTCATATAGCACGACCAATAGAGTTAAGGATTTTTAGGTGATGATTTGTCGCAAAACACACAAGCTTTTTGGGCCTGGTAGCGTTCAATGGTTGGGAAAATCGTGTTTCCGACTTAATATGGATTGTGTAACTTACATTGTTGCTGTAGTTATTGACATCCTATCAAAATACAAATATATAAAACATATTTATTTCACAATACAGGATATAATTTCATTTCGTTTTACGCTAAATATTTATCACACCACTGATACATTTTAAACATGTGCTTGAAAGCAATATCGAAAATGTATATTCCTCTCACCCCTTCTTTCCGCCGGGATTGAACTAATTTGTTATCAAGCTCACAAGCCTGGATTCACAAAACATCATGTTCTTCCTGTCGCACATCATTTTCTTCCGGTTCAACTCCGGTTGGTGCAATGAACTAACATAACTGGCGTATCAGCACCCAGATACGCAACTCGGGCGATGACTGGACTGCTTATTCAAGTATTCAACCAATCTGTCAATCAGTCAATAAGTCAATCAATTAGACAGGGGGATGAATCAATCAATCAGTACATTCAAAACCATCCACCAGGGGTCAAAAATAACGCCAACTCGACAACGTCGTTAGTAGCAATTCAGCGTTACACCAAACGAAGATTTGTAGCAAAACTGGCCCATGGCAAGACATAAAAATTGCACTATCATTACTGCGGTATATGCTTGAATGAGTCACTTTCTGTTTGTTGTAGATCCTGTACATTTATGGGGCTGTTTTGTATATTCACGGCTGGTTGATCTCTGTTTTCTGGAAATATTTTGAAAGTAATATGTTGCTAGCGAGAAATGTGAAAAATATCACCATAAGTGGGCAAATGTCACAAGTTTCTCGCAAGATCTAGAGACTAAACGTACCTTTTAAGGAAATCTACACCTACCAGAGATAGAGAATTTTGTAGCAAAAAATGCCAACATGAATCGACAGAGAGTGATACAGGTTGTATATTTTTGTATCACGCATAATACGGATAAAGGACATCAAATTGTACTTCAAAATATTCCATTATCTTTTAATAAAATTATTTCAAAGTTATTATCAGGCCATATTTAACCAAATGAATGTAACTCAATGAAGCGTAAAGACTTCCAGAGTCTGCTTTTTATGGTACCCCATCACTATAAGTTCAAGGTTTCCGAATGGTGACAAAGCCCTCCTTTGACATTTTGGTCTCGCGCTGGTTGGTGGTGTCTCTGTTGCGATAAGATCGATTTTTGGTGCTCCAAGGATCTGTGTTGTTTATCATGAGTAAAGTAAAGAAGGCTAAGTTAACAAACTCTAGAATGGAGATTTTGTGCGGATATCTCACCAAGGATGGAGCTGAGTGTAGTTTGTCATGCCTAAATTATCATCGTCCTCGGCTGCTGAAACACACAAAGAAACATCATCCTGCGGAGTCGGATGTTCTTCTACGTGGTTCTGCTGCCTGGGTAAGTGTTCAGTTATTTGTATTGCGCTAGGGACTAGGGAGCGCTCCCCGGCCGCTCCATAGTATTATTCGTATTTTTCCGGAAGTAGGCAGCGTGACTGTGAAAAACTGTGCTGACGTGGAGACGGGAACGTTTGGGACACATTTAGCGCCTACCTCGAAAACTGTAAGTGCGGAATTAGCCTAAAATCGCTCAACAACTTTGATTTTTCTGACAGACCTCGTCGCGCCAGTGACTGTCCTTGTAGTGTCTGTGATGCCATTTATGAAGAGAGGCCACTCTCAAGTCATCGACAAAACTCCAAATTGAACGAATTTTACGTAACCGTCGTCTGATTCCCGACTTTCTGGACCGTTTTCAAGAAATTAGCAAAATACTCAACTATTTCTTCAGCGCATGAGCGCTGCGATGGGCGCATGCACACCGACATCAATCTGCCGACACCCCGTCTCCCCCGTCCCCAATGTCGGCCCGCGCCGCTGCTCGGCACCGGCCCGAATCACCCGTCGAGCCAGGCGCGTAGCCAGGATTTTTATTGGGGGTGGGGCACGTCGGTGGTAGAAATGTTGTTGACCGGAAGGGGGGGAGGGAGCCGGGTCGTCAGAGAATCTAATTTTATTTAGTGTAAATTTGTTTTGCTCAGAGGGGGAGGGGCATGGCTCCCGTGCCCCCCCCCCCCCCTAGCTACGTCCCTGCGTCGAGCCGGGTCCGTCGGTCGCCGCCGCAACCGACGACCTTGACGGCGGCGACGCAGGTGAAAGCCTTTGCCGAGACAGATGGGTGGAAGGAAGGTGAAATGGAGGAGAAAATATATTTAGATAGTGGAAGGCAATCAATATAGGCGCAGAATTCGACGTTTAATACAATTTGCTTTCCTTGCCGCAGAGCAGGACATAATTCCAGGAAACTGCGTTTTTTTAGTACAATAGGTCCTCGAATCGCCAAACAGGAACCAAACATGTTCTGCTGCATCTTCTCTACCTGTTGCCATTTTTATGTTAATTTTTCTGAAGTAGCCCAAATTCGAGGAGAAAATTAATGTAGGGATGGGTTGATTTCCTTCAGACAACTTTGCCACCTGAACCTAAAAATCCTGGCGATTCCCATGATCCAATTACTCAGTTCCACTATTCACGAAACCTTCACCTATACATTTGCCTTTTTCGTTTCCTCAGATGCTGGCGAGACACCAGTCATCACGCATGGAGGAGCATCCAAGTACTGGAGATGCTCCTGTGCCTGCCGAGTCGGCGCAGCAGCCTTTCCCAACTGGGCGTAACAAAGTAGCCCCTGAACATTTGCCTGCAGACGTGCACCCGACATGTGATGATGTTGATATGACCGACAGTGGACCGGCGATTAGCACTGAGACGGTTCGCAACGATAACGGGGGTCTCTGGGGTCTCTCACAATGCTGCAGGCGGTTGAGCACTCTGATTGCCTGATCTACGCTGCACGAGGTAGGCAAGTCCCAAATTACCGGGGCCATTCAATTCGAAGAAGTATATATCACTGCAAAAGCAGCTAAAGAAACAAAAGGCAAACATATACAAATGCGTTCCTTTTTGCTAGTCTTTGGCTACTTCTCATTTCTTGGCGCATTTATTCTTATTTTTAAGCGATCTTAATTTATTAGTTTGTTAATGTTTGTTTAATCGACCTTCTCCTTGAATGTACCAAAGTAAGAAATTAAACTTTGTTTTACATTGAGGTGCGCGGTAAATGAGACCAAGCTAACTCCGATAGGTGATCATTTTGAGTCATTCCACAAAGGAATCCCTAAGGCAGACAAACTTGCTGATCCTCCTTTGGAAGTTACAGTTTTGATGAAAACGAAAGACCACCCAGATAGGAAAATTGCTGAATCTCTGTGTATCAGAAACAAAAAACCGAACTTGAACGAAAATATGTCATCGTGGCGCATTATCTCAGGATAGGAATGCTTTTTGTATGATTTTTCTTTTTCTTTTTCGTCGTGATTTATATAGCTACTTGCTTAGAACAGTATATGTCATCGTGGAGTGTCATATCAGGATGGGAGTGCGATTTCGTGTGACTGCTTTAACAAATTTGTTCGTCTTTATTCTTTATTTATTGATATAGCTATTGGCTAAGCACAATAATATGCTATCATGGAGCGTGATCTTAGGAATGTAATGTCGTGTGATTGATCTACAAAATGTTCGCCTTTATTTATTTATTTTGAATCGGGTAGGTTTTCAGCTGGGCTGGGTGGAGGATGTAGTCTCTGATTTTCACGAGCTGTGCTAAATGTCTATTCTTGTGTCGTGTATGTGAATGATGTGTTATTTCGATAGCAATACATCTGATGAAGGGCTGTGCCCGAATGCAAATGTAAAACAAAGTTTAATCTCTTACTTTGGTACATTCAAGGAGAAGGTCGATTAAACAAACATTAACAAATATATTCATGCTCCTTGCACAAGCACTACGAGAAATTAATTTATTAGTGTTTATCCTGATAGCGTTATGACGTGAATACCAACACATCAGAGTGTCATGTAAAATGTTGAATCGTTTTGGGTTTCCTAGAAGTAATATTGTCAGTGCTTGTCCAAGGACCATTCAAACTGGTCTTCGTCTTAATTTTTTGTTTTGATACAAAACTTATTTTCGGACATAAGCTTTTGCACTGCCAATATTTAGAGGTCAGTTTAGGAAATATATCAAACACTTTCACCTATTTCAAAGACACCCGCTTTCAGTGGGATTATCAAAAAAATTTGGAGAGTTATGGAATCCGGATGCAGAACACACCATTTAGGAAGTTGCATTTTATACTTAACTGCTATCATTCTAGTGTCTAAGTACAAGTCAAAGCACATTTTGTAATAGTGGTTCTGTTCCCACAGCGGTACAAACGCTTAAGGAGCAAAAGATCCTGCCAAAGGAGCTTGGTGTCGGCCTCCCACAAATCAGAGCGGCTCACAGATTCATGCGAGAGCTACCGAACGAGCTGACAGACCCCGAGCTCTACGTGAGGCTGCAAAAACAGGCCCAGAGTGAGGCGATCCTGCAGCCATACAGTGACATGGTGGCACGGATTTGGATGCTGGCAGCTCCCGAGAGTGTTGTGGAGAGCATGTGCAATGTGGTGAAGGACATCTTCGGCGAGAACCGCCAACTGTCGCACGCAAGTGCAGCGAAAGAGCTTTGTGTGCGCTGGAATGGACCGGAGCCTGTCTGCGCTGACAAACTATTAGAGCACGTTAGAGCAGTTGACAAAACTACGTACAACACGTTAGAGCACGTTGACAAACTATTAGAGCAGCGGTGTCAGAAGGACAATTTTTTGACCGTAGGTCACAGGGACATCGGAAAAGTTATGAAAAGGCATCTTGGTAGAAGGTGTCACCGCGCCCCTGTATATATGTGATATGAATCTGTGATATGAAGTGTATAGTGATGTACGGATGCAGTGCCAACAGTAGGTACCCAATGGGAATTAGTATAATGTCATTCGATGAACGGTTGTGGTGTGCACTTTATTTGGTGTGCCAGTGTGCCACATCCAGTGTTTAGAACTTGAATTCTGCTCCCGTGTGCTATTTATTTTGTCTTGTTGAGTACTTGTCTTGTTTAAGATTCGTCTTGCATTATTTATTTGTGCAAATTAGCTTTTTGTTTGCACGTATATATTGGACACGTCACCTGGATGGATGTTGGAAGGAAAAATATAGTCGTCTGTTCTATTGCAAATGGTGAACCTGTTTTTACATTAAATCAACAAGTGTTTTATCCCATGAGGGTACGATACCTTGGTGTCGAGGTCGGTAGATTGGTACTTAGGTATAGCGATACGCCTGGTCTAGCCGCAAAAGAAGAACCGGTTAAATAACGTTGCCACTCCTGTTGAACTGCTTGCCAGTTTTGTGTAGCGAATTTTCGCATTAGCAGATATAAACATTTGCAATCGACAAATGGAAATGTGTAGAAATGTAGCTTCGATGAGAATGAGAATGTTCGATAAAAGGTGTAGCAAAATTGGGCTCCGTCAAATTCGGTTGGTAGCAAATTTTAACTTTGTTTTACCCCTGCCATCCACGATGTGGCTTTTCTGGTTTCACGTCGTTTACAAGCCTATTACACCTATACCTACGATGCAGTCCAGTCACACACTTCCACACACGCAGCAGTAATTCATGTTATAAAGACCTGAACGTTTAATAAAGACAGTAGTATAAGCAAAGGGTTGCAAAAGGTAAGACGGATACAATTGTGACGCCATCTACAATGATACTACTGATACTACAATGATACTACGCCAGTAAAATGATACTACTGAGTCAGCTAGGTCAGTAATGCGGACCTAAAAGCGCCCACGGTCTGCACGGCACGTGTGGTCGATGACGGGCTATTCCAGGCCGCAGCGGCACGATATGAGAAAGCCTTCTGTGTTACGGCTAGCCTGCACTTAGGTAGGTGGAGGCTGCCCTGAACTGTGGCGCGAATACGGTGGTCCGACACGGCAGAGCGGGGCACACAAGTAACAGCGCGCAAGTACAGCGCTTACCTCTCAGTCTGCGTACCCTTCAGCTGTCGGTTTGGCCTGAAGCTGCCGTTCAAACCCAGCTGTTGCTCATAAAATCCAGAGTCGAGTCTCCCACATCCGCAGACTGACTCATCACATCGCCAGAGACACGTCTGCCTGTCGACCCTCTCTATCCCTCCCTCTCCCTCTGCCTATCCTTGCCCCTCTCTTCCTGATGGAGAGCTGCCCTCTCTGCCCTCTCTGCCCCTCCCTCCAGGAAGGTTGTGTTCGCTTATATCGATAAGATGTATTTTTATTTCGAATATTCCACATGTTTTCAAGCTTATAGAGAAATTGTTTGGCTTTGACGTATTTTTTTAAAGAAAATTGCTGATGCCATTTATACCCTTTAACTATCCATTTAACTTTGTATTGTATTTTCATGTTTGGTAAATCAATCGCATACTTTTACGAAAGGCAGTGGCTGGCTTCTTGACACTTTAAAACAAAATTGAGTTGTAGTTGCGAGTGTTGCTGTTGGGTATTCGATGCCTTAATGATTTGCTTAGCGCTGGTATATAGTTATTATATATCTGATATCTGCTGCTCACAGTATGATTTAGGGCGAAGACACAGGTCACAGCTCACAGCGATGGTTGATAAAAAAGGTTGGCCTATTCCGTTAAAGGGAAATCATTATCTTTTGATTTTGTTAGGAACAATTTTGTTTTGCTACCGTTATGGTATTAAAATAATGTGATCTAAATTTCAGAATTAAATACAATTATTCCCTAATTCAAAGTTCGAAGTTTGGAGAGAAAAAATAAAAAGCAAGTACATATACTTCTTAAGGAATTAATTATCGGTGTTTTCCCTTCACTATTGGAAAGCGACACATTTGGCGCCTTGGTATCCATCTGTTCAACGTTGTTGAATGGGCACTTCTAAACAAATCGTCGACACTAAATTGGTCGCCGTCGATGTGCATCGATGAGCTTCCGATTTATTTGGCAGTTGTTAAAATTTTGTTCGCCAGTTTAAAAAGAAGAAAAAAATCACGATAATAGCCGTTTTCACGAAGGATTATTGCGCTGAAAAGTTTCTGAAAGATTCTGAAAGTTTTGTAAAACTACACAACTTTCACATGCGATGTTTGGCTAGAATTGTCCCTCATAATTTTGTAATATGTTGGTAAGAATAAAATATGTTGACAAAATTGCGGTTTGGTGGTAATAAGCAAGATAAGTATTGATAGATTCTTCCCGAAACTTTAAGGAAGATTCTATCAATACTTATCTTGCTTATTACCACCAAACAGCAATTTTGTCAATATATTTTATTTTTACCAACATATTAACAAATTATGAGGGATATTTCTTGCCAAAAATCGCATGTAAAAGTTGTGTAGTTTTTCAAATCTTTCAGAATTTTTCTTCGCAATTATCCTTCGTGAAAACGGATAATATAAAACATAGTGTTATATGCAGCCAGAGCCAAAACTATACAAAACTCCTAATGTTGAAAATAAATTAAGCAATTTTCACAAATTGAGGGTCACAACTACTAACTAGGCTGGCGTTATATTCATCAGTTAACTGCTAATTTTGTTACCTTTGTATTCAATGGCTGTTAATTGTAGAGGATCGTCGGGCACAACAAGCAGAACGCAAAATATATGTTCCGCTCCATTGCGTAAAAAGCAATACGGGAAAAGCCCGCAGTTTGATGAGGACCAAAAGTACTTGCAAGTACCGGTCGTTAAAAGTGTGGAACGCTTATCAGCATTTACTTGAAATATCTTTCTGTAGGAAATTTGTATGCAAAATGGGATGAATGTACACAATATTTTGGTCTCGTCTGTCGATTTCAAGCAATAACTCCATTTTTGTAGGAAAATATTGTTATTTCCCAGTAACTACATGTGACACGAAAATACAATAAAATTATATAATAAATAACAACATAAAATAGTGAATTAAGTGAAAATAAATCATAATCGACTAAAACGCATCGAAATGAGTTTCCGCTTCTTACCGTAAAAAATAACTGCTTTCTCTACGTTAAATTGTGTCAAACCTGGACTGGAAGTGACTCATCAGATTTAGCTGTTCTATTTCTCTTTTTTTAATCTGCATATCGATTATATCGCGCTCAATTAGCCAACTCTCTGATATCGTCTCCTACTCTCCCCTCCCACTCTGTGTTCTCTGACTCTTTGATTTCCGATTCTTTGTCAGCCTGTCCGGCTCCCTGAATTCCGATATTGTGTTCTCTAGCACTCCTTTAATTATCCGGAGTATTTGTATTCTTCGTCGTTCGTGGTCCCACAACCAGCAATCACAATACGGCGCTCTTCTCCCTGCCTATGAAATGAGTGTGTATTCAATCTTTGTTGACAAAGCAGACATATTCACTCGTATATTGTCTTACCCGCTGCGAACAGACCAGGAACTTGACTTCATTTTCCCAGTTCTTCAAACGAAATCAATCGTCGCAAAATCCTCGTGACGAACGTGCTCGCTGCGCCAAAACGCCTTCAATTTGCAACACTCAACAAAGCAAAGAGCCTGCTAGGAGCACAGATATATAATCTCCAACTCTGTACACTCCAACCGTTCTCCTTCCGTAATCACTGCTATCTCATCAGGTAAATTGTCGGGCGTCGGGCGACATGCCTTCCCCGCCGCCGCCGCCGCCGCCGCTGCTGCCGTTTCATCAGCACGAGCGGGACAAATTGCACGTGCCGCCAGATGGCGCCACCTAGTGGTCGACTAATGGCAAGTCAGTCGGCAGTCGGCCACTGCCAGTCTCGCAAGACGGCCCTCTGACATGGGACGACGGGTGTCTGAGGGGGCGGGGGCGTGGAGGCTGGACGGATGGGGGGGGGGTGTAGGAGGTTGGTTTCGAAAAGTCCCGGAGGTGGATGTGATTGGGTCAATTGTTCTGGATGAAAGTGCTTACAGGAAATGGAATGATGAAAAATGTATGGACAGTAAGTAACAGAAAGCTGATAATGTTGTGTGTGGAGGCGACAATGTCGCTGGCTTGCTGCTTTCCGTAAACTCCGAGCATGTCAAAGTGTCCAGTGTTTCTTAAAGTAAGGCTGTGGACGTCACATTGACCCTGGGCGTCTTACACGGTTTTCCCGACCCAAATCCTGTCGGTTATATTCCTACACAACTATATAAAAGCTAAAAAGGGATACTCACTATAATAATTACTAATACCTAGCATCGATTCACCAATGGAGATTAATGATCGGAATACCCGCGATCACCTGTCATCCCTGCATTGTTAATCATTCCCCGACAGCCATTCGCTACTGCAGTAGTCTGCCCACGGCCGACTTCGGACGGCCCGCTCCTCGGCTCACTACGTGTCCGTTCCGCTCGATTTCTCCCCCGGTCATAGGTCAGAGGGCAGGATGAATAGCGTCATGTCGATAGTGTTAATTGCCTGGAGAAATAGCGTGCAGCAGCGAGCAGGGCCCGTGAGAAGCGGCATGGAAATGTCTGCACGAGAGGTGTGAGAACCAGGCGTCGCTGGCTGGCGGCGAGAATGTGGTATCGCCGGCTCGAGCGGCGGGGTCAAGCCAGGCGTCGCTGGCTGGCGGCGAGAATGTGGTATCGCCGGCTCGAGCGGCGGGGTCTCAAGCCAGGCGTCGCTGGCTGGCGGCGAGAATGTGGTATCGCCGGCTCGAGTGGCGGGGTCAAGCCAGGCGTCGCTGGCTGGCGGCGAGAATGTGGTATCGCCGACTCGAGCGGCGGGGTCTCAAGCCAGGCGTCGCTGGCTGGCGGCGAGAATGTGGTATCGCCGGCTCGAGCGCCGGTGTTGGTACCGAGGGTTGATGGCCGGCACCGTGCCGCGGACTGAAATTGGACCATTTGATTAGATCTCGCACATATAGTACAGGCTGGATCCATGGATCCGTGGGGGTGGATCGGACCCATGGTCGACAGCCGAACCCTGCCACGGAGTGAAATTGGACCATTTGATTAGATCTCGCACATATAGTACTGGCTGGATCCATGGATCCGTGGGGGTGGATCAGACCCATGGTCGACAACCGAACCCTGCCGCGGAGCAAAATTGGATCATCTGATTGCCTTACTTGTCAATGTAAGGCAGGCTGATATGGTACTCGGGAGAAAGTATATCAGTCCATGGCAGGGGACACAGCCTGGTCACCAGATCGGCCGGCCCCGCCTCGTGTAATTGAGTGTCTGAGTTTAACAGGTTCGTACCACGGCGGAGTGCCCCGGCGCGCGGCGTGGTCCGTGGCTTTGTTTATAGTGGTGTCTGGTCGGGTGCGGAGCCGAGCTCTCATTGGTTTCACGACAGGGAGGCGCAGCTAGAGAGGCGCCAGAGAGGCCGCCGGGTGCGCCGCCACAGCTCTGCTGCACCGGGCCACGACACCTGGCAACAGGCAACGGGGGTCCTGGTAACAGATCCCCGGACAACAGGCAACAGGCGCCCCCGATAACGGGCGTCCGGGATGGTAACAAAATCGCATTTCATATTCTTAATTTTGTCCCGAAAATGAGTTTTTTTTTAATCTTCGCTGCTGTTTTCTGACAAAAACTTATGTACGATACACCGTTCCAAGAAAAAGGCGCAGTATGAGAATAAAAAAGGAAATGTTTTTTGAAGTACATGTATAAGCTCACATGAAGTTCAAGGTAAAATGGTCCGTTTAAATAACAAACGGTAACCATTGGTAACAGTCAGCAGGGCCTCCCGTAAGGATTTTGGACTGGGTGGGCATTTTGGCGAGGCGGGCTTAGATTATGGGGAGGGGGCACCGGCGGCTCCAGGGGTCCCCTTTAGCCCTAAGAGGGGGGAGTAACATGTTTTTTTGGTCCTCTCTTTTGCTCCAGTCTCATTTCCTCGTGATAGCCCTATGGTCTGATTCAAATAGCAAAATAGTGTTCCAGCCTTCCAAACCCTCAAATTTCGCGCCTTTTGGCGGCGCAATTGTTATGTGGCTGTCAATTTCTTCTCAATTTTAATACTTGTGACGTTGCAGGACAGTTATGTGCATATTTGTTTTCTAGACCAGTGTTCGCCACGGGCCCACCAACCCCCAGCCCGGCCCGGCCCAGGACCATGAACACCAAGCTCCGGCCCGGACCAGTTAGGAAGCAGTGTTCGCCACGGGCCCACCAACCCCCAGCCCGGCCCGGCCCAGGACCATGAACACCAAGCTCCGGCCCGGACCAGTTAGGAAGCAGTGTTCGCCACGGGCCCACCAACCCCCAGCCCGGCCCGGCCCAGGACCATGAACACCAAGCTCCGGCCCGGACCAGTTAGGAAGCAGTGTTCGCCACGGGCCCACCAACCCCCAGCCCGGCCCGGCCCAGGACCATGAACACCAAGCCCCGGCCCGGACCAGTTAGGAAGCAGTGTTCGCCACGGGCCCACCAACCCCCAGCCCGGCCCGGCCCAGGACCATGAACACCAAGCTCCGGCCCGGACCAGTTAGGAAGCAGTGTTCGCCACGGGCCCACCAACCCCCAGCCCGGCCCGGCCCAGGACCATGAACACCAAGCTCCGGCCCGGACCAGTTAGGAAGCAGTGTTCGCCACGGGCCCACCAACCCCCAGCCCGGCCCGGCCCAGGACCATGAACACCAAGCTCCGGCCCGGACCAGTTAGGAAGCAGTGTTCGCCACGGGCCCACCAACCCCCAGCCCGGCCCGGCCCAGGACCATGAACACCAAGCTCCGGCCCGGACCAGTTAGGAAGCAGTGTTCGCCACGGGCCCACCAACCCCCAGCCCGGCCCGGCCCAGGACCATGAACACCAAGCTCCGGCCCGGACCAGTTAGGAAGCAGTGTTCGCCACGGGCCCACCAACCCCCAGCCCGGCCCGGCCCAGGACCATGAACACCAAGCTCCGGCCCGGACCAGTTAGGAAGCAGTGTTCGCCACGGGCCCACCAACCCCCAGCCCGGCCCGGCCCAGGACCATGAACACCAAGCCCCGGCCCCGGACCAGGCCCGGTCAAATTCATAATAGTGAGTCCCAGGTCCGGTCCGACCCGTTCAGATTAAGCATATCATTATTTTCACAAAATTTGCAATCATTATCCTAGCATATTTACTTGTATACTATAAATGTGAAACAATGAACCAACTGTGCTAACCAAAAAAAACACAGCCACAGCAACAGTGTGTTGCTGTGTACAGGGGCGTCGCTGACGGGGGAGGTGGGGGTCGCGACCCCCCCCCCCCCCCCCCCCCCCCCCCCACTCACACACCCATACACACACTTTTTATGGCGGCCGACCCCCCCCCCCCCCAACACACTTTATGGCGGAAGCTGATTCTAATTTGCATGTAATTCCTATTAAAAATTAACATCAACATTGGAATATGACATACGATATGGCAGGGGGCGTAGCTTCTCCGGAAAAGTTGGGGGGGGGGCTGAGCTGGAAAATCGCTTAAAGTACCATCAAAATTCACCAAAATACAGATTTCTCCACGGATTTGACCCACTTCCTTGTCCAAGTTGGGGTGGCTGAAGCCAAGTGGGTGGGGGGGGGGGGGTGGGCTGCGACGTGGAAATTGGCTCAGTCAGTTACGGATGCAATTTCCTTCGTTTTCCCTTCGACACGCCGCTGCTCCGAAAGGAAAACGAAGGAAATTTAATCCGTAACATGCAGGGGCGTTGCCGACGGGAAGTTCGGAGGGACGGTCCCCCGACCCCCCCACTCCCCCCCCCCCCCCCCCCCCCCGACCCCCCCCCCCCCCCCCCCCACACCACACACACACCCCACACCCACCCCCACCCCCCCCCCCCCCCCCCCCCCCCCCCCCCCCCCCCCCCCCCCCCCCCCCCCCCCCCCCCCCCCCCCCCCCCCCCCCCCCCCCCCCCCCCCCCCCCCCCCCCCCCCCCCCCCCCCCCCCCCCCCCCCCCCCCCCCCCCCCCCCCCCCCCCCCCCCCCCCCCCCCCCCCCCCCCCCCCCCCCCCCCCCCCCCCCCACCCCCCCCCCCCCCCCCCCCCCCCCCCCCCCCCCCCCCCCCCCCCCCCCCCCCCCCCCCCCCCCCCCCCCCCCCCCCCCCCCCCCCCCCCCCCCCCCCCCCCCCCCCCCCCCCCCCCCCCCCCCCCCCCCCCCCCCCCCCCCCCCCCCCCCCCCCCCCCCCCCCCCCCCCCCCCCCCCCCCCCCCCCCCCCCCCCCCCCCCCCCCCCCCCCCCCCCCCCCCCCCCCCCCCCCCCCCCCCCCCCCCCCCCCCCCCCCCCCCCCCCCCCCCCCCCCCCCCCAACCCCCCCCCCCCCCCCCCCCCCCCCCCCCCCCCACCCCCCCCCCCCCCCCCCCCCCCCCCCCCCCCCCCCCCCCCCCCCCCCCCCCCCCCCCCCCCCCCCCCCCCCCCCCCCCCCCCCCCCCCCCCCCCCCCCCCCCCCCCCCCCCCCCCCCCCCCCCCCCCCCCCCCCCCCCCCCCCCCCCCCCCCCCCCCCCCCCCCCCCCCCCCCCCCCCCCCCCCCCCCCCCCCCCCCCCCCCCCCCCCCCCCCCCCCCCCCCCCCCCCCCCCCCCCCCCCCCCCCCCCCCCCCCCCCCCCCCCCCCCCCCCCCCCCCCCCCCCCCCCCCCCCCC
>JAXIVJ010000122.1:176982-399203 GCA_036785665.1 Chirona hameri | reverse complement strand
GGTCTCGGGAGTAACACCAGTCAATCGGTCCCGAGGGTAACACTATCACAAGTCAATCGGTCCCGAGAGTAACACTATCACCAGTCAATCGGTCCCGAGAGTAACACTATCACCAGTCAATCGGTCCCGAGAGTAACACTATCACCAGTCAATCGGTCCCGAGAGTAACACTTTCACCCGTCAATCGGTCCCGAGGGTAACACTTTCACCCGTCAATCGGTCCCGAGGGTAACACTATCACCAGTCAATCGGTTCCGAGGGTAACACTTTCACCAGTAAATCGGTCCCGGAAGTAACACCAGTCAATCGGTCTCGGGAGTAACACCAGTCAATCGGTCCCGAGGGTAACACTATCACAAGTCAATCGGTCCCGAGAGTAACACTATCACCAGTCAATCGGTCCCGAGAGTAACACTATCACCAATCAATCGGTCCCGAGAGTAACACTATCACCAGTCAATCGGTCCCGAGAGTAACACTATCACCAGTCAATCGGTCCCGAGGGTAACACTATCACCAGTCAATCGGTCCTGAGAGTAACACTATCACCAGTCAACCGGTCCCGAGAGTAACACTATCACCAGTCATTCGGTCCCGAGAGTAACACTATCACCAGTCAATCGGTCCTGAGAGTAACACTATCACCAGTCAATCGGTCCCGAGAGTAACACTATCACCAGTCAATCGGTCCCGAGAGTAACACTATCACCAGTCAATCGGTCCCGAGAGTAACACTATCACCAGTCAATCGGTCCCGAGAGTAACACTTTCACCAGTCAATCGGCCCGAGAGTAACACTATCACCAGTCAATCGGTCCCGAGAGTAACACTATCACCCGTCAATCGGTCCCGAGAGTAACACTATCACCAGTCAATCGGTCCCGAGAGTAACGCTATCACCAGTCAATCGGTCCCGAGAGTAACACTATCACCCGTCAATCGGTCCCGAGAGTAACGCTATCACCAGTCAATCGGTCCCGAGAGTAACACTATCACCCGTCAATCGGTCCCGAGAGTAACGCTATCACCAGTCAATCGGTCCCGAGAGTAACACTATCACCCGTCAATCGGTCCCGAGAGTAACGCTATCACCAGTCAATCGGTCCCGAGAGTAACACTATCACCAGTCAACCGGTCCCGAGAGTAACACTATCACCAGTCATTCGGTCCCGAGAGTAACACTATCACCAGTCAATCGGTCCTGAGAGTAACACTATCACCAGTCAATCGGTCCCGAAAGTAACACTATCACCAGTCAATCGGTCCCGAGAGCAACACTATCACCAGTCAATCGGTCCCGAGAGTAACACTATCACCAGTCAATCGGTCCCGAGAGTAACACTTTCACCAGTCAATCGGCCCGAGAGTAACACTATCACCAGTCAATCGGTCCCGAGAGTAACACTATCACCCGTCAATCGGTCCCGAGAGTAACACTATCACCAGTCAATCGGTCCCGAGAGTAACGCTATCACCAGTCAATCGGTCCCGAGAGTAACACTATCACCCGTCAATCGGTCCCGAGAGTAACGCTATCACCAGTCAATCGGTCCCGAGAGTAACACTATCACCCGTCAATCGGTCCCGAGAGTAACGCTATCACCAGTCAATCGGTCCCGAGAGTAACACTATCACCCGTGAATCGGTCCCGAGGGTAACGCTATCACCAGTCAATCGGTCCCGAGGGTAACACTATCACCCGTGAATCGGTCCCGAGGGTAACAATATCGCCAGTGATCGGTCTGAGGTCACCAGCACGTTTTTGCCAATATAGTAGTAACCCGCGCACTGCAGGGGCTTTGCGCCAAACACGAACTGCAGGGGGTTGATTTCCGCCCCCCTGAAATATCAAAAACTACGCTATGTAGCGAGAAGCGGAAACTGGCATTTGATAGATTTATACATGTTCTATCGAAGCTATCCGTATTGTTTTAGGTCAGGTCAAAATTGAGGTCACCCGAGGTCATCAAATTTCAAATTTTCCATTTTTATCTCTCCTGTTTTAGGACATTGCTCCAGAAATTCCCATATAGCTCAGAAACTATGCTAGTTAGAAACAAACAGAAAAAGTAAACGCCAGCTAGTGAAATTTTCAATCGGAAATGTTTCCTCAAATTTGATCTTAGATCAACATTTGAGGCTCCAAAGGTAAAAAATTCACAAAATGCCTTTTTTGCCAAATTGTTTTTCGCTATTAACTTTTTACTTAATAAATATAACAGAAAACTGTTTACACCATTGTGTGCATCTTGTCAAGGCGTTTCGAAAGATATACATGGTGACCTTGTTAAGTTAACTTTAAAAAAAATGATTTTAGGTCAATGGTCGGGAGTTATAAACACAAACAGTGATGGTGACCTCGCATGACCTCAAATGACCCAATAAGGGTCACTGAACAAAACTTACACTTGTATCATCAAGAATATCCTATAATAACATGATCCAGAAGTAATTGGACTAATATCATGCATATCCTTGAAACGTGTTCGGGTAGAGGGGTGGTACGACCCCTCCCCCTTAGCGTTTTGCTCCTAATTAAGCGAGACCTTCGCTTCAAAGACGATCGTGTTCCTTGTGACGAGAGGAACTCATTGATATCCGATTTTAAGGTTTTGGGTCATTAGGTGACCTCTGAGGTCATGTCAATGACCAAAAGGTCATCAAAATTGTAAATGCATATAAATTGAATTTTTTCGAGCTAGAATCGTGAATGAGCATATCATAATGCTTAATGGGTGCCAAATTCTTAATCAGCGTAAAAAATGTCCTACAATCTGCCAAATTACATAAAGGTTATGTCAGGTCATCTGAGGTCAGTGACTTCGGTTGACCCGTGGAAGCGCATGACCCCAGTGGAACATATCATTATTTAAAATGGATCCCAAATTAGAAATCAGAGTCACAAAATGTCCTAGAAACCGCCAAATGCCAAAAAAAATCATCTGAGGTCATCGGAGGTCAATGACCTCAGTTGACCTCTGAAAAGGTCAATCGAGGTCACAATATCAGTGGAAACCACAACTGTCACTTGGAAACACCTGTGCATATGTTTCTGAACAACAAACACTCGGAAACTGCACAAGTTACAAGGATCGATACTGCGGGACGCCAGTTGTGCCTGACATGACCTTGAGAAACAGGTCATAGGTCACAGGTCATGTGGGTTAGAAACTCAAAACTTGCAGAGCTTGTACAATTTTTTTTTGCAAAAGTAGGGTACTGAAAGTTTCATTGCAATCGGTTGAAAATGACCCGAGTTATTCCAGAAAAACCGAGGTGGGGTGGCATCCACCCCCTACCCGGGCGAGGGTAAACCCTATTCCCTGCGGGTGGCCAGAATTACGTTAACCTGCGGGGAGGGACAGATTCTGCCCCCTCCCCCCGAGATCTCGAGAACTGCTCGGTCTATTTCGATGGGGAAAACGCCATTCGATGCGTCATGACAAGATCTCTCTTTACCCCGACATTTTTGTTTCGTTCAAAAATGGGGTGCCAGGGAGGAAAAAATCCAAAAAATGTGGGTGTTTTTTGAAAGATCATTGCGGCCATGTGGCTCGACCGATTTTCATGCCCTAAACGTTTTTGAGCTTCAAATGTACTGGCCTTTAATATATCAAGACACAAAAAAAAACTTATTCAGGAAATGTAAGATGGGGGATTTTCTGAGAGAAAAAAAAATATGTGCTGTTCGTGATTGTTTGGGAAGACATTAATGTCACATGTGGGCATTATATGCTGTAATTTGTAAATTTGATATATTGCGCATAGGCGGATCCAGGGAAAAAGACATGGGGGGGGGGGCACCATGCGCGTAACGCTTTTATCAGCTTACTAATTTGAAGTTTACCTAATTTGAGGGTGGGTATCGCCTCCCATTTTGTTATCCTGAGTGCGCCTCTGCTCCAAAAATATGTACAATCCCAGCATCTATCATTCATATTGCATTGGATGTGTTTCGGACGCATTTATTGCACTGCAAACCACGAAGGAAGTATGCACCGCAAAACCGCATTCGTAACACCCTCCCCAAAACAGAAGCTTGGAACCGCCTCTGCGGACCGATTTTTTCAAAATTTTGACACAACACGCGCCATTCAATTTTGGGAAAAGTCACAAAGTTTGAGGACGCTAGGCCTAACGGTTTAGCAGCGGCAAGTGAAAAACCATCGGGAGGGGCAGAATCTGCCCCCGCAGGGAATAGGGTTAAAGGGTTATCTTGTCATGGCGAATCGAATGGCCTTTTCCCCATCAAATTCGCCCAAGCAGTTCTCGAGATCTCTGGGGGGAGGGGGCAGAATCGGGCCCCCACCCTCCGCAGGTTAACGAAATGTACGTAGTAGCTTCGTCCCAATTTAGTAGAAATGACTCGGCTTGTACGACAATAATACTACCATCTGCAGTTTTCCTTGCGATAGTAAATAAATGGCAGCCAAAATTAACGATCCCGTTACTAATACAGAACATGTATATTTAGTCAAAGCTGGTAAATGGATAGCACAGATTGGTAAAAACATAGTCAGTCATGATTTGTACTACGATATTACCAACTCTGGAAAGAGCAAGCGCTAGTTGTTGAATAATATATATCCGATGATGGTCGCACAATAGTACATTTTTATTTCAGTGTGTATACCAATTTTGGTAAAAATCGGTGATATGAGGGTTTGGTCGATTTCTCGCGGAATGCCCCATTTCTGTTTGAATATTTGTATCCGATTGAAGAGAGATTCACTGCAGGAGTGTAACTGCAAGTAACACAACACTGCACTGCACTGCACTGCACTGCACTGCACTGCACTGCACTGCACTGCACTGCAAGTAACACACGCAGTGGAGAGGAGTATGTCACTAACACTCAGTGGAGGGGGGGGGGCATTTTAGTGCCCCCCCCCCTTTAGATTTCCGAAAGGATGAGAGCTAGAACGATCCAACTTACAGGGTCGGAAGGTGCTATGATGATCCACATTAGCAAAACAAAATCGTGACCTTCGGTCAATATCTTCAAGGTTAAATGAGGTCACGAAGGTCAAATCTGGCCAAATGTCTCAATTTGGAGAATTTGACCTCTGTGACGTCATAGGTCACCATCAATGTGTCCAAAGTTGTTTCCAGGGAGCATAGGCGTAACCACCTTCCGAAAGTAGGTGGGGACGGAGGCACTTTGAAGTCGATTCTTTCCATCAACGCCCATAGGATAATGTTAAAAAATGTTAAAATGTTAATAATCTGGAGACTGATCCCCAGTGACCCCAGGGGTGGTTACACTTACGCGCCTGCCAGGGATGTGCATTGACATTCTCTACCGAATGGCGTTTGAAACATTCCGATCCTACTGTTGGTTCAGAAGATACCGTTTTGCCGACCTCGATTCTGGCCGCCATCTTGTACTGCAAATCCATATAACTCAAAAATGTATCGACCGGTTTTGATTTTGTTTTGCGTCTAGCGATCAGCTATTGATTTGGTGTTAATTTATCGCAAAGAAACATCGCCCTGCTCGCTTCGTTTGCGAGCTATTCACGAAAAACATGTGGGGGGTACAAAAGTGTCCCCCCCCCCATCCACTGCGCGTGTTATGTTAAAACGTGCGAGAAACGATGTTGGCTCAGCGATGTGACATCACCGCACAGTGTGTTACTAGACACTTCGGCACCGCAAGTCCTTCACGCCTAGACGGAAGTTCCGAAACTTACACTTCTTTCCTTCGCCGCTAGATGCCACTATCGACCCGTCGTCGATTCCCGCTGCTTTTCGTCGCGTCTGGTAGAGAGTGACGTACCGGTTTTTGCCCGCCCGATGACGCGGGGCGGCAGTCTGCGTCAGCAAGAGTAGGCGGTAGGCGGTATCGAGCGAACTCGCAGCCAGTAACGCCGCACGTGGGAGTGTGTGACGTCAAACGTGGGAGTGTGTGACGTCGCACGTGGGTGTGTGTAACGTCGCACGTGGAAGTGTGTGACGTCAAACGTGGGAGTGTGTGACGTCGCACGTGGGAGTGTGTGACGTCGCACGTGGGAGTGTGTGACGTCGCACGTGGGAGTGTGTGACGTCAAACGTGGGAGTGTGTGACGTCGCACGTGGGAGTGTGTGACGTTGCACGGGGGAGTGTGTGCGTCGCACGTGAGAGTGTGTGGAGTGTGACGGTGGAGCGTGACGGTTTGTACGGTGTTTGTGACGAGTGCGGTGTTTGTGACGAGTGGAGAGAGTGTGGGGAGCACGGGGAGCGGTTACAGGTGAGTTCTGGGAAGGCGGGATATTAGTCCTACGGTGACTAGTGTGAGGCTGGTATTGATTTTCTGTGATGGGTGCCTCCGCCCTATATCAAGAGTTGGGGGACGGGGGACGGGGGTGGGGCACTGGTGGCCGCAGACGGCTGATAAAGGGGAGGGGGGGGGGGAGGGGGGCAACATGACCAATGACTATTTTTTTGACAATTGTTTTTGGGGGAGGGGGGCAAATCCAGTGAGAGACGTATTTCCAAAAAGTTGTTGAGCGGGGGGAGGGGGGGGGGGGGGTAGCGGGCTGTCAGCCGTCAGAGAGATGTTGACCAGAAGGAGGGGTCGAGTCGTCAGCAGACCCGCATTTCATCTAGTGTAAATTGGTTTGCTCAGGGGGTGGGGGGGGGGGGGGGGGTGGCCTTGTCCTCCGCCTTGGTTGCGTCCCTGTACTGAACGATATTTTATATCAAACTTGCTTCCACTTCACATCACAGCTGTTGTAATCAAGCGAAATCAATCCCTTCTTATCTCCAACAGACGACCGAGACGACCACACCTTTGACATCATAGAGGTGGTGGTGTCCGATTCAGAAAACCAGCGACTGCGTCAAATTACCATATTGAAATGGTAGCGCATCGATTGCTTCCTTCTGATTTTTTAAACAACGGATTTTTGCACTAGAGGGATGCAGCGTAATTCAATCACACAGTGAATACCACAGGTCGCACTGATCAGGGCCATCGCCGATAATTTTTGAGTGGGGGGGGGGCTGAAATTACAAAAAAAGTGTCCCCCATTTTGTATGCGTGTATTTAAGCCTTTGCAGCATGTTTAATGTTGAGTTGATGTCATAGTAGGTACTTGTCTTGAGCGCCGCAAAGCTGCGCGAAATTTTTACGGGTTTGCCTGATCAAACCGATAAATATAGGCGGTGGGCTATGTAGAGGATAAGTAGCTAAAATGCTATTTACTTCACTCAATTCAGCGTTACGACGAACCGAAGACGATGACGATGGCCACCGATGTGACGCCGCAAAGCGGCATGAAAAGTTAAATTTAGGTCGTGGAAAACGAAATTTTAATATGTGAACTAGACCGTAATTGGAGCTAAGCCCCAGGAACTCCTTTCCTGGCTGCACATCTCGGTATGATGAAAAGTATTGAAATTAATGTAGTTTGTTATATACATTAGCTTCGGATAGTAAAACACCATGGCCGGTGACAGTCAGCGCTCAATAGCACATATGGTAATAATTACTGTATACATATGTAACTGTAAAGGCGGCCGCACACTGGCCTATTCGGCGCGCGGAGGCCGCGATATCGCTGCGACTTTTCTCTCATCTGCAGCGACTTCCCGCGTCTGCGCCAGCCGAAACGATGAAAAACGCAAGCTAAACGCGCCGAGTGTCCGCTGGCGGAATGGCGGAAAAAGCTGGTCCGTACGACCTTTTTCCGCGACTAAACGACGCGGAACCGCGGACAACACAAACGTATCAGGCTAACAGTGGCGAATATATGCAAGATGGAGGTTACAAACTTTGCACAGCATGTTTTTGCCGCTGTGAAATGTATTATGTTTGAGTGTCGTGGTTCTAAACGTACACCTTCGTCGAAAAATGCCATAATTAAGTTACTTTGGGACAGGCTGTAGGGACAGGATGCGACATGCTGTAGGTCGGCGGGGCGGAATCTCGCGAGCAGACAGCGCCGAATCCGCCGGAACAAGGACGATATTCCGCGGTGTAGCCGCGATTTTCCGAAGCGGAATTTCGCAGTGATATCGGCCACCGTATGTGCTGTTTGCGGCCGCCTTTACTCCGATTACCTGGAGTGTGGCTACTGTTTTGGAATGTCAAAAATATTCTTCTTACGGTAAGAAGGTTTGATGGTTTGATCTATTGGTTTGATTGTTGGATACGATAAAATTCACAGCTGGAGCCCTTTTAGTTGAATTTTCACTTATATTCTTTTTTCTTGTTTGTGTTTTCTATATCGACAAAACGATCGCCATTATAAACAAAGGGAAAAATATGTTGTGTAAAACAGCGCACCTAAGGCAATGAAATTACGGTCACATCATGCAAGGATAGAGAGACAAGTTTTGCAAAGCATGTTCTTGCCACTGTGAACTTTATTATGTGCAAGTTTTGAAGCTCTAAATTGATATATTCGTCGAAAAATGGCGTAAAAATGGCTATCAAGCGTTGCGAGTAGGGGACAGACGGTACTGTTCGGCTGCTGCTATCAGCGCGCACTAGCTGTGTTGTCGAATTGCTATTGGCCGGCGCTAACGATATGCTAGCAAATGTGGATCCATATTTCGATATTAGCAATGCTTCTAGTGGTGGCAGGGGCGTGGGAACTATTCTCAAGTTGGGTGGGCGAACTTTTTTGGCAGATCTGAGACAAAATGATAGCTAAAAGGAGCGATACATTGTAGTCACCCGTATATAGTGAAGCTAATAGGTTTGCCCTATTAAAAAGGTAGCTCATTTTGCCAAAAAAAAATATCACTAGAAAGTAACTGGTGGACATCATGCAGACAGTGGGTATCGGCACTTGAGTTTAAAAAAAGAACGCACGGAACTGGAGCACATGCTGGGTCTGAATTCGGAGCCGAAGTGCCGAACTTCCGAATATGAGCATTAGTGGTGCCAATCGGTACAATCATTTTCGGAAGTCCGAATTTGCCCGAAGACCGATTCGGTTTTCGGACGGACAATAAGCATTTTTCTTTGTACATTTTCGGACCTCCAATGCCCAAGGATGGCTTGTCGCGAAAATCACTTAGTTACTTTTTAATATAAAAAAGAGTGTGCCACAGGTAATACATTTCCATACCAAACACTTTTTCTGCTTTCGGACAAATTTCGGACAAACAATGATTTTCGGACAGTTTCGGACTAACAGCTGACCATGGTCTTGGACATCGGTCGGACATTGGACAAATGTGTTCTGAAACTGGCACCACTAATGGGCATACCGTCGTGGTCTCGTATGCTTAGCATTTGGCATTTACCAATCGTGTGCGAATCACCGGTGGGATTTTTCGTCAACTTAGATGAATTTAAATTTGACCTTGCCTACATGGCCCGGCCGGGCCGTACTATTCAGAAGCTAATAACGTTGGCACTCTCACCCAATTGCAGTCGGGTCTCTGACATTCGATAGCCCCATTCAATTTATTTATTTATTTTATTTATGCATGCATATTACCAACGGGCACAGACACCCACTGACAGGTGAAGTTGTCAGGTAAAATAAAATATTGTATTTTTTGGTATGTTGTATGTATGTATTTAAATGTATTGCCATTTCAAACACTCTCCAACATAAAATGGCTATTCCGAGTGTCGAGTCGATAACGTTAAAAGGTGAGACATGTTATAAAGGCACTCGTAAGCAGCATTCATGCTGCAAAATAAAATAAAACATACTTACATACACACAACACGCACACACACACACACACACACACACGCACACGCACACGCACACGCACACGCACACGCACACGCACACGCACACGCACACGCACACGCACACGCACACGCACACGCACACGCACACGCACACGCACACGCACACGCACACGCGCACGCGCACACGCACACGCACACGCACACGCACACGCACACGCACACGCACACGCACACGCACACGCACACGCACACGCACACGCACACGCACACGCACACGCACACGCACACGCACACGCACACGCACACGCACACGCACACGCACACACACACACACACACACACACACACACACACACACACACACACACACACACACACACACACACACACACACACACACACACACACACACACACACACACACACACACACACACACACACACACACATATTCATCCAGTCCCAGCTAAATAATTACACAGTGCATGCCTAAAAGACGCGAGAGTCGAGTTCCGGAGTTCCAGAGGTAAAGAGTTGTAAAATTGCGCGATACTGTATAGGAGGCGCCGCCTACCCGCCTCCGTCCTCACACGCGGGAGAGGTGAGGACATCAGTGTCCTGACGAGTAGAACGGGAGCGAAGAGAAGAGTTGGCCTGAATATGAGAGGCAAGAGCTTGCGATTCGCCAGTAACTCGTATTTTGTGAAGCAAACTAATAGAGTGTTGTTGGTAGAGCTGACGGGCAGTAGGCCAGCCCAGTTCCTCACGCACGTCCGATATATGATCAAATTTGCGACGGCCGGAGACAACGCGCATCGCAAAGTTCAGGATTTGTTGGAGGCATTATGTGTTTTTATCCGACCCGTTGCTATAGACGGCAAGGCAGTATCGAACGTGCGAGATGACCAAGGCATTGACCAAGGGGGGCAGAAGGTCAGGTGGGATCTGATGACGCACGTGGGACAAACCGATGAGGATACCGTTGCATTTTTTGACGAGGGCAGAAACGTGAGAGTCCCAGGTGAGGTACTTGTCGAACACTACGCCAAGGTTCCTCACGGTGGGGTCCTCACGCACTGCATCCTCGCGGTACCGAACAGTAATTGGAGACATGCCACGACAATTTTGACGGGAACCACAGACTATAAGTTCCGTTTTACTTGTTTACTTTCAGACCGTGGGAGTGAAACCAGACGTCCAAGGAGTCGAATGTCTGTTCCATTGTAGCAATGAGCTGCGGGAGGGAGTCTTTTTTGCCAGATATCAACATTTGGGTATCATCAGCGTACTGCATCACGTGCGCGCCAGGGGCAAGGAGGGACAGGTCGTTACCAAATATCTGGAAGAGGAGTGGGCCAGGAGAGGATCCTTGGAATACACCGATGGGATTGGACTGGGGTCTGGAAAGGTGCCGGTTGCCACGCCCGTCAGCAGTACAAACAGATTGGGTATGACCACGGACGTAAGAAGAGAACCAGGTAGGATCGATAGAATAGGCTTGAAGTTTGGAAAGAAGTGTTGTGTGGTCAATCACATCAAAGCATTTGGTAAGATCAAGGAGGCAGAGGAGAGTAAGTTCCTGGCGGTCAGTGGCGGCAAGGATATGATCGGGTACGGTAAGGAGCGCGGTTTCTGTGGAGAGACGGGAGCGGAAACCGTGCTGGGATGAGGAAAAAAGGTTGTTGTCACCATGTACGAGTACAGCTGTCGCTAGCCACCATGTTGCCTTCTGACATGGGTGGTAGCGTGACCAAGGGCGTAGCCAATGGGCTGTTCGCCAATCTTCTCTGTTCGCGAACGGCCCGAGGGCCCCCTCAGACCTTGCAAGGGCCCTCTCAGAACAACCGAGAGCTTTCTCAGACCAGACTAGGTCAGTTTCAGGACTGGGAAGGCCCTTTCAGACTGGACGTGCCCTCTCAAGACTGGAAAGGGCCCTCTCAAACCGATATAGGGCCCTCAGAGTCCTAGTAGGGACCCCTCAGACCGGCTTAGGGCCCTCTGAGGCGTGGTAAGGGCCATCTCAAACCAGCGAAGAGTCCCTTTTAACCCGCGCAGAGCTGGGTCTCCAGCCGCTTGCGCGGCGCTGGGGTGGGGTGGGGTAAATTTTAGCCCCCCCCCCCGTATCTTCCGAACCAATAACTGCAAAGAAGCGCACAAGGCGGCGATCGAAAGCTCTCAGTGAGAAGAATATAACACATACCCTAAATTCTTTAAATAAGGTAACATATCAGGTCAGATCAGGTAAAATGTAAAAATTGAGGTATTTGGGTTTTTGGGCCATACTTTCCAGCCAAAGCCTTGGATTGCGACTATTATCTCACAAAGTGCTTTCAAATGTATAATGCATCTCCCGCATAATCAAAAGTGAAATTGTGAGCAAAGGTCAAGTCAAGGTCAAGGTCAGTATGGGTCACAAAAGGTCGCATGTCTATGAAAGCCATGCGACACATGTTGTATGGGTTATTTTACACCTAGATTTCGATAGTAGCAGCCATTTGCACAGCCTGACCCCATATATAGTATAGACCTCAGGTCAAGGTCAGGTCACAATAAGGACAAAATTTCAAAGTGATTAATCTAAATAACAAGGCATGTTTCTAGACCACATTTGTCTCAGAAAAGCAGCGGTAGCATTTATTTGTCTGTATCTGGTCACTAAAAGGCAAAAAAACGTAACTTAAAAAAATGACGTCATGAGTTACTTATACTTAGGGAACAATAAGTCAGTCAAAAATATATATATTGCTTTGAAATTTGGTTTGGGTATCTCTATACTTGGTCCTCTAGCATATCTACCGTTTTTTTAATATCTTCGGAAAAAAACTTTTGTGGAAATTCTTCCGATAAAAATCTTATTTTTTGCATTTGTTGGGGCCCAAAACTAAAACTTTCGAAAATCCGAGATTAGTATTTGGAAGATAATGTTATGTCCCTTCTTTTTTTGACGTTTTTTATTTGCGATTTTCATCAAAAATAATTTGTTTTACGATTTGTCAAACATTTAACGTTTGTCCACCAAAAGTGGCATGACATGACGTCACTAAAACGTCCAATTTCGTCACCAATTCCAATCAAATTTTGACAGATGACGTATAATTGATGCAGCATTAGGTCCCAAAAGTTTCATTTCGATATCTGTCATCTTTTTCAAGTTATTGAGAAAATTGGGAAGGGAGGGGGGTAAAATTTCCCCCCCCCCCCCCTCCCCTGCGCCGCGCGGGTTAAGGCTGGGAAGGACCAACTCAGACCGACGTATGGGCCCTTCAAGCTCAGAAAGGGACCTTTCAGACCTAGAAATTACCCTTTTAACCGGCATAGGCCACCCCCTAAGGTTTGGTATGGTACCGTCTTAGCGGGCGTAGGGACCATAGGTCTTGCAAGGGCCTGCTCAAACTACCCTTGGGCCCTCTCGGGATTGGCAAGGGCTCTCTCGGACCTGCGTAAGGCCCCTGAGGCTTAGCAAGGGTCATGTGAAGCAAGCGTAGGGCCCTTTCATGCCTGGCAAGGGCCTTCTCAGACTGGCGTTGGGCCCCTCTAAAGCTTACCGAGGGCCCCCTTAATCGGGTGTAGGGCCCTCTCAGACCTGAAAGAGGCCCTTTCAAACCATCCAGGACCCCCTCAGGAGTGGTAAATGACCTCTCAGGCCGAGCAAGGGCCCACTCAGATCTGAAATAGACCCTCTCAAACCGGCGTAGGACCCTCTCAAGCCCAGCAAAGGCCCACTCAGACCCTTTCAGACATACGTGGACCCCTATGGCCTGTCAAGGGCCCTCTAAAGCGGGCGTATGGTCCTTTCAAGCCTGGTAAGCGCCCTCTCAGAGCGATCCTAATGAACAACTGTCAATAATTTTGCACGTGACGAAAATTAAGTCACTATGCATATACGGATGAACGCAAGTGCGGACCATCATTGCGTATATTAGGCTTCGAGCTTATGCAAAAGCGCCTGTTCTCACATTGCAATCACCTCTGGATGGGGTGTGGTGGGGGGTGGGGGAGGGGGCAGAGCTGAAACACACTCCGATCACCGTCTTTGTTCCACAAAACACATGCAAATTTACGTCGGCAATGCCGTTGATCTAATTCAGAATTAAAAGATCATGTAAAAAGTGGGCGGATTGCCGCCACCTAGCTCCAAAGTTGGGGGGGAGGGGCGTCCAACCCCCCCCCCCCCCCCCCTCCAGGTTCAAAGTTGCCGGGGCGAGTTGCCTGGTCCTGGTCCCCACTATTACCTCTTTGGTCTAACAAGTTGGCACTGGCGGATCCAGCCTCTCTCCATGGGGGGAGGGGGTATTTGTTGTGGCAAAAAGGTACCACCTTTTTTTCTCCGCGGATTTGGGCCGGTCGCCTTATTTTGGCATTCGAGCTGAAGAAATTCACTTTTCAAATTCACAACAAAATTATTTTGTGGATTTTTTCCGAAAACAAATCTTATTTTTGGATGTCAAAAAGGCAAAATTTAGAAAATCCGAGCAGGCCATTTTGAAGAAAATGTCATTTCCTTTCTTTTAAAGTTTTGAATTTGTAATTTGCTTCAATACTCTATTTTCTACGATTGTTCAAGCATGTATCGTTTTTCCAACCAAAATGGCATGACATGGCGTCATTAAAACGTCATTATTTTCCAAAATACTGCATCAATTTAATTATAATTGAGTGAGAAGACGTAGAAGTGATGCTGCATAGGGTACTGAAAGTTTGACGTTGATATCTATAATAGTTTTCAACTTGTTGAGAAAATCCGGGAGGGCGCTGATTCTGCCCCCCACCCCAGGTGGAGCGGGTTAACCCGGGACTTACTGGGGGGCTATTTTTTGCCCCCCTCCCGTTATTTCGCAATAACTCCTAAACGAACACCAGTGTCGTCACCAAACTTGCAGTACCTTCGCTTACATCATTTCTACACATGATGGCAAAAGGAAAATATGAGGTTATGATAGGTCAACCGGGATGACGTCAGAGTGACGTCATGTTCTTCGGTTTAGGTTGCAAAATAATGGTTTGCGGAAAACACTGTGAAATGTATGGTGTTCGATATAAACTCGATTGTCTTGAATCGAAATACTGACAATAGACCGTGCTATCAAACTGCTATCTCGGATTTTTGAGTTTTTTGTATTAAAAATTTTGAGAAATCCAAATACATTTTTTTTTGTTTTTACAAAATTTTCAAGAAAAAAACAGAATTATCCAAAAACCGGAATGTATGTGATCGAGACGTGTGCGATGAATATGTGTACCAAATTTGAAGTCTATATTTTTTTTAAATGACTGATGAGTTATGACCTTCAAATGACAAAAATCGACCACCTCTCACAGCATTACTATGCATAAAAAACGCATTTCCGTTTTTGCTTTTTACTTCTATTTATATACAACAAACAATGTTCTAATGTCATTTGTCGCGTTCTAGACCAAAAACAAACCCATTAGCATGTGCTATAACGCCTAAGGACCGTAATCTGCAGTTTGACCTCGTGACCTTGGATGACCTTGACCTGACCCAAGGTCAAACAGCTTAGAAAGGTACTTAGAAGTGTCAGACACCCGAATCATACCGATTTATTGACTGCTTATGCGTTTAATATCGCAATTTTGCGCGACAATTCCATCCATCGAGACCTTTTGACACTGTCAAACATTTTGCACTTGACCTGACCTGTGACGTCATCGGTGCCCCGAGGTCAACAATATTATGTTTCCCTCGATAAATTTCCCAGGGCTATCCAATGCCGTTTGAATTTTTACATTCGGTGTAGTAGTTTCGGAGATCCGAGGTGGGGGGGGGGAAATCCCCCCCCCCCCCTCCCCCAATAAGTCGCGTTATGAAATATACTCCAGTAACTCGCGGGTTAAGTGTCACCGGAGATGCTTGCATTGCATTAGTGAGCAGGTGCGCTGTTTTGTATATAATTGAAAGAAAGGGATATACAACTTCAAATTAAATCACTCGAGAGAAGAAGAAAAATCCGTTTGCATGAAATTTTCTCCTAAGATCATTGTTTTTCACGTTCAGGGCAGGGAACACGCGGGGGGATACTTGTATTGAATGCCCGTCTCAGGTTCCTGTGGAGGGGGGGGGGGCATTTTCCCCTGATCCCCCCTGGATCCGCCAGTGCCAGCAATTACCGCCAAGGAGAGCCTCTGCCAGACAGTTACCTAATGAAATTAATTTTCCCATTTTCCAAATTTGTGAAAGTCGTGAAAGTCGTGAAAGTCTTCACAAATTTGTGAAAATCTGTGAAAGTCCCAAAACAATTGCGAAAGTCGTGTCATGCCGCGAAGCGACGCGAAATTTTCCGTTTTTTTACTCTGGATAGCTGGATTTTGACTGCAGCAAAGACAATGTTTATGATTTTACGATAAATAGGGAACGTGCAAGAGGGGGGGGGGGGGCATACTTGTATTAAATGCCCCCTAGATTCCTGCCGGGGGCATTTGTCCCTGATGACCCCCACACTCTGGATCCGCCAGTTTAAGTTGAGCAACGCTGTAGCAGCTTTTATATACCGATGTCCGCATTTTTGCGGTCGCATCGCCTTTTTAGGAACTCGGCAGACTAGTTAAACATGTAGCACGCTTGAAAGTTATAATTATATTAAGGGAGCGGGCCCTGGTGCCAGCAATTAGGTACCGACTACCGATAACGAGAGCCTCTGCCAAACATTTAATGGAATTCATTTTCCAATTTTCCAAGTTTGTATAAGCAATGGCGAAACTTGTGTCATGCCGCAAAGCGGCGCTAAATGTTCCAGTTTTTGTATTGTGGATAGCTGGATTATGACTGCTGCAAAGGCAATTTTTACTATTACGATTCATCGAGCAAAGGGGGGCCAAAAGATACGTCCCCCCCCCCCTTGAATGCAAAGGGGGGGGGGCATGGCCCCGTGCCCCCCCCCCCCCCCCCCTCCCTGTGGCCGCCAGTAGGGGGGGGGGGGGGGGCGGTCAGCATTCTAATGGCAAATATTTTCATGGAACATCCATAAACCTAATATTAAAATCCGAAAAAAGTGGGGTGAGATGACCCCTTGCCCCCTCCCAGGTAGCGGAGCCTATGTCGTCAGTGACCTGCGTCATATCTAGCTTACTCATGCATTAGGTGTTCGGCTTGTTGTTGACATCCACACTCATGTTCGTGTCCGTCCACTATCCGTTGCCCCCCCCCCCCCTCGCCGCACGGGTTGGCTGATGTGGCATTGACTAGGTAGGGGGGTGGTAGGGGGTGGTTCAATACTGCCAGCACGCGCCGCGCTGCCGCGGGGCGTAGAGACCGCTAGAACTCCGGGAATGTTCCCAGCGTGATATTCATGTATCCGGGTTACTGCGTAATTGTTCGGTCACGCCACTTGCAGGGGTGCGTTCTTAACGGTAAAACAGGTCAGTTTACGTGGTGGAAATCCCAGCAAATCTGACGAAACGCCCATAATTCATCAGATTTCCTTGTGAATTAGAAGTGTTTGAAAATAATCCTGCCTTTGTAAAACTTGTCTGTAGTCATGTGCGGATCCAGGGGGAAGGGGGCAAAGGGGCAATGCCCCCTCCCCAAACCGCTTCGAATCGCCGCAAAATTGACACATTTCCTGATATAGAAGAAAATCTAAGCAACTTTTTGACTAAGGAAAGTTTGTTTTGAATCAGCTAGCAATGCATAAACAAGCGAAATCCGGTCAGTTTTCAGAATTGTAGGAGACTTTTGGGGATTCCCCCCCCCCCACACACACACCAAAATAAAACGTTCTGGATCCGCCTTTTCTTGTAATGTCTTAAAGTTTGGAATGCGCCGATTCTTGGCTGCTGTATGTCAATTTGGCTCCGATGGCTCCGATGGTGGGTCATGGCTCCGATGGCTCCGATGGTGGGTCATGGCTCCGATGGCGTCTGATGGTGGCCCATGGCTCCGATGGCGTCCGATGTAGGGCCATGGCTCCGATGGCGTCCGATGTCGTGCCATGGCTCCGATGGCGTCGCTCAATACAACGTTGTGTCAATTATGAAATAATTGACAATATCATAATAATTATCATAATAAAATAATTATGAAAATGATATAGCAAATGATCCGCTGCAGCTGGCGCGTCAGAACCCGGCTTGATATGTTTCTTGTAATATTTGATTTCTGCGGTCATTGAAGCAGTGGGAGCGGGAAATATGTACTGAAGTTGCCGTTGTCCGTGGGTAATTCACACTTAACCCTATTCCCTGCGGGCGGCCAGAACTACGTTAACCTGCGGGGGGGCAGATTCTGCCCCCCCCCCCCAGAGATCTCGAGAACCGCTCGGTCGATTTCGATGGGGAAAACCCCATTCGATTCGTCATGACAAGATATCTCTTTTTGGACCCCACAATTTTGTTTTGTTCAAAAATGGGGGGTTAGGAGGCAAAAAAATCAGAACATTTTGGGTGTTTTTTTAAAGGTCATTGCGGCCATGTGGATCGACCGATTTTCATGCTCCAAACGTTTTTGAGCTTCAAATATACTAGTATTCAATATATTAAAAGACAAAAAAAAATATAGGCGTATTCAGGGAATGTAAAATGGGGGCGTGGGATTTTCTGGGAAAAAAAATATATGCTGTTCGTGATTGTTTGGGACGACATGAACGTCACATGTCGGTATTATATGCTGTAATTTGTTAAATTTTATATATTGCGCATAGGCAGATCCAGGAAAAAAAACGGAGGGGGGGGGGCACAATGCGCGTAACGCTTTTATCATCTTACTAATTTGAAGCTGGACCTAATTTGAGGGTGGGTATCGTCTCCCATTTTTGTTATCCTGAGTGCGCCTCTGCCCCAAAAATATGTACAATCCCAGTATATATGATTCATATTGCATTGAAATTGTTTCTGACGCATTTATTGCACTGCAAACCACGAAGGAATTATGCGACGCAAAACGTCATTCGTAACACCCTCCCCAAAACAAGAGCCTGGAACCGCCTCTGCTGGACCGATTTTGTTCAAAATTTTGACACATTACGCGCCATTCAATTTTGGGAAAAGTCACAAAGTTTCAGGATGGCCTAACGGTTTAGAAGTGACAAGTGAAAAAAAAAACACCAGGAGGGGCAGAATCTGCCCCCCCCCCGTAGGGAATATGGTTAATGGGAATAGTACACCTTTAACATTAGATTTAACTGAGATAGCCAGATTGTCGAGAGTACTGAGAAATCTCCAATTCTGAAATTGTTCATTCCAAAAAGATCTAGTTGCTGAGATTCAACGCAAAACTGTTGGGTATATTTGGACATATCTTAACCCTATTTGTAACAGGGGGGCGGATTCCGCCGCCCCCCCCCCCCCCTCATGTTTTTCGCAGATATCTCCAGAACGGCTGGGAGCAGGCCCATGAAATTTTGGGACTTTTCATAGAATTGAACTCCGCATTTGGAATCAAAATTTTGAGTTCTTAACCTGAACAGAGGCGGTTCCAGGGCACGGTTTTGGTATGGTTCGGCGTCGACATTTGGTGATAATACGGAAATGCGATCTTCACGATTTCTTCCTAACTGCCTCAAGTACGAAGGAGTTACATCGGTTTACAAAAGCAAAATCCGCTCCGGGGGGCAGAATCTCCGGGGGGCGGATACCTCAGTCTACCGAAAGTCTACAAACACCGGCAACTGCCTCAACACGCGCGGCGCGCTGGGGGGTAAATTTTATCCCCACCCCTCACAGTTTTTCTCAATAACTTGAAAACGATGAGACTTATCGAAGTGAAACTATTGGTACCTTATGCTGCATCAATACTACGTCTTCTGACAAAATTTGTTGAAATTGGTCAAGTATTTTGGCAGATAATGACGTTTTTGTGACGTCATGTCATGTCATTTTTTGGTGGAAAAACGTTAAATGTTTGTAAAATCGTAAAAAAAAACACAGTTTTGATGAAAATCGCAAAATAAAAAGGTCACAAGGAAGTAAATAGCATTCTCTTCAAAATGGTTATCTCGGATTTTCGAAATTTTGGATTTTGAACCCCCAAAAAAATGTAAAAACAACTGATTTTTGGGGGAAAATTTCCCCAAAAGTATTTTTTTTTAAAGATATTAAAAAAGCGGAATATATATTAGAGAACCAAGTATGGACGATATCTAAACCAAATTTAAAATGAATATCTTTTTTTTACTGACTTATGGCTCCCTAAGTATAGGTAACTCATGACGTCATTTTTTTCAAAATATTTTTTTGGCCTTTAGTGACCAGATACAGACAAATAAACGCCACCGCTGTATTTCGGAGACAAAGCTGGAGACAAAGCAAAAACAACACATGCCTTTTTCACTTATATTAATTAATTTTAACTGTTGACCTTTTTGTGACCCGACCTTGATCTTAGGGCCATTATATGGGGTCAGGTTGCGAAAATGGTCGCTACTATCGAATTATACGTGTAAAATAACCAATACAACATGTGTCGTATGGCTTTCGTAGAACTGTGACCTTTTGTGACCTGACTTTGACCTTGACCTTTGTTTACAATTTCACTTTCGCTTATACGGGAGATGCATTACACCTTTGAGAACACCTTGTGCGATAATGGTTAAGGCTAAGGCTTCGGATGGAAAGAATGACCCAAAAACAAAAATACCTTAAGTTTGCCCCTTTGACCTGATCTGACCTGACAGGTGATCTTATTTTAAGAATTTCGGGTCTGCAATATATTCGTATTCTTGAGAGCTATCGATCACCGCCTTGCACGTCTCGCTGCGGTCATTGGTTCGGAAGATACGAGGGGGGGGGGGTAAATGTATACCCCCAGCGCCGCTCGTTCGGGTGGAGACCCCAGCGCCGCGCGGGTTAATGGACTTAGTGAGAGCCGGGTTAATGGACCATTAGTGAGAGCCGGGTTAATGGAATTAGTGAGAGCCGGGTTAATGGACTTAGTGAGAGCCGGGTTAATGGACTTAGTGAGAGCCGGGTTAACCCGCGAGTTACTGGGGGGGCTATTCCCCCCCCCCCCCGTTATTTTGCAAAAACTCCTAAACGAACACTGGTATCGTCACTAAACTTGCAGTACCTTCTCTCACATCAATTCTACACATGTTGGCAAACGGAAAAATATGAGGCTATGATGGGTCAACCGGGAATGACGTCAGAGTGACGTCATGTTCTTCGGTTTTGTTGCAAAATAATGGTTTGCGGAAAACGTTGTCAAAGGTACGATATTTGAGATAAACTAAATTGTTATAAATCAAATTACTAACAACAGACCGGGATATCAAACTGCCATCTCGGATTTTTGAGTTTTTTTTATTCAAAATTTTGAGAAATCCAATTTTTTTTTTTTAACAAAATTTTCAAGAAAAAATCAGAATTATCCAAAAACCGGAATATATGTGATCGAGACGTATTCGGTGAATATGTGTACCAAATTTAAAGTCGATATCTTTAAAAAATGACCGTGTTATCACCTTTAACACGCGCCCTGGAGGGGGGCGAAATCCGCCCACCCCTCCGGTTTTTCGAGGATAGCGCAAAAACGGCGGCGCGCAGCGCCGCCGTTTTTTGTATACCTGTTTAGAAATGAACTTCCCGCATTATGTAAAATTCTTGGCCTCAGGTCATCTCAGGTCAGGTCACCAGACCAGGTCACGTGATGACCTCAACCCCAAAACGTTTGCAGTAGTACCACAGCCACAGTTTAACGCCGATCGGTTTCAATCTTGCAGGACTTCATAAGGTCATAGATACCAACAATTTGTTCATCTCGGATTTCTAATATCGGTGACCTAAGGTCAGGTCAATTGTGTGACCGCCAACACGGTTTTATCAATAACTATCGACATAATGCAGATAGAGAAGAGAAAACGGTACCAATATGTTTGTCTCGTCGAGACACGTCTCCCAATATGCAACATGACCAACTTGGGTCACCACTTGACCTTGACCTGAGGTCAAATTTCACAGTTGACCTAAGCCGGTCACCATGAATATGATTCGAAGCGCCTTGACAAGACACACGCGATGGCGTAAACATTATTGCTTTATCTTTATTAGGTAAAAGGTTATTTGGGGAAAACAGTTTTGAAAACAAAATCACCTTTTTGACATTCGATGACCTCTGGAGCCTAAACTATTGACCTGAGCTCAAATCTGATGACACCTATGTCGATTGCATTTTCCAATGACTTTCGATTGC
Source organism: Chirona hameri (assembly GCA_036785665.1). Lineage (NCBI taxonomy): Eukaryota > Metazoa > Arthropoda > Thecostraca > Balanomorpha > Balanidae > Chirona > Chirona hameri. The sequence continues at coordinate 377,420 of JAXIVJ010000122.1, read as the reverse complement.
TTTTTTCCGTTTGCTGCTAACTATAATAGTTCCCGAGATATTTGGGGGTGTTCGAACCTAAGTCTTGAAAACTTGCAAATCTGACCCTTGATGACCTCTGGTGACCTCAATATTGACCTGAAAAAAAAAATGAACGAAATACTTTCGAAAGAGCTTGTCTCGAGCTATCTAACGTCGTTTCCCGTTTGTCGCTAGGTTGCGTGGTTTTCGAGATCATAGGGGGGGGGGGCGAAATCCGCCCCCCCTCCAGGGCGTGTAATTATCAGAGGCCCTCCAGGGCGCGTGTTAAATGACAAAAAATCGACCACTTCTCACAGCATTACTATGCTTAAAAAAACGCATTTCCATTTTTGCTTTTTACTTATATTTATATGGAACAAACAATGTTCTAAGGTCATTTTAGGCGCTCTATACGAAAAACAAACCCATAAACATGTGTTACAACGCCTAATGACCGTAATCTGCAGTTTGACCTCGTGACCTCGGATGACCTTGACCTGACCTAAAGTCATAAACAGCTTAGAAAGGTACTTAGAAGTGTCAGACACACGAATGATACCGATTTATCGACAGTTTATGCGTTTAATATCGCAATTTTGCGTGACAATTCCATCCATCGAGACCTTTTGACACGGTTAAAAAAATTGTACTTGACCTGACCTGTGACGTCATCGGTGACCCCGAGGTTAACAATATTATGTTCTCCTCGATAAATTTCACAGGGCTATCGAACGCCGTTTGGATTTTTAAATTCGGTCCAGTAGTTCCGGAGATCAGAGGGGGGGGGGGCTAAAAATAGCCCCCCCCCCCAGTAAGTCGCGTTATGAAATATACCCCAGTAACTCGCGGGTTAATGGACCATTAGTGAGAGCTCTGACAGGTACACAGAGAGTGTCCTTTTATCGTCGGCTCTCTATAGGTGAATGAAGCTTGAATTGTTGTGTATACATTAAGCTAACAATATTGATTAGATTAGGGCACAATTAGGTTGTCTGAAATTGTTAACGGTAAAATTAAAATACGTGCTATCATGTGTCAATACATTTACTTACAAGCATTGATATCTGCACTATTCTTGTGTTAATTTTATTAATGAATTATTTGTCCAAGTAGGTATCTAAAAACAAGAAATTACAGCCTTCACTTGATGTGTACTGCCTGCATTGGCCATAAGCTTGTGAGTGGTATGCGCCACAAATCAAGCTTGGTTGGCTTTCTTATTATATTCTTATTAATAATCCTGCAGTGAGATTCCTGCTGTTCGAGCATGCAAAAAAACACCAGAACTATTCAACTCTGGCGGGATTCTATCCTTTGGCGACTGCGATGCCTGCCTTAAATAATCATAAACACCTAAGACACAATACAATCAAACCGATAATCAAATAAATCCAACAAACAAGCGTAGCCACTGCGTTTCTTTTATCATCAATGTCTACCAGTCACAACGAAGCGCGCCTTATCACTTGGAACGGCTGCAAGAGCCAGGCAAAGCCAGAGCACGACAGACTTGGTAGCGAGCCTGAGACGCATGGCCAGAAACGTGTTTGGCCGACGACGCTGTACTTGACCTTGAAGAGCAATGCATGCAGTGTTCGACAGGTGGTGCATGACCTGTTTTTGCTGCAACCTTCACACGCTAGGCTGCCTGTTCACACGCTAGGCTGCCTGTTTGTGGTGCATCAGTTGCAACGTGAGCTGCATTGCTGTGCATGGCTGTCAATCGGTTGGATATTGTTCTGCAGATTGTTTATTTCATTTTATAACCTTTGCTCATGTTGAAAAAATATAGATTACAAATGGAGCTATTTATTCGCTTTGCGGTGTCTTCAGAGCAATAGCAGACATGCAAGGTTGCGGCTTTTGTTTTCTTTGCAAATATAAAAAAGATATAAACATGCTACCCTATACACATACAAAACATCGCGGTCCCAAGCAACACGATATTCAAGAAGTCACGATACGTCCGCAGCGCTAAACACTGTCCGGCGTCTCGTCTCTCCGTTGCTATACTTATCCCGCTGCCGCGATGAGATCGCCCGAGTTATATAACTGGACTCGGGACGCCGCGGTGCGCCTGCACCAAATGTTTGCCGCGCGCCGCCGTCAGCACGCGTTACATAACGGCTCAAAGGCGTACTAGAGCCGCCAGTTTCCGACTCCACAACACCCACACAGCCCACGACACGGCGATATGAAGGCGTTACAACGTCAGCCAATCCACGGTAACAGTATCTCTTTATTGCGTGCTAGAGCTATGCCACATTCTGGCTTTAAAACCGACAGCCCACACAAACTTTGATATGCAGTCGTCACAATTCATAACGACTGGTCGGTAGGTACCTTCGCAACAACGCAACTCACCAACTCCGCCATTGGAAGGGAAGTGAATACGTGCCTTACTAACGACCTGGAGGTACCTGCGTGCTAGAGCTGCCGCTTTTGGGCTGTTCAAAGCCCACAGCTCACGTAAACCTTGATGTGAAGGCGTCATGTTCATGGCTTCGCCCGCGCTGACTGTGATGGGGCTGTAAATGCAGGCCGATTTACTACACCCATCATATACAAGCCAAACTAAGGTAATGTCATCTCAGGCCGGGATGGTCTGTAGGCTTTCACAGTCAATTGGATGCTCTGTTGGTGGGGTGTGATATCTATCTAGTTTTGGATTTTTTAGCAGCCTCGGACTTTCTCAAAGTTTTACAATGATGTAATTGTGCTCAGTGTTGGTCCCAAAATGTGTTTTTACCTCGTTTGTCAGTGTAGATATAAGTAACAGATTCAATATTTAGGACCACAGCCCGAAAATCTGCAAATCTACCACCCAGCGCTGTGGGAATACTTGGCCCACTCCACTGTTGTTAAAGGGACATTCCCACCTTAACACTAGTTTTGAGTTGAGATAGCTAAGTTAGTGGCCTTAGAGCGAAACTTAGGGGGGTAACATTGAAAACAAACACAGATATCTGGTCTAAGAGAAATTCAATTGTGATTTTAAAATTTGGGCCTTAGTAAGGCCCACCCTTATATGGAGTTCTGTACCGATGACGTCAGCTCTCGTTATGGCCGGGTGTACTTGTTTGGAATGAAACCTTGATTTTCTATGATCGCGAATCGTGATGTTTGATTGTTGATTGATGGGTTACGCCATGCGATCAACATTTGACCAGTTTGAATCTTTTTAAGTCAATAATTTCAATTTAAGAGCAATCAGGTATGCCTCGAATACCCTGTGTTGTGTGTGGCGAATCAAAGATTTATACTACGGTGTACAGGTGAGTCGTCATGCTATTTCATTTACCAACAGCTAACGGCCCAACAGGTTCCTATTTTCCTATCAACGTATTCACTAATTATGCTGTGATTATCGTTTCAAATATCACAAGAGCATAAGCCAGACAGAAGGCAATTTGTTTAGCATTAGGATAAAAAAAATATTTGGGTAATCAGACGCCTATGACAGATACTTTTGTTTAAAAAAATAAGTGGGAAAATATGCCACGTGCCATTATTTTAAGATTGAAAAGAAGGTTTTGACACATTACAAAATTGAAAGAGGAAATTGTACTTTTACGTTACCCTGAGGAGGATTTCAAAACACATTTCACCAAATAAAAGTTGCTTATATTGTATATGAAATGCTGAAACATGCCAATTTTCTGCATTTTGTTCACATTTGGCAGGGGCTATGCCCACTGGTATTCCACTGCAACTGTATCCGCCAGTGGTGTTCTATCAATATGTTTGCTAGTGATGATGTTCATTGTTCAGTGAGCAAAATTATAAATTATGGAAATGTAAGATTATTTGACCAAAAGTGATACAGGTAGGTAATATTCGACTCAGGTAGGTACCTGTCAGTGCGCCATGTAATTCCATTCACAGTATGGCAGCATATGGTAACATCAGAAAAGCAGCTGCAATGTGCACCACAGCAAAAATTCCATATTTCTTCTGACAAAGGCATTAAACCTAACCAGGGTGTGTCAGGAAGCAATTATAATAACATAATCAAACCTGACCTAACCTTTACAGCAATTACGGTTACAGGGACCAACGTTTAGAACAATCCGCTCACTGCGCTGCAGCCCTACTGGGAGCTGTTGTACCCCAAACCCCCAGACCATCTTGTAGACAAAACCTAACCCTAAAGCGTAAATAAGTTGTCCGATGTATTAATGCAACCTAACCTAATCTAACCTATTTACAATAATAACGGCTTCGTCAGAAGAAATATGGAAATGCTGCCCTGGTGCACAATGCCTCTGTTTTTCTGATGTTACCATATGATGCTGTGACGTCATACTGTACATAAGATGGTGCACTGACAGAAAGTGTTTTACCCTGTGTCTTACCCCGTGTGACCTGCCACTGTGTCTGACCCTGTGTGACCTGCCACTGTGTCTGACCCCGTGTGACCTGCCACTGTGTCTGACCCTGTGTGACCTGCGACTGTGTCTGACCCCGTGTGACCTGTCACTGTGTCTGACCCTGTGTGACCTGCCACTGTGTCTGACCCTGTGTGACCTGCCACTGTGTCTGACCCTGTGTGACCTGCTGCTGTGTCTGACCCCGTGTGACCTGCCACTGTGTCTGACCTGTGTGACCTGCCGCTTTGTCTGACCTGTGTGACCTGCTGTTGTGTCTGACCCATGTGACCTGCTGCTGTGTCTGACCTGTGTGACCTGCTGCTGTGTCTGACCCATTTGACCTGTTGCTGTGTCTGAGCCGTGTGACCTGCTGCTGTGTCTGATCCCATGTGACCTGCTGCTGTGTCCGACCCTGGTTGTTGTACGCTGGTTGTTGTACTGTATGTTGGTGTGGTCGTGCCATGACCTGAGCTCCCCCCCCCCCTTGAGTTGACCGCCCCTCTACCCACAGGCGGTAAAGAAGCGTCTGCCCCAGTCCGAGTCGGAGCCGAGCTCAGCGGCCAAGCGTCCCTCGAAGGAGGCAGGCAGGGCTGGCCAGCTGACCGAGCGCAGCAAGGTGGCCGCCCGCTTCCGGCCGGCCTATTTCCCTTCCCTTCACCTGCGTTTTTGCCTGAAGCAGATCGTTCTCATTTAAATAATCTGGATGACTGTGTTGTACGGTACCTTTTTTATTTTGCTCGGTAAAGGCTGAATAGGGACACTGTCGTGTGGTTTTGGTAACCAAAGGATGCATTTTGTCGCATTATTCGTGAAGGAAGCACATTTCGGTTTGATAATAGTTGATCAGGTTGTTGCATCTGGCTAGTCAAGGGTGGGCACAATGTCGTGTATGATACTGTTAACTGTTCCCTGCACTGCGATACGAAAATAAATGTAGAAAGCATTACACTGTCTGCGAAATAAAATCATCAAGAATACAAATCGGAATATCAAACGGAAGATTTCGTGATCAGTGTCCTAAGTATGCTGTATGGTCTGTACTCTGTGCACAAATTTTCAGCGAAATCGAGATACACGGCGGACCTTCGTATGTATGACCGTCCGTATTTCGTAAGATACGAAAATCCAAGACCAAAAACATTGGATTCGTGATCAGCGCATCGGATATGGTTTGTGGAACAATTTTCAGCGAAATCGAGATACCCGGCGGACCTACGTATGCATAGGCGTATGAACAGGGGGAGGGGCAGCCCCCCCCCCCCAACATTTTTTTATTTTACCATTACGCCTATGGGCGTTGCATGGAAAGAATCGACTTCAGAATCCTCCGTCCCCCCCCCCCAACTTGAACATAGTTCCGACGTCCCTGTTCGTATGTATGTATGACCGTCCGTATTTCGTAAGGTACGAAACAATCCCAGATCAAAAACATTGGATTCGTGATCAGCGTATCGGATATGGTCAGTGTATCAATTTTCAGCGAAATCGAGATGCCTCAAATATCAAACTACATTTGGAATAAATCTGCTCCTAGTTTGACGGTGGTGTACGAAGAAGCATACGTTTCAATGGTTGATTTTGTATTCAAAGCGCCAGAATTGTCTAGAAAAAAATGTGCCATATTTTGGCAGCGTAAAGGATTTCTATATAGCTCTCTAGAGCTCAATATGACGTCATCATCCCAAATTTAAACAACTTAATTTTTATCAAGTTAAGTGTCGTTTTCGAGAAAAAACATATCAACATCGTTTTCAGCAGCACTTACTTCCTATTTTCGGGTACAACCGGCGTATATTTGACAACTTTCAGAAAGGTGGCAATGTCCCTTTAACTGTGTTGCCTCTGACGGCGACATTGGCGGTTATATAACCGCGGCAGTTGCGGCGCCCTTGAACCTTTCAGCACCACCATCACCACATTTGTGCCGGTGACATTTCGAAGCTGCTAAGATAACTCAGCCGTAGTTATAGGTTCCCAGCTCAGTTATGGTGACGTCATCTGGCCGAGTGACGTCATCTGGCCGCGTGACATCATCTGGCCGAGTGACGTCATCTGACCGAGTGACGTCATCTGGCCGCGTGACGACCTGGTTTCCTCGTCCTTGCAAAAGTCATTGTTGTTGATATGACAATTTAGTTTCTAGTCTAGCCAAGTTTATAGTCTAGTTTGTGTCTAGTCTAGACGCTTTTCTTCAATCCAACGGCCGGATAACCCACCCGACGACGCTGGGGTTCTTCTGCTACCATTGAGTGACGTTGGATCACATGCGATCTGCGATCTGAATAGTGTTGACACCGTCCCAACCCAGCTGCACAAATGGTGATCATGACCATGTCCACAGCAGAAGTATGAGCGATTCACGATGGCTGACCACATTGTGAGATGCTCGCGCTTCCTCCGTGGTCCATACCACCATGGCAGCAGCCCTCTCCTCCAACATTCCAGTCGAAACAATGAAGTCACTGATGGATGAAATATAGGTACCGATACAAACATCCACTTATTTTCGGAACAACACAAGATGTCACGACCACCAAAAACATATTAATCACCGAATCGTGACTTGCGACAAATGTAAGAACAGCATCGGTCCGGCAACGTCATCACTTCACTCATCGCTGAACTGGTATGGTTCAGACATGTTCCCTCGCTGATCGCTGAACTTCCCTCGCTCATCACTAAACTGGTATGGTTCAGACATGTTCCCTCGCTGATCGCTGAACTTCCCTCGCTCATCGCTGAACTGGTATGGTTCAGACATGTTCCCTCGCTGATCGCTGAACTTCCCTCGCTCATCACTAAACTGGTATGGTTCAGACATGTTCCCTCGCTGATCGCTGAACTTCCCTCGCTCATCACTAAACTGGTATGGTTCAGACATGTTCCCTCGCTGATCGCTGAACTTCCCTCGCTCATCACTAAACTGGTATGGTTCAGACATGTTCCCTCGCTGATCGCTGAACTTCCCTCGCTCATCACTAAACTGGTATGGTTCAGACATGTTCCCTCGCTGATCGCTGAACTTCCCTCGCTCATCACTAAACTGGTATGGTTCAGACATGAGACACGTGGGTGCACGGTGCCAACCAACAAAGGCCTCTGTCTGCACAATCAGCATTGGTGGCGGGAGTCTAGTGCGATGACAATGAGACATATAAGGCGTGACAATGCGACATATAAGGCGTGACAATGAGACATATAAGGCGTGGCAATGCGACATATAAGGCGGGACAATGCGACATATAAGGCGTGGCAATGCGACATATAAGGCGTGACAATGCGACATATAAGGCGTGACAATGCGACATATAAGGCGTGACAATGCGACATATAAGGCGTGACAATGCGACATATAAGGCGGGACAATGCGACATATAAGGCGGAGCAATGCGACATATAAGGCGTGACAATGCGACATATAAGGCAGGACAATGCGACATATAAGGCGGGACAATGCGACATATACCTGAGGGAACTACACCACGCGGGACAATGCGACATATAAGGTGGGGCAATGCGACATATACCTGAGGGAACTACACCACGCGGGACAATGCGACATATAAGGTGGGGCAATGCGACATATAAGGCGGGGCAATGTGACATATAAGGCGGGGCAATGCGACATATAAGGTGGGGCAATGCGACATATAAGGTGGGGCAATGCGACATATACCTGAGGGAACTACACCACGCGGGACAATGAGACATATAAGGTGGGGCAATGCGACATATAAGGCGGGCAATGTGACATATAAGGCGGGACAATGCGACATATACCTGACGGAACTACACCACGCGTGACGATGAGACATATAAGGTGGGGAAATGCGACATATACCTGAGGGAACTACACCACGCGGGACAATGCGACATATATGGTGGGGCAATGCGACACATACCTGAGGGAACTACACCACGCGGGACAATGCGACATATAAGGTGGGCAATGCGACATATACCTGACTGAACTACACCACGCGGGACAATGAGACATATAAGGTGGGACAATGCGACATATACCTGAGGGAACTACACCACGCGGGATAATGCGACATATAAGGTGGGACAATGCGACATATAAGGTGGGACAATGCGACATATAAGGCGGGACAATGCGACATATAAGGCGCGACAATGCGACATATAAGGCGTGGCAATGCGAGATATAAGGCGTGACAATGAGACATATAAGGCGAGGCAATGCGACATATAAGGCGTGACAATGCTACATATAAGGCGTGACAATGCGACATATAAGGCGGGGCAATGCGACATATAAGGCGTGACAATGCGACATATAAGGCGTGACAATGCGACATATAAGGCGTGGCAATGCGAGATATAAGGCGTGACAATGCGACATATAAGGCAGGGCAATGCGACATATAAGGCGTGACAATGCGACATATAAGGCGGGACAATGCGACATATAAAGCGGGGAAAAGCGACATATAAGGCGGGACAATGCGACATATAAGGCGTGACAATGCGACATATAAGGTGGGACAATGCGACATATAAGGCGTGGCAATGCAACATATAAGGCGTGACAATGCGAAATATAAGGCGGAGCAATGCGACATATAAGGCGTGACAATGCGACATATAAGGCGGGGCAATGCGACATATAAGGCGTGACAATGCGACATATAAGGCGTGACAATGCAACATATAAGGCGTGACAATGCGACATATAAGGCGGGACAATGCGACATATAAGGCGGGGCAATGCGACATATAAGGCGTGACAATGCGACATATAAGGCGTGGCAATGCGAGATATAAGGCGTGACAATGCGACATATAAGGCGAGGCAATGCGACATATAAGGCGTGACAATGCGACATATCAGGTGGGACAATGCGACATATAAGGCGGGGGCAATGCGACATATAAGGCGTGACAATGCGACATATAAGGCGTGGCAATGCGACATATAAGGCGTGACAATGCGACATATAAGGCGGGGCAATGCGACATATAAGGCGTGACAATGCGACATATAAGGCGTGGCAATGCGAGATATAAGGCGTGACAATGCGACATATAAGGCGAGGCAATGCGACATATAAGGCGTGACAATGCGACATATAAGGCGTGACAATGCGACATATACCTGAGGGAACTACACCACACGGGACAATGCGACATATAAGGTGGGACAATGCGACATATAAGGCGTGACAATGCGACATATACCTGAGGGAACTACACCACGCGGGACAATGCGACATATATGGTGGGGCAATGCGACATATACCTGAGGGAACTACACCACGCGGGACAATGCGACATATATGGTGGGGCAATGCGACATATACCTGACTGAACTACACCACGCGGGACAATGAGACATATAAGGTGGGGCAATGCGACATATACCTGAGTGAACTACACCACGTAGGACAATGAGACATATAAGGTGGGGCAATGCGACATATACCTGAGGGAACTACACCACGCGGGACAATGCGACATATAAGGTGGGACAATGCGACATATAAGGTGGGACAATGCGACATATAAGGCGGGACAATGCGACATATAAGGCGTGACAATGCGACATATAAGGCGGGACAATGCGACATATAAGGCGTGACAATGTGACATATAAGGCGTGACAATGCGACATATAAGGCGTGACAATGCGACATATAAGGCGTGACAATGCGACATATAAGGTGGGACAATGCGACATATAAGGCGTGACAATGCAACATATAAGGCGTGACAATGCGACATATAAGGCGGGACAATGCGACATATAAGGCGGGGCAATGCGACATATAAGGCGTGACAATGCGACATATAAGGCGTGACAATGCGACATATAAGGCGTGACAATGCGACATATAAGGCGAGGCAATGCGACATATAAGGGGAGGCAATGCGACATATAAGGCGTGACAATGCGACATATAAGGCGTGACAATGCGACATATAAGGCGGGGAAATGCGACATATAAGGCGTGACAATGCGACATATAAGGCGTGACAATGCGACATATAAGGCGTGGCAATGTGAGATATAATGCGTGACAATGCGATATATAAGGCGTGGCAATGCGAGATATAAGGCGTGACAATGCGACATATAAGGCGGGGCAATGCGACATATAAGGTGTGACAATGCGACATATAAGGCGGGGAAATGCGACATATAAGGCGTGACAATGCGACATATAAGGCGTGACAATGCGACATATAAGGCGGGGAAAAGCGACATATAAGGCGGTGCAATGCGACGTATAAGGCGGGGCAATGCGACATAACGTTACAATATTGCCCTCAATCTCCTTCACCATTTGCTCTATTGTGCTGCCACTCAAACAAATCGCTAAATATAGAACCCTTTTTCGGTAGGCAACTCCTCGGGCAAGTCATGATATGGCTAGAGCTGACACTTGACTCAGACTGGTCAACTGTCAGCTCTAGTCAAACAGACGTCTAAGTAGGACACATACATAAGCTAAATATTGTGAATAGTTTGTTTATGGGTCAAGAACTTATAGCTTTAGCTAGTTATAGTTAAATGTCTGCAGGAGTCACATCTTCAGCCAAGTCACGATATGACGATCATGAAGCTGCTCGAGTAAGGTCTAGGCAAACAGCTAGCTAAATAATAAAATAGTAAATAGACAGCTAACTATTCAAGCAGCTATCTGCAGTAGTCGTATTGTCAAGCAAGTCACGATACTCCACCTGGTCAAGCCAGGTCTAGTCATGCAGCTGTCTAAATACAACACATAAAGCTAAATATCTAAAAGATTGAACTAATGGGGTAATAAAATATTAAACCCAATAGCTACATATCTACAGGAGCCAAATCTTCAAGCACGCCAAGTCAGAGTCGCTAACGTCCGCGGTAATAAACTGAACTTTTGTCGCTGAGCAACGGTCTAAAAATAGCTCTCTGGACCAGTGACCTCTGCGGTCAGTGACCTCTCGACCAGTGACCTCTGCGGTCAGTGATCTCTGGACCAGTGACCTCTGCGGTCAGTGATCTCTGGACCAGTGACCTCTGCGGTCAGTGATCTCTGGACCAGTGACCTCTGCGGTCAGTGATCTATGGAGCAGTGACCTCTGCGGTCAGTGACCTCTGGAGCAGTAGCCTCTGCGGTCAGTGACCTCTGTAGCAGTGACCTCTGCGGTCAGTGACCTCTGCGGCCAGTGACATCTGCGGTCAGTGACCTGGAGCAGTGACCTCTGCAGTCAGTGACCTTTGGAGCAGTGACCTCTGCGGTCAGTGACCTCTGGAGCAGTGACCTCTGCGGTCAGTGACCTCTGGAGCAGTGACATCTGCGGTCAGTGACCTCTGGAGCAGTGACCTCTGCGGTCAGTGACCTTTGGAGCAGTGACCTCTGCGGTCAGTGACCTCTGGAGCAGTGACCTCTGCGGTCTGTGACCTCTGGAGCAGTGACCTCTGATGTCAGTGACCTCTGTAGCAGTGACTTATGCGGTCAGTGACCTCTGGAGCAGTGACCTCTGCGGTCAGTGACCTCTGGATCAGTGACATCTGCGGTCAGTGACCTCTGGAGCAGTGACCCCTGCGGTCAGTGACCTCTGGAGCAGTGATATCTGCTGTCAGTGACATCTGGAGCAGTGACCTCTGCGGTCTGTGACCTCTGGAGCAGTGACCTCTGCGGTCAGTGACTTATGTAGCAGTGACCTCTGCGGTCAGTGATCTCTGGAGCAGTGACCTCTGCGGTCAGTGACCTCTGGAGCAGTGACCTTTGCGGTCAGTGACCTCTGGAGCAGTGACCTATGCGGTCAGTGACCTCTGGAGCAGTGACCTCTGCGGTCAGTGACCTCTGGAGCAGTGACATCTGCGGTCAGTGACCTCTGGAGCAGTGACCTTTGCGGTCAGTGACCTTTGGAGCAGTGACATCTGCGGTCAGTGACCTCTGGAGCAGTGACCTCTGCGGTCAGTGACCTCTGGATCAGTGACATCTGCGGTCAGTGACCTCTGGAGCAGTGACCTCTGCGGTCAGTGACCTTTGGAGCAGTGACATCTGCGGTCAGTGACCTCTGGATCAGTGACCTCTGTGGTCAGTGACCTCTGGAGCAGTGACCTCTGCTGTCAGTGACCTCTGGAGCAGTGACCTCTGCGGTATGTGACCTCTGGAGCAGTGACATCTGCTGTCAGTGACCTCTGTAGCAGTGACCTCTGTGGTCAGTGACCTCTGGAGCAGTGACCTCTGCGGTCAGTGACCTCTGGAGCAGTGACATCTGCGGTCAGTGACCTCTGGAGCAGTGACCTCTGCAGTCAGTGACCTCTGGAGCAGTGACCTCTGCTGTCAGTGATCTCTGCTGTCAGTGACCTCTGGACCAGTGACCTCTGGAGCAGTGACCTCTGGAGCAGTGACATATGCGGTCAGTGACCTCTGCGGTCAGTGACCTCTGCGGTCAGTGACCTCTGGAGCAGTGACCTCTGCGGTCAGTGACCTCTGGAGCAGTGACCTCTGCGGTCAGTGACCTCTGCGGTCAGTGACCTCTGCGGTCAATGACTTCTGCGGTCAGTGACCTCTGGAGCAGTGACCTCTGCGGTCAGTGACCTCTGTGACCTCTGCGGTTGCCTGCAAAGCACTCGGCAATCTGGAACGCGCAGATGGGGGCTCGATAACCGGCGCGTAGTAACACCGCCTCTGCGTGTGTGTGTTGAGTGCAGCGGGCTCTGTGTGTGTGTGTTGAGTGCAGCGGGCTCTGTGTGTGTGTGTTGAGTGCAGCGGGCTCTGTGTGTGTGTTGAGTGCAGCGGGCTCTGTGTGTGTGTTGAGTGCAGCGGGCTCTGTGTGTGTGTTGAGTGCAGCGGGCTCTGTGTGTGTGTTGGGTGCAGTGGTCTCTGTGTGTGTGTGTGTGTGTGTGTGTGTAGGGTGCAGCGGGTTGCGTAACTCGTCAGAATAGCTCGGCTATTTACGAGCATTGAAACGTTTCGCTCGCACGTGGGTGATATCAACGTCATATCAATGATGTCGATTGTAGTTTGCCGGTAATTATTTTTATAGAGTTAATAATATAGGTTATTTATAGAGACATTAAACAAGTGAATGTAATATGGAATAACGTGGTCACAAAAAGCGTAAAGGTGTTTTTGTATGCTAGGATATGTATCTTGGAAAGTTGAAATAATTACAGGTCTATAAATGTATGTTTTTATATTGATTACTAATATTTGCATTGGAAGGATTGTTGTTGATTGAATGTTTTTTATCAGGACCCACACTCAGATTTTGTTGCGCGGACCCTAACCCCGCCATCCTATTGCGGAATTCCAGGTCATTAGCAAAATGTTGTGATGGGAGTTTTATGTCGCAACGATTCAGGGCAGTCCGCCAGGCCCGCTAGCTTCATCTGACCTTTAACACGCGCACGGCCGTGGGTCTGTGCCAAACACGAACGTCCGGGGGGGGGGGGTGATTTCAACACCACACCAGGTCACCAGAGGTTATCAAAGGTCAGATTTTCCAGTTTTTTTTTACTTTGCTCCAGAAACACCCAGATATTACAGGAGCTATGATAGCTAGGAACAAACGGAAACAAAACAATAGAAAGCTCTTGAAAATTAAATCGCCAAATGATGCTCAACTTTTGTTCAGGTCAATATTTTAGGCTGCAGAGGTCATCAAAGGTTAATAAGGATATTTTTCCAAAACTGTTTTTTCACAAATAACTGTTTACCTAAAAACGATATGGCAATAGTTTTGACGCCATCGTGTTTGTCTCGTCAAGGCGCTTCAAATTGTGTTCATGTGCACCAGGTTAGGTCAACATATAAATTTGACCTTAGGTCAAGGTCAAGTGTAGGCCCACAAGTAGGTCAAATTGCATATTTGGAGATGTGTCTTGACGAGGCAAACACATTAGTACCGATTTCACATCTCTATCGTCATTCTGTTGAGAGTTATATATAAAAAAGTGTTGGAGACCTCAGATGACCTCGACTAACCCTGTAGGGGTCACAGAACAACAATTTTACCTGGGTCATCATGAATGGCTTATAATAACATGATCCAGAAGGAATTGGGCTGATATCATGCGTATCTTCGGAATAGGAAGCATTTTCATATTTCCCCATTGACTTATAATGGGGAGGTCACGAAATTGACTCGACCTAAGGTCACCGATATAAAAAAATCCGAGATATACGAATTGTAGTTACCTATGACCTTATGAAATCCTGCATGTTTTAAACCGATCGGCTAACAACCCTGGCTGTGATATGACCGCACACTTTTTGGAGGTGGGGTCACGTGACCTGGCCTGGTGATCTGACCTGAGATGACCCGAGGTAAAACAAAATCACTATATGTGGGTAATTGATGTTCAAGCACGTGTGCCAAATTTGGTGGCGCTGCACGCAGACGTTTTTCCGCTATTCAGGAACAACCGCAGGGGTGAGGGAATCACTCCCCAGGCCGTACGCGTGTTAACGCGGCCGCTACTGCCAGCCATGGGCCATTCCAGACATGCAGCCATTCCAGCCACAGGCCATTCCAGATATGCAGCCATTCCGGCCACGGGCAATTCCAGACATACAGCCATTCCAGCCACGGGCCATTCCAGACATGCAGCCATTCCAGCCACGGGAAATTCCAGACATGCAGTCATTCCAGCCACGGGCAATTCCAGACATACAGCCATTCCAGCCACGGGCCATTCCAGACATGCAGCCATTCCAGCCACGGGTAATTCAAGACATGCAGCCATTCCACCCATGTTCAATTCCAGACATGCAGCCATTCCAGCCATGGGCCATTCAAGACATGCAGCCATTCCAGCCACGGGCCATTCCAGACATACAGAAAAAGAGTCTCGAACCAGTGTTCGTCACGAGCCCACCAACCCCCAGCCCAGCCCGGCCCAGGCCCATGAACACCAAGCCCAGGCCCGGACCAGGCCCTGTCAAATTAATAATGTTGAGGCCCAGGCCCGGTCCGGCTCGTTCAGATTAAGCATACCATTATTTCCACCAACAAAAACAAAATGCCACAGCTACAGCAACAGTGCGTTGCTGTGTAAGTGAACTGTTGGTTAAAATATGTGTAAGCTTACCTGAGCTTGCGCGCATTACTGCAAAATTATCAGCCCAGGCCCGTCCAGAGCCCGGTGATTTCCTTAAAGTTGAGGCCCGGCCCAGGCCTGGCTCATAGCCCCATAAGGGTAGCCCGGCCCGTGGCGAACTCTGGTCTGTAGTACTACTGCATATATCTATGATAGTACTGGTATCATTGATTTGAGTGTTGAAACACTATTCAATCAATAATTATTATGGTGGCTCAATATCACTCACCTGTGTGTTTGCTATGAAAGTGAAGTGAACTGCTGGTTAAAATATTTTGAGCTCTGACCTGAGCTTGTGCGACGCGCGCATTACTTCAAAATTGTCGGCCCAGGCCCATCCAGAGACCAGTTCATGGCCCATAGGGCCACCCCGGCCCATGACGAACTCTGGCTCGAACCTAAGGTTACTATAACAACAGGTTAGGCAGATCATACGTCACAAATTTTGAGGCTGTATGACTGTACTAAGGCTGTATGACCAAGACTTTATGTCTGAGGCTGTATGACCAAGCCTGTATGTCTGAGGCTGTATGGCCAAACTGATCCGGTTTTTGGAATCAGCAGATCTCCACCAATCCATAAAGGTAAGGCGAGCCAACATTTCCCCAGTAGGATCTTCAGACGGGCATCCCAAACACACCGGATTCCCCGTTGGCTCATGTGTTGAATGAAGGCCGCGGATCATGACTTCAGTGACGTCATCACTTAGGAATGTCAAACATTTGGCGGGGCTCTCGAACCCACCTTGTCTAAGGGTGAGTTAGATTGAAGCTCAGCACTCTCCTGGAATGAACGGAAAATTATTTCGATTTTTGTTTAACCCTATTAGTGGCAGGGGGGCAGATTCTGCCCACCCCTCAGGGTTTCCGCAGATATCCCCCGAACGGCTAAGAGCAGACCCATGCAATTTTGGGACTTTTCCTAGAATTGAATTCCGCATATGGCGTAAATGTTTTGAGTTCCTAACCTTAACAAAGGCGGTTCCAGAACCCAGTTTTTGGAGGATTTTTGCTGTGACATTTGGCGATAATACGGAGATGCGATCTTCACGGCTTCTTCATAACTGCCTGAAGTATAAAGGAGTTACATAGGTTTACGTTGATTGAAACAAGTGCATCTTATTTTATTTTAGTTAACTATAATAAATATTGCACGGCAGAGGCGGTTTCAGGGACTTGAAGAGAGGAGGTTTACAGGAAGTTTTTTATATATATTTTGCCTCCCTTTTTCGCTAATCTGGAACCGCCTATGGCTGCAAATATGCTGTATAACTGTTGCGTCCGATGTCACAATAGCGCACCATTTCATTTATCGAGAAAAAAAAGACGGATATATAAGACATTTATTTTACCCCCAAAGTTAGTGACCTGAAATGGCTATGATTTTTGAATTTTCAAAAGTCGCCATAATATATCAATCCCCAATTCAATCTATCTATCCCAATTAGTTGCGTTGGAATTAGTTGATAAACAAAACAGCTGTTTTGGATCACAAATATCTCTAATATTTGTAGTTTTTGCCCCTCTGTTACCCCCTATCAAAAAAATCGTTTTGTTATATTTTAAGAAATCTAGATCGTGTTGAGGGGAATCAAACGACTTTTCATTTTCGAAAATGGGACGGGTAGAACTCGAGATCTCCGGGGGCGGAATCCTCCCTCCCCCTGTCACTAATAAGTGTAGCCAGGAGCCTGCCACTAATAGGGTTAAATGCTTTGAGAGTAGTACTTACGAATTGTGCGTGCATAGTTCCTCTGCACTGTTTCAAGGGCTGCAGATCCAAAGTCCTGCGATGACAACTCCTTGCGGCGCTAATTTTCACAGCATATATCATTTGCTTTATTTTTTCGGAATGACATCAAACCGTCTATTTATCATCGGACGTGGCCTGTTGAGTTTGCAGCACGTGACTACAGCGGAAGATAACGTCACTGAACATTTGCTCCGGCTCTGCACCCGTTCTCAGGCATCCGGCTGTGGACGTCTTATTTCGTCATTTAATTCAACGCTCATGAACACAACACAGCTTATTTTGTTATTTAATTTGGCTCTCGGTAACGGTGCACGTCTTAGTTAGTTATGTCAGAGAACCACATATGGGCAACTACCATACCAAATTTCAAAATGATATCATTATTTTTGACTGACTTATGGCATATATACTATGTGTAAATGATGACGTCATATTTTGAATTTGCGTTTTTGAGCTTTTATTGACCAGATACAAACAAATAAATGCCAACCCTGTATTTCTGAGACAAAACTGATATAGAAACATGCCTTCTACATTTATATTTATCACTGACAAATGTTGACCATCAGTGACCTAAACTTGACCTGAACTTGACACTAGCTTCACGAAAATGAAGTCAGGTGGTAAAATGACTCACTATCGAATTATACGCGTAAAAGCATCCATAAAACATGTGCTGCATGACTTTCGTAGATATTTTGTGTATATTGACCTTTTGTGACCTGACCTTGACCTTGACCTTTTCCAAGAATCTCACTTCAGCTCATGTGGGATGTGTATCATTTCTTTAAGTGCGCTTTGGGTGATCATGGTCGAAATCGAAGGCTTTGGATGGCAGGTACGGTCCATAAGCACAATACCTTTATTTTGGCCTTTGACTTGACACGTGACCTGGCATGTGACCTTATTTTGTCATTTTTAAGTGTGCGTTAGGTTCATCGCATTAACCCTCGCCCTACGGGAGCTTTTTTCACCTTCGTCCTACGGGGAAGGCCTGACAGCCCCCCCCCCCCATGCTAACTTCCAAACCAAGCAACTTAGAGCAATGCAGTAATAACCAGTATGTTGCCTGTCATGAGAGAAATCTAACAGTATGCGATTTTTAGGTTTCAGGTCAACGGGTGATCTTTCAGGTCAAGTGAATGACCTCGGATCGACCACGTCCAGAACAGCGATTTTGCTCTGTCAGAAAACCTAAAAATTAGAAATTGATAAATGTAAATAACAAGGCATGCTCCCTAGATCAGTTTTGTCTCAGAAATACAGAAAATGTAATTATTTGTTCGTATCTTGTCCGAAAAAGGAAAAACAAGTTATTTAAAAAAATGACGTCATTAGTTTCTTATACTTAGGGAGCCATCACTCAGTCAAAAATAGATATATTGCTTTACAATTTGGTTTGGGTATTGTCCATACTCAGTTCTCTCACATATTTTCCGTTTTTTTAATACCTTTGACGATTTTGATTTTGTGGTGAATTAAAATATATATATATATATATATATATATATATATATATATATATATATATATATATATATATATATATATATATATATATATATATATATATATATATATATATATATTTTAGGGATCAAAAACCCATTTTCTTGCAAATTAGAGATTGATATTTTAAAGAGAAAGTCATTTTATATATTCGGTCAATGGCGTTTGCAATTTGCTTCAAAACTCTGTTTTCTACGATTTTTCCAATATTTATTGTTTTCCCACCAACATGACGTCATCTAAACATGATTATCTCCCAAAATTCTTCACCAATTTCAATTAAATTTTTATAGCATACGTATAATTGTTGTAAACTCAACTACGGAAATTTTCAGAAATATGCGCCGAATGTGGAAAAAAAGTGATTTAAGAAAAACCTTAGGGGGGCCTGTCAGGCCCCCCCCCCCCCGTAGGGCAAGGGTTAAGCGCTTTCGAATGCCGCCTTGTGCGTCCCGCTGCGATCATTGGATCAATTCACCGAAGATATAAAATGACTTTCTCTTTAAAATAACGATCTCGAATTTGCAAAATTTTGGGTTTTGACCCCTAAAAGAAAAAAAAGAAAAAATACTTTAAATCACCACAAAATAATAAAAAAGTAAACAACCGTTGTGAGTACCTGAAACAAGTTTCAAGCAAATGCAGGGGAAAGGGCCTACCTTACGTCAATTGATTCTTTCAAGTCAAAGCTAAATATAACACGTGACACACACACAATTCCGTTTATTTCACATATAACATTCACATATAACAACACATGACATTCATACATACACTTGATGTTTGTGGTGTGGGAGATGATAGGGTTAAGTGTTGGAGCCAGGGTGCCATCATTGCAGTAACGGGTGACTGGTGATACGATGAAAAATGTGAGTTAAAGGCGCCAAATTTTTCACTGGTGGAACGGTGGTCGGAACGGTCTCCGGAACGGTGAAAATATAAACTGGGCAGGGTGAGCGTTTTCCGCGACTGGACGCCGTGGAATCGCGGAACAGCAGCAACATTGATTACGTCCACAGTGGTGATTTGTATTTGTTTACATCAACGACGGAATGGATCATTTATGGACGAAGTAACAACGATAAAACCACGACGAAACCAACCAATCCAACACAATCAATTTGTACAAGATGCGAGAACGGACTTCGCATGGCATATTCATGCCGTTACGACATGTATTATGAGCAAGTTCTACGCTCTGATGGTTCTAAACTGAGATTTTCGTTGAAAAATGGTAATTAAACGTCACAGAAGGGAGACAGTCTGTAGGCTGGCTCGAACGGAAATCGCGGATATCAAATGGCGAGAATAGACGGCGCCGAATCCGCCAGGACACGAACGATATTACGCGGTGTCGCCGCGACTTTCCGCGGCGGATCATCGCAACGATATCGCAAAATCACTGCGATTAATGGCCTCGTGTGCGGCCACCCTTTGCGACATAAAAAGCCATGTATAAGCCACTGTTATGTTCAATTGCTTCGATTTTGACGCCAGGAATTTGACGCCAGGAATTTGACGCCAGGAATTTGACGCCAGGAATTTGACGCCAGGAATTTGACGTCAGGAATTTGACGCCAGGAATTTTAGAGAAAGTCCTAGTCGAAATAGGCAAATGGGTTTTGGAGACGTGATAGCTGGTCATACATAATATGGATGGGAGACAACGGATCACGGATGCCTATGTTTACGGTGGCTAGATACTTATACAGTGGAATTTCCACCCGACATACTCTGCGATTGGAGGGAAGGCGGGACTCTTTGTTACTCGTCCACTCTTACATTTATGTTACTCTTCCACTCTTACATTTCTGTTACTCTTCCACTCTTACATTTCTGTTACTCTTCCACTCTTACATTTCTGTTACTCTTACACTCTTACATTTATGTTACTCTTCCACTCTTACATTTCTGTTACTCTTCCACTCTTACATTTCTGTTACTCTTCCACTCTTACATTTCTGTTACTCTTCCACTCTTACATTTCTGTTACTCTTCCACTCTTACATTTCTGTTACTCTTCCACTCTTACATTTATGTTACTCTTCCACTCTTACATTTATGTTACTCTTCCACTCTTACATTTATGTTACTCTTCCACTCTTACATTTCTGTTACTCTTCCACTCTTACATTTCTGTTACTCTTCCACTCTTACATTTATGTTACTCTTCCACTCTTACATTTATGTTACTCTTCCACTCTTACATTTTTGTTACTCTTCCACTCTTGCATTTATGTTATTCTTCCACTCTTACATTTATGTTACTCTTCCACTCTTACATTTATGTTACTCTTTTACTCTTACATTTCTGTTACTCTTCCACTCTTACATTTATGTTACTCTTCCACTCTTACATTTATGTTACTCTTCCACTCTTACATTTCTGTTACTCTTCCACTCTTACATTTCTGTTACTCTTCCACTCTTACATTTCTGTTACTCTTCCACTCTTACATTTCTGTTACTCTTACACTCTTACATTTATGTTACTCTTCCACTCTTACATTTATGTTACTCTTCCACTCTTACATTTCTGTTACTCTTCCACTCTTACATTTCAGAGCCCCGGCTATCTATTGAAGTTCGACCCCTTTGCTGTGAGCGGGATTTCAACTCGTCCGTCTTACATTTCAGATCTTCGGGTCTCCGCTAAGTTCGACAGTACACCAGCTACTGCACCGTTGTGCTGTTGGCACCAGTGACGTCATCCAGCCTGGCGTCTGAAGACTGCAGCCCTAGTCGCTATGCAGTCTGAGGGCAGCTACATGCGCGCCGTCGCAGCCGGTCTGGAGCCGGTGACGTCATCGGGGACCCGCAAGGATCAGATCAGCGCAGAGGAGAATTTCGCCATTCGCAGGAAGAATTTGCCGTAAGTAATCCGCGGTGGGGAATTTCTCGAATTTAATTTTAATTTAACAAATTTAGCAAATTATGTTTACAAATTGGTGTATATCGCTTGCCAGAAGGGAAGAAACGCTCCAACTCACCAAAATGTGTCGGTGGCAGCGCTGGATTGAAGGTTGAAAGCAAGTCACCATCGGATTTAGACGTGCAGTTTTCCTTACGAGATAGTGGAATGCAAGGATATAATAAAAACAACAAGTATTCATATTTTGATGTGAAAAATACTTTATGTATAAACTTGTATCCATATGACTGGAGCTTTTTCAAAACGTTGATGAGACAAAATGTTACATTAATTGGTTCACAGCTGGAAAATGTCCTGCTAACACAAGGCACCAATTCCTCCATCACCACTGTCACCAACAACATATCTGTGCATGACCACCAGAAGTATGTGGTTACGCCGCTGAAGCTGTAGGTAACACAGCGACACTAACGACATTAACGATATTGTGACCGCCAGAAGCACATGTTTGCTGCACTATGACAAGGTGCCGCTGCGGGTCTCCAGCGCCAGATTCCAGTACATGTACGACGACAAGGGCCGAGAGTACATCGACTGTGCAGGCAGCATTTCTGGGGGTGAGTGACTCACAAACTCCGACTCCGGGACTCGGTGAAGCAATGACTCAGTCAGATGTTTTTGGTGTAGTAAAGGTAAGCCACAATTGCTTATTCGTCAAACAAATGGTGAGCCAGTTCCAGTGGTAAGCCAATCATGCTTAGTTGTTGAGCAAATGATGTGTTAATGGTGCGCTACAAATGCTTAATCGTTGAGCCAATGATGAACCGACGATGAGGCAAGAATGCTTATTCGGTGAGTAAATGGTGAACCAAAGGTGTGCCGAATATCGACTGTTATTCGGACCACCGAGAGTGAGCCACAAATGCTTTTTCGTTGAGCCAGTGTTAAGCAGTGGATGTTTGTTCGTTGAGCCAGTGTTAAGCAGCGGATGCTTGTTCGTTGAGCCAGTGTTAAGCAGCGGATGTTTGTTCGTTGAGCCAGTGTTAAGCAGCGGATGCTTGTTCGTTGAGCCAGTGTTAAACAGCGGATGCTTGTTCGTTGAGCCAGTGTTAAGCAGCGGATGCTTGTTCGTTGAGCCAGTGTTAAGCAGCGGATGTTTGTTCGTTGAGCCAGTGTTAAGCAGCGGATGTTTGTTCGTTGAGCCAGTGTTAAGCAGCGGATGCTTGTTCGTTGAGCCAGTGTTAAGCAGCGGATGCTTTGTTCGTTGAACCAGTGTTAAGCAGCGGATGCTTGTTCGTTGAGCCAGTGTTAAGCAGCGGATGTTTGTTCGTTGAGCCAGTGTTAAGCAGCGGATGTTTGTTCTTTGAGCCAGTGTTAAGCAGCGGATGCTTGTTCGTTGAGCCAGTGTTAAGCAGCGGATGCTTGTTCGTTGAGCCAGTGTTAAGCAGCGGATGTTTGTTCGTTGAGCCAGTGTTAAGCAGTGAATGCTTGTTCGTTGAGCCAGTGTTAAGCAGCCGATGTTTGTTCGTTGAGCCAGTGTTAAGCAGCGGATGCTTGTTCGTTGAGCCAGTGTTAAGCAGCGGATGCTTGTTCGTTGAGCCAGTGTTAAGCAGCGGATGTTTGTTCGTTGAGCCAGTGTTAAGCAGCGGATGCTTGTTCGTTGAGCCAGTGTTAAGCAGCGGATGCTTGTTCGTTGAGCCAGTGTTAAGCAGTGGATGCTTGTTCGTTGAGCCAGTGTTAAGCAGTGGATGCTTGTTCGTTGAGCCAGTGTTAAGAAGCGGATGCTTGTTCGTTGAGCCAGTGTTAAGAAGCGGATGCTTGTTCGTTGAGCCAGTGTTAAGCATTGAATGCTTGTTCGTTGAGCCAGTGTTAAGCAGCGGATGCTTGTTCGTTGAGCCAGTGTTAAGCAGCGGATGCTTGTTCGTTGAGCCAGTGTTGAGCAACGGATGCTTGTTCGTTGAGCCAGTGTTAAGCAGCGGATGTTTGTTCGTTGAGCCAGTGTTAAGCAGCGGATGCTTGTTCGTTGAGCCAGTGTTAAGCATCGGATGTTTGTTTGTTGAGCCAGTGTTAAGCAGTGGATGCTTGTTCGTTGAGCCAGTGTTAAGAAGCGGATGCTTGTTCGTTGAGCCAGTGTTAAGAAGCGGATGCTTGTTCGTTGAGCCAGTGTTAAGCAGTGGATGCTTGTTCGTTGAGCCAGTGTTAAGCAGTGGATGCTTGTTCGTTGAGCCAGTGTTAAGAAGCGGATGCTTGTTCGTTGAGCCAGTGTTAAGAAGCGGATGCTTGTTCGTTGAGCCAGTGTTAAGCAGTGGATGCTTGTTCGTTGAGCCAGTGTTAAGCAGTGGATGTTTGTTCGTTGAGCCAGTGTTAAGCAGTGGATATTTGTTCGTTGAGCCAGTGTTAAGCAGCGGATGTTTGTTCGTTGAGCCAGTGTTAAGCAGTGAATGCTTGTTCGTTGAGCCAGTGTTAAGAAGCGGATGCTTGTTCGTTGAGCCAGTGTTAAGCAGTGGATGCTTGTTCGTTGAGCCAGTGTTAAGAAGCGGATGCTTGTTCGTTGAGCCAGTGTTAAGCAGTGGATGTTTGTTCGTTGAGCCAGTGTTAAGCAGTGGATGTTTGTTTGTTGAGCCAGTGTTAAGCAGCGGATGTTTGTTCGTTGAGCCAGTGTTAAGAAGCGGATGCTTGTTCGTTGAGCCAGTGTTAAGCAGTGGATGTTTGTTCGTTGAGCCAGTGTTAAGCAGTGGATGCTTGTTCGTTGAGCCAGTGTTAAGCAGCGGATGTTTGTTCGTTGAGCCAGTGTTAAGCAGCGGATGTTTGTTCGTTGAGCCAGTGTTAAGCAGTGAATGCTTGTTCGTTGAGCCAGTGTTAAGCAGTGGATGCTTGTTCGTTGAGCCAGTGTTAAGCAGTGCATGTTTGTTCGTTGAGCCAGTGTTAAGCAGTGGATGCTTGTTCGTTGACCCAGTGTTAAGAAGCGGATGCTTGTTCGTTGAGCCAGTGTTAAGCAGTGGATGTTTGTTTGTTGAGCCAGTGTTAAGCAGTGGATGTTTGTTCGTTGAGCCAGTGTTAAGCAGCGGATGTTTGTTCGTTGAGCCAGTGTTAAGAAGCTGATGTTTGTTCGTTGAGCCAGTGTTAAGCAGCGGATGTTTGTTCGTTGAGCCAGTGTTAAGCAGTGGATGTTTGTTCGTTGAGCCAGTGTTAAGCAGCGGATGCTTGTTCGTTGAGCCAGTATTAAGCAGTGGATGCTTGTTCGTTGAGCCAGTGTTAAGAAGCGGATGCTTGTTCGTTGAGCCAGTGTTAACTTTATTGGTGGCAGGCTGCTGGCTACCCCTATTAGTGACAGGGGGAGGGATTCCCTCCCCCCCCCCCCCCCCCCCCCCCCACGAGATCTCGAGATCTACCCGTCCGATTTTCACAAATCAGACAGTGTTTGATTCACCTCAACACGTTTTACATTTCTAAAAAATAAAAAATACATAATTTGATAGGGGGCAACAGGAGGGCAAAAACGACCAATATTAGTGGTATTTGTGATCCAACACAGCTGTCATGTTTATCAACTGATTTCAACGCAACTAGTGGGAATCGATAGAGATTGAAATGGGGATTGATATATGATGGTGACTTTTTAAAATTCAAAAATCATAGGCGTTTTCAGGTCACTAAATTTGTGGGGGGAAATGAATGCCTTATAAAACAGTATGTTTTCTTCTTCTTTTTCGATAAATGAAATGGTGTGATATTGTGACATCGGACGCAACAGTTATAAATCATATTTACATCCATAGGCGGTGCCAAGTTAGCGAAAAAGGGAGGCAAAATATATACAAATATAACTTTCTGTAAACCTCCTCTTTTCAAGTCCCTGAATCCGCCTCTGCCGTGCAATATTGATTATAGTTAATTAAAATCAACTGATTTGCACTAGTTTCAATCACCGTAAACCTATGTAACTCCTTTATACTGCAGGCAGTTAGGAAGAAGCCGTGAAGATCGCATCTCTGTATTATCGCTAAATGTCAGAAGAAAATCCTCCCAAAACTGGGCCCTGGAACCGCCTCTGTTCAGGTTAGGAACTCAAAATGTTGACCTCCTATGCGGAATTCAATTCTAGAAAACGTCACAAAATTGAATTTGGTCTGCTCCTAGCCGTTCGGGAGATATCTTCGAAAAACCTGTACACATATTGATGTAAATAATGTACACAATCATTATCTTTACCAGTAGTACAGTTACGTGATGCAACTGGACCTCCCGTCCAACTCGCCAATCATTACCCACACATCAAACTCCCACACGTCATTGTTCATCCTTCACGCTGTTGTTGTCTGTCACCTCTTCCAGTGGGCCACTGCCACCCGGCAGTGGTGGAGGCGTCACGCAGCAATGTCGGCTCCCTCTTCACCGCCTTCTTTGACCTGTCGATGGCGCCTGACCTCGCCAGCTACCCGACTCAGCTGCTGTCCCACAGCGGTGAGGAGTTCGACACAGCGCTCTTCACAGCCACAGGGTGAGTAGGGTAACAAACAGGGTAGGTTGGATGGGGCTGTTCAGCAAAGAAGTCAGCTTGTCAATCGGACGTGTGGCTGCAGAGATATGAGCTTCTCAAAAGCGTCGCCACGGGTCGGGCCGGGCCGGGTCGGGCCGGGTCGGGCCGCTAATATTCAGACTTTCCCCATATAACACGGAAAGACGAGTGAGCGCTTCGCGCTCGCTCGTAATAATATGTCGACAGTCTCAGAGACTATGGACCTGCCCTGACAAGTTGGAGGAATACTGATTGTGCCCCTCTGATCTGTATGGTACTGTCGCTGATTGTTCCCCCTGTCCACAGGTCAGAGGCTATTGACCTCTCGCTACAGATCGCTCGTGGAGTCTCCGGCCGTCATGATGACTGTTCCCCCTGTCCACAGGTCAGAGGCCATTGACCTCTCGCTACAGATCGCTCGTGGAGTCACCGGCCGCCACGATGTGGTCGTGGTAGACAACTGTTTCCACGGCTGCCTAAGCACAGTCATCGAGGTATCACCGCGCGAACTGAAACGGAAACAAATCGGTAAGTGGAGCACCTGCTATCCGTCTTAGATCGCCTTAGCTCGTCTTAGATCGTCTTAGATTGTCTTAGATCGTCTTAGATCGTCCTTAGACCGTCTTTGATCGTCTTAGATCGTCTTAGATCGTCTTATATTGTCTTAGATCGTATTAGATCGTCCTTAGATCGTCCTTAGATCGTCTTAGATCGTCTTAGATCGTCTTAGATCGTCTTAGATCGTCTTAGATCGTCTTAGATCGTCTTAGATCGTCTTAGATCGTCTTAGATCGTCTTAGATCGTTTTAGATCGTCTTAGATAGCATCTATCCGCCTTCGAATCCAGAGTGTCAAGTCTAAAAAAGCAAAGTCGTCTGAAAGTCGTTTACAATTGTAAAGTTCAAGCTCGCTAGTGATTTTTGACGGCCTAGCGACTTTTAAATTATCCAGAATGTGTTGTTGAATGATGTGTCCTGCCTTGTGTCCAGCGTGTTTCCCGAGAAACCTTAGCACTTGGTACGAACGGATTTTCCTATTCATTTGGTGATGACATTACTCCAACTTTCAGTTTGGCCCTAATTTTGAGTCCTAATGAGCCCTGTATGCCAAGATTGTGCCGTGATGCCCAGTTGACTTCCCCTATGTCTGGCTATCCATCAGCTCCCAAGGAGTGGGTGCACGTGACTCCCATGACTGGCTATCTATCAGCTCCCAAGGAGTGGGTGCACGTGACTCCTATGCCCGTTTGTCCATCAGCTCCCAAGGAGTGGGTGTACGTGACTCCCATGCCCGTTTGTCCATCAGCTCCCAAGGAATGGGTGTACGTGACTCCCATGCCCGTTTGTCCATCAGCTCCCAAGGAGTGGGTGCACGTGACTCCCATGCCGGACCTGTTCCGCGGACCTCACGCTGGCAAACCGGACGCCGCTGAGCTGTGCTTCCAGGACGCCAAACGGGTGGTGGAGGCGGCGATAGCCGCGGGGAGAAAGGTGAGAGAAAGGAGCGGGTGGTGGAGGCGGCGATAGCCGCGGGGAGAAAGGTGAGAGAAAGGAGCGGGTGGTGGAGGCGGCGATAGCCGCGGGGAGAAAGGTGAGAGAAAGGAGCGGGTGGTGGAGGTGGCGATAGCCGCGGGGAGAAAGGTGAGAGAAAGGAACGGGTGGTGGAGGTGGCGATAGCCGCGGGGAGAAAGGTGAGAGAAAGGAACGGGTGGTGGAGGTGGCGATAGCCGCGGGGAGAAAGGTGAGAGAAAGGAACGGGTGGTGGAGGTGGCGATAGCCGCGGGGAGAAAGGTGAGCGACAGTGAGGGAAGGGAAGGGTAGTGGTAGAAATTGTGGTCCATGGTACTTTTTCAGAAGTGTGTGCTCAGAGTATAAGTAGGGTTAACGTGTTATCAAGGAACGACTCACACAAATGTTTACAATATGGCTAGCAAAGGAATTGCTAGCATTTGCAATGTGAACCTTAACCCGCGAGTTACTGGAGTATATTGCATAACGCAACTTACTGGGGGGGGGGCTATCCCCCCTTCGGATCTCCGGAACTACTGGACCGATCGTAAATTTCAAACGGCATTCGATAGCCCTGTGAAATTTATTTAAGGAAACATAATAATGTTAACCTCGGGATCACCGATGATGGCACAGGTCAGGTCAAGTATGAAATGATGTTTGACCGTATGAAAAGGTCTAGATAGATGGAATTGTGGCGCAAAATTGCGATATTAAACGCATAAACAGTCGATAAATCGGTATGATTCGTGTGTCTGACACTTCTAAGTACCATTCTAATCTGATTATAACCTTGGGAAAAGTCAAGGTCATCCGAGGTCACGAGGTCAAACTGCAGATTACGGTCATTAGACGTTGTAACACATGTTTATGGTTTTTTTTCGTCTAGAACGCGAAATATATCTTAGAACATTGTTTGTTCCATATGAATAGAAGTAAAAAGCAAACACGGAAATGCATTTTTTATGCATAGTAAATTAGTAATGCTGTGAGAGGTGGTCGATTTTTCTCATTTAAAGGTCATAAGTCAGTCATTTTTAAAGAAATCAAATTCAAATTTGGTACACATATTCAGCGACCACGTCTCAATTACACATAATCCGGTTTTTGGAAAATGCTGTTTTAAAAAAAAATTGTAACAAAAAAAATATTTGGATTTCTCAAAATTTTGAATAAAAAAACTCAAACATCCGATATTGCAGTTTCATAGACCGGTCTATTGTCAGTAATTTGATTTCAGACAATTTAATTTATCTCAAACAGTGTATCTTCGACAGCGTTTTCTGCAAACCATTATTTTGCAACAAAAACCGAAGAACATGACGTCACTCTGACGTAATTTCCGGTTGAGCTATCATAACCTCAACTTTTTATTTTGGCCAACATGTGTATAATTGATGTAAGAGAAGGTACTGCAAGATTGGTGACGATACTCGTGTTGGTTTAGAAATGATTGCAAAATAACGAGAGGGGGGATTAGCCCCTCCCCTCCCCAGTAAGTCGCGGGTTAAACCGTAAGACTATATTCTCGTTTGCCAACTTGTAAGCTCCGCGACACTGGCAAACTTAACAGGCTGTGTCCCAGATACGATGCTGTGTGAAATATTGCACATCACAAGCCACTGGTATCTTCGTTCCACTGTGAAAACGCGGAGCCCTATCACAGTTCCAACAACTCAGCTTTCCCTCGCCACATTTGCAGGCGTACTTATCACGTGACAGTGCAGATGCGCAGTTCGACAGTGCAGTGCGACAGTGCAGATGCACTATCACGAATGTGAAGTCATTGGTGCACCTATGCCGTTCACCATTCAAATTTAACGGTGCCTTTATTTCCAAAGCTCTGAAAATATTTATCGTGTAAATGATGTAGAATGTAACAACAATTGCAAAAGGATGCTTGTAAAAACGGCCGAGGTCACTGCCTTGGACTTGTAGGTTATAGGTACTAATTTGTGTTAGAGGGCGGTTCCAGATGTTTCAGTCGATTATAGAGCGTTGGGCTCGGAATCCAAGGGTTCCAGGTTCGAGGACGGCTGCTGACGAGGGCATTCGGTTCCCCCGCTTGGATCGGTGTTAAGAGGTCCGGGCTATACATGACTACAGTGGCATCGTCGTAAAGCACATCAAATATCATCAAATATGTAAAATCGTAAATCGTAAATCGTAAAATATAAAAAACTTAAATCACCAAAAAATGTGTTTGTTGCTTTCTAAAATGTATTTCTTCCTTTTCTGTTCTTTTTTTGCACTTCTGAACTTTTCAAGAAGATCGATTTAACTTTAAACGTTACATAGATGGAGGACCTAAGTTTTTTCTCGAAGTTTGATCTCTGGCCCGACCTTGACCGACGACCTGACAATATCTGAATTTTAAATTTCCACTTACAGATTCATAACTAACGGTCGGTGTTCCAAATTCGGTACCGCTGCTCGTCATCGTTTTCTTGTCGCACTCGAAACAAACTTGGAGCATTTAAGCCACCACGGAACGGTATCGGCTGTTTATGCTGTTAAATGTTCTTGCTGTCATGCGTGGCTGATATTTTATGTTATTAGATTAATTTACCACATACTTGAAACGGTGTTCGATCAACCCCCCTCCCTCCCCCTTCCTGGAGAGGTTCGATATCTTGCACGCTCCATTTCATTTACGAAAACGGCTCAGGTTCATATCCTACGCACCATTAACATCCAGGATAAACGCGCTGCCTCTGGTTCTTTGACGGTGATTGACTCGTATTGATCCTGTCTATCTGGCAGCACTGGTGCTGTCACGCAAAGATTACCGAGATCAATACATCTACTGTCTGGCAGCACTGGTGCTGCCATGCAAAGATTACCGAGATCGATACATCTGATGTCTGGCAGCACTGGTGCTGCCACGCAAAGATTACCGAGATCGATACATCTACTATCTGGCAGCACTGGTGCTGCCACGCAAAGATTACCGAGATCGATACATCTACTATCTGGCAGCACTGGTGCTGCCACGCAAAGATTACCGAGATCGATACATCTACTATCTGGCAGCACTGGTGCTGCCACGCAAAGATTACCGAGATCGATACATCTACTATCTGGCAGCACTGGTGCTGCCACGCAAAGATTACCGAGATCGATACATCTGATGTCTGGCAGCACTGGTGCTGCCACGCAAAGATTACCGAGATCGATACATCTACTATTTGGCAGCACTGGTGCTGCCACGCAAAGATTACCGAGATCGATACATCTACTATCTGGCAGCACTGGTGCTGCCACGCAAAGATTACCGAGATCGATACATCTACTATCTGGCAGCACTGGTGCTGCCACGCAAAGATTACCGAGATCGATACATCTACTATCTGGCAGCACTGGTGCTGCCACGCAAAGATTACCGAGATCGATACATCTACTATCTGGCAGCACTGGTGCTGCCGCGTAAAGATTACCGAGATCGATACATCTGATGTCTGGCAGCACTGGTGCTGCCGCGCAAAGATTACCGAGATCGATACATCTACTATCTGGCAGCACTGGTGCTGCCACGCAAAGATTACCGAGATCGATACATCTACTATCTGGCAGCACTGGTGCTGCTACGCAAAGATTACCGAGATCGATACATCTGATGTCTGGCAGCACTGGTGCTGCCACGCAAAGATTACCGAGATCGATACATCTGATGTCTGGCAGCACTGGTGCTGCCACGCAAAGATTATCGAGATCGATACATCGTCCGCTGTCGACACATCAGGCCATGGGTCTATAACTGCCATTATGTTGCTGCTGAAACGCTTTGTCAATATGCCGTTCGCACAAAAGTTTTAGCTATTGAATTTACTCTGCTATCAAATGATGTGTGTTGTCTACTGGGAGCTCTTTGTATTTGAAAGGCATTCTAGGGTTATACGAATAGCTAGGGTTATTCGATCAATGAGAAGTTTTGCGTCCAGTTAAATGTCAGACCAGTGTGTCGTATATATATGCCAATGCCAGAGGATGAATATGTATTATGCATAAACAAACATGAAAATAATGAAACGGATTATGGCCAACATCAAGATCACGTGAAGATCGTATATTCACGTTACGTGTTCCACGTTTAAAATACTTTATCAGCATCAGAACGCAATAATATTTTCACAGAAAGTGTTTTCGTGTCAGTACAACCATGTTCCCTATTTCCATTTATGACGCTGTTCTGGCCTTCCTCGAGCTCATCAATCTTCGATGCTTATATAACTGTCTCGTTTATGTGCTACCTGTGTGTTATATAATACATAAAAACCTTCTCTGGTAGATACTGATGAAGTGTTTGGAAGATGATAGGCGTTCACTTTGACATTCTATATCAAACATCCTTGTAAGCTTTTGTCAGTGTCAAATTGCTTGTTATTTTGGCCGCCGGATCTGACACTCAAAGGCGTCTAGATATTAGGCGCACGTGCGTACATTTTTATGACGCAGTTATCGCTGCTCGCGAGTTCATCAGTCGTCGCCACTTATGTAACATGGTTGTTTGTGTGCCCCCTGTTCGTTACATAAACGACCTTGTCGACCAGCGCAGGGCCGTTGATCTCGGGCCGGGGAATAAACAATGCCAGAGGATGAATATCGTATTTGATTTAGTTTCTGTCGTATCATACGTGATGCAGTGAGTTGCAATCGAAGGGCGTTGTGCCAGTCATTTGGTTCGGTCAAGGGCGGATCCAGGGCCGAATCAAGACCGTACCCCCCCCCCCCCCCCATACTACTAAAGTTCGGTATCGCTTGATAAATATGCTGGTTTTACAAGAAAATCGGAGCAACTTATCCCAAACAAAGTCTGTTTAAAATCAGATCACGCATTGCACGCACATTGCACACATTGCACATATTGCACACGTTGCACACATTTCACACATTGCACACATTGCACACATTGCACACATTGCACACATTGCACACATTGCACACATTGCACACATTGCACACATTGCACACATTGCACACATTGCACACATTGTACACATTGCACACATTGCACACATTGCACACATTGCACACATTGCACACATTGCACACATTGCACACATTGCACACATTGCACAAGGAGCCGTAATTTGTGTTTGTTCGTTTAAATGGTGTGATACTGTCTAGGATTTGACCTCCAAGCTAGCTTGTGATGACGGCTACTAGCCCCCCCCCCCCCCCCCCACCATGACTTTCGAAGGTCAAAGCTGACACCGGCGCCGACATTTCCCGTGTGTTGGCGCTGACCTCCCGGACCTTGTCACTGTTATATAACGACACTGAGCAAGAGCTTCGCCGCGTTCCGAAAATGGGGGGGGGGGCAGAGGCATTCTGAAGTCGATTCTTTCCATGCAACGCCCATAGGCGTAATGTTAAAAGTCAGCCAATTTTGTGGGACCCGTCCCCCCCGTCCCCCCATCCCCCATGTGGAGGAGCCCCTGCCACTGAGTGTGTAGGTATAATACGGTCCTGTTTGGTGTGCATGATAATCTCGTGGTTTGCGCCTTCGCTGCTTCATTTTTCGATTGTTAAGTGTATCTATCGGGCAAGTGGCTGATTTGCAGCTGTTTGCAGCTGTCGTGATATGGCATCGTTGTTGTTTGTAGGTCCTGCTGGCTGGGATTAAGAGACAGAATCGACTGTTTGTAGGTCTTGTTGAAAGCAGATGGGAGTGTCATCGGAATACATATGTAAATACTCAATAACTGCAGTGTTAGTTGCATAAATGATGAAGCTAGAGGTTAACTCCTGGGCGTAAACAGATTTCCTTTGTTGATGGTCAACTATGACGGAATAAAAAAGGCACCACTAAATAAGCAGAATGTTTTGAATGTGAAGCACTTCCGTCTTTCAAGTAGTTCATCTTCTGAGAGAATAGGTACAGAAGGTACAAAAGGTGCATTATCCATCGAAAAGGTACCAGCAGAGCGAAACAGTCATACGACGCACAGCGAAATTGTATGAATACTAAACCCTGTTTGTAACAGGGGGGGGGGCAGATTCCGCCCCCCCCCCCCTCATGTTTTTCGCAGATATCTCCAGAACGGCTGGGAGAAGGCCCATGCAATTTTGGGACTTTTGATAGAATTGAATAGCGCATTTGGAGTCAAAATTTTGAGTTCTTAATTTGAACAGAGGCGGTTCCAGGGCACAGTTTTGGGTGGGTTCGGAGGCGACATTTGGCTATAATACGGAAATGCGATCTTCACGGTTTCTTCCTAACTGCATCAAGTATGAAGAAGTTACATCGGTTTACGGTGATTGCAACAAGTGCAAATTAGTTGATGTTAATGAAATATCATAAAAATTGCATGGCAGAGGCGGTTTCAGGGGCGCGAAAGGGGGGGGGGGGGGGTTACCAGGAAGTATTCAATGCTTGGCAGGAAGCCAATAGAGCGATGTAAGGGGCATTTATAGCAATCAAGATGTAAAAGATAGCTTCTGATTCCATTATTTGCATAATTTATTACATATAGAGTTTCAGGGGCGTGTTCAGGCACATGAAAAAGGGGGTGACTGGCATGGTGATGACGATATGCCAGCGATAACGGCACAATAGACGTTTAGCTTATAATAATATATGCACATATGAGGCCAGCAAAGGGAATAAAGTATTTTTTTGCAGAGGCGCGCTCAGGAATGGAAGAAAGGGGGTCATATTATTGCAACGAAACTAAGAGGCATGGGCGTACAATGACATAACATACTGCAGTTTTCGGATGAAACACGCACCACAGTCTACTCTACGAACGATTATAAGAGAATAGGCGAGTCCAGGTAGGGTAAAAAGGGGGGTAAGCAATGTTAATTGAAGGTGTAAGTGAAATAGTCACTGTTGACCAGTTAGTATCATAATAGCGGATAATATACTTATCAAAAGGTCTTGCGCCGCCCCAGTTTGGATCCTGGATACGCCTATGATGAAGTACAACATGTAAAAAGGAACTATCTACGATCAGTAACATATTTATAGTGCTGGGTAGCAAATTGTCTGCGGTTAATATTTTTTTCCCAATTTGACCTCCCTTTTTCACTAACCTGGTACCGCATATGGCAAAAAAAGAAGATTTATGACTGTTTTGTCTAGTATCACAATCACATACCATTTCATTTATCAAAAAAAAAACATCAAAAAATGGTTGTATTACGCATTTACTTCACCCCCATATTGAGTGACCTGCACACGCCTATGATTTTTGAATTTTCAAACGTCACCGTCATATATCAATTTCCGATTCAATCTCTATTGATTCCTATTAGTTGTGTTAAAATCGGTCGATAAACATGAAAGCTATATTTGAAGAAAAAATACCACTAATATTTGTAGTTTTGCCCCCCTGTTGCCCCCTATCCCAAATTTATATTTGTTTATTATTTATAAATGTAGATCGTGTTGAGGGGAACCAAACAACGTTTCATTTTTGAAAATCTGACGGGTAGATCTCGAGATCTCCGGGGGGGCGGAATCCGCCCCCCCCCCCCCCCTGTTACAAATAGGGGTAGCCAGGAGCCTGTTACAAATAGGGTTAAAGGGAATGTTTCACCTTTGTATTGGTTTTGAACTGAGATAGCCATTATCTTTTGCCGTTATTGAAATGTCTAAATTACTAAGGTCATTTTCCCCAAAACTTAACCGTTTGTAAGCAATTTAATTTACAATTTGCAATATGCACCCGGGCTGGTGCAGCCGCTGATTGTCTGACAGCCACTTTGTCAACAAATCCCACTTTGTCAGCCAATCACCGGCGGCCTATATATAGCTCAATAATGACGTCATCAGTCCAAATTTAAAAACTTAATTTGTATAAAGTTAAGTGACTTTTCCAGAGGAAAACAAATATCACCATCGTTTTCAGCAGCATATTTTCGACTACAACCAGCGTATGTTTGACAACTTTCAGAAAGGTGAAACATTCCCTTTAAGTACTTCATAATTTTGCATGCTTCCGCATACTGTGATATGGTATAACTACTTAATGTAAAATATTAGCAACTATAGTTATGCCTACGTCATGTCATGAAACATCTGTTCGGTATTATAATAGTAGGCGCATTGATGACGCAAAAAATAAACGTAAAGGGATTAAATACTCGATGATTCGTTGTTCCGTTGTTTTCTCAACCTGGTGCTAATGACCCACTCACCATCTCTATTGACCTGTTACCCATCTCTACTTTACATTTACCCATTTGCATTGACCACCTCCCCATTTGTATTGGCCCGCGCTCCCCATGTGTATTGTCCTGCTGCCCGTGCCAATCTCTCCTTTTACCCACTTCTACTGACCCGCTGCCCACCCTCGTTTCCCTTTTACCCACCTCTATTGCCCCGCCATTGACCGTTGCGCCGTACTCCGCAGATCGCCTGCTTAGTTTCCCTTTCACCCACCTCTATTGCCCCGCCATTGACCGTTGCGCCGTACTCCGCAGATCGCCTGCTTCGTTTTCCTTTCACCCACCTCTATTGCCCCGCCATTGACCGTTGCGCCGTACTCCGCAGATCGCCTGCTTCGTTTTCCTTTCACCCACCTCTATTGCCCCGCCATTGACCGTTGCGCCGTACTCCGCAGATCGCCTGCTTCCTGAGTGAGCCGATGATGACCGTACCGGGGGTAGTCATGCCACCACCCGGCTGGCTACGAAAAATGCACGAGTAAGTTCCCAGTACTGGACAGCTGGAATCGATCAATAGCAGATCACGGAGGTCCAGAGCCACGGAGGTCCAGGCCATGGCTTCTTCAAAACGACTTAAATTGATCGGTGAATTGGTGTATTTTGTAATTGGTACATTGGTCATATCCCTTTAACCCTATTCCCTTCGGGGGCAGATTCTGCCCCCCCCCCCCCCCCCCCCGGTGGTTTTTCACTTGCCGCTTCTAAACCGTAAGGCATAGCGTCCTGAAACTTTGTGACTTTTCCCAAAATTGAATGGCGCGTGTTGTGTCAAAAAAATTCGGTCTAGCGGAGGTGGTGCCAGGCTCCTGTTTTGGGTAGGGTGTTACGAATGCGATTTTGCGGCGCATACTTCCTTCGTGGGTTGCAGTGCAATAAATGCGTTAGAAACGATATCAATGCAATATGCATCATAGATGCTGGGAATGTACATATTTTTGGTGCAGAGGCGCACTCAGGATAACAAAATGGGAGGCGATACCCACCTTCAAATTAGGTCCAACTTCAAATTAGTAAGATGATAAAAGTGTTACGCGCATGGTGCCCCACATGTTTTTCCCTGGATCCGCCTATGCGCAATATATCAAATTTAAAGGGATTATACGGGTTTCCGTCCTGCAAAAAAAAACTATTTTGCAGTTGTATGAGCTTTAAACACGTTTAAGACATATAACAGGGACCTCAATGCTCATTTAGTCCACTATTTCAGCAATTATCAGCGTTAAAACTTGGGCGTTTTTCGAGACTAGTATCAGATAACGAGTACTTGATCGGCACTTGTCTTGTCCACCACTTTTATCTTAAGATCAATTTTAGAGTTTTGAATTATCTGCAAGTCCTACACTGGATCACAACATTATTATGCAATTCAAAACTGGCTGGACTGTGTATTACTACACACTGTTCGTTGAGGTTTTGTGTTTTTGTGGTTTTCTTATTTCCGGCCTTTAGCGTTGAGAATTTGGTGGTGGCGTATTAATTTTTTGGCATGAAAATTCATGAAAAATATATAATTTTATGGGAAAACTAGGTAACTGCTGCTGTCGTTGGAACAAAACAAGTTTATTTTCTTTCAAATATTGCTTATTTTACAGGAAATATGCCATACGTGAGGTGTTTGTATTAGCATAAAAGAGATTTTATTAGCATAAAAGAGTCCACTATTTCAGCAATTATTTAAATTATTAAAGAGTCCACTATTTCAGGACCGGCTGAGGCTCTGCCTCAGCCGGTCCTGCAGAAAATACGCGGTGGCATCACTGCGCACATTGGAAATGTCCTTACGTGCAGAAGAGATCATTTCCAGAAAAATGTGGCTACCGTGGGACTTCTACCAACTTTATAAGTACGTTTTACTAAGTAACTCAAATATTCTGGGAAAAACCCGTATAATCCCTTTAACAAATTACAGCATATAATGCCCACATGTGACGTTCATGTTGTCCCAAACAATCACGAACAGCACATTTTTTTCTGAGAAAATCCCCCCCCCCCCCATTTTACATTCCCTGAATGCGCCTATGATTTTGTATTTTGTTTTTGTCTTTTGATATATTAACGACCAGTGCATTTGAAGCTCAAAAACGTTTGGGGCATGACAATTGGTCGAGCCACATGGCCGCAATGACCTTTCAAAAAACACCCCAAATTTTCGTTTTGTTTTGTCCCTGGCCCCCATTTTTGAACAAAACAAAAATTCCGGGGTCCAAAAAGAGAGATATTGTCATGACGATTCGAATGGCGCTTTCCCCATCGAAATCGACCGAGCGGTTCTCGAGATCTCTGGGGGGATAATCTGCCCCCCCCCCCCCCCGCAGGTTAACGTAATTCTGGCCGCCCGCAGGGAATAGGGTTAAAGCGACTGAAATCGGCTGACAATGGATGTAGTCCGTATATGTCCTTATCTGTCCTATTATGGTATGTCCTTATTTCAGGGCCTCCCGTGAGGATTTTGGACAGGGTGGGCATTTTGGCGAGGCGAGCTTAGATTATGGGGATGGGGTACCGGCGCGCGCGCCGCCGGAGCCGCCGCGGCGGCTCCAGGGATCCCTTTAGCCCTAAGGCGGGAGGTAACATGTTTTTGACCCTCCCTTTTGCTCCAGTGTCATTTGCTCATGATACCCTACGGTCTTATTCAAATAGCAAAAAAAGTGTTCCAGCCTTCCAAAACCTCAAATTTCGCACCTCTTGGCGGCGAAATTGTTATATGGCTGTCAATTTCTTCTCAATTCATCTTATTTAAATTATTAATAATTTTGACGTTTCAGGACAGTTATGTGCAGATTTTAATTCTAGACCATTAGGTTATCAAATAGTAAGCATGTATCAAATGAAAACCTAGTATAAAGGGAGCTAAACCGGTCGTCCCAGCCTATGATACTCGTAGACATTATTTTGTTCGGTTAAAAATGCAGCCGTTTTCACGAAGGATTATTGCGCTGAAAAGATTCTAAAAAGTTTCTGAAAAGTGTGTACAAGTTTTGGTATACAATTATTGGTATTAAAGGAGACTTTTATACTTAAGAATTTAAAACTATGACTTTCATACCAAAACATTTTCAAACTTCTCAGAAACTTTTCAGAATCTTTTCAGCGCAATAATCCTTCGTGAAAACCGCTAATTTTCTTTTTATATCAAATCTGTGAATCAAATTAATGAATTATTCAAGGAAATAACGACTTTGTTTTAACAATAATGGATTAGGCTATCGTTATGTTATAAAAATGATGTGATCTAAATTTAAGAAATAAATACATTTATTCCCTAATTCAATGTTGGAAGTTTAGACAAATTAAGAGCAAGTACATATACTTCTTTAGCAGTTCATGATCGGTATTTCCCTCCACTATTGGAAACGCGACATATCTGGCGCTTTTGTATCAATCTGTTCAACGTTGTTGAATTACCTCCCAACAAATCGCATACACTAAATAAGTCGCCATATGGTGCCGAGTTAATCTGCCGATGTATGTATCACGGATTTCTAAGATATTTATTGATTGATTACGGAAAAACGGTTCACATAAATGCTGCATGAGTGCATTACAATGTATTGAATACTTGTATGTTGAAAATTCGTGGGGAAAATATCCTTTTTGTAATGAATCGAGAACGCTAAATAGGTCGCCGTCCTGGGTCAAACTAAACAGCTGATTTCAATGCATTTTTTCAAATGTTTGTTGATTTTTCATAGAAGTTTGGTACATATTCACAAAAGATGAAACATATTGTTTACCTTCATAATAAATGGCAATGCGTAGGCAGGCTAATTTTAGCTCGGACAGCGAATTCGTTACCAAGTACTTGTGAGTACCGACCGTTTGAAGCGTGGAACGCTTATCAACTTTAACTTGAAATATCTTTCGGTATGAATGTTTATATGTAAAATGTGATCAATTTACAATATATTTTTGGTATCGTCTATCTCGACTCTATCAATTTCAAGTAATAACTCCATTTTTGAGTGTGAAAAAAGTAATTATTTCCCTTTAATTAAATCTAGGCAGAAGAATTGTTCGCGCCACTTCGAGGGCCGAAAAAAATCCTCAACTGATTACTTGCCGTTAGTAACGACACCCGTTAGTGACATATTTCAATAACTGAGTATTTTCTCTCCTGTTACCAATTTTCTAAGGCTTCTCGGTTTACTTCTGGGATTTGAGAGGCTTCTCTCTGGTTGTAATGGAGTTGTGAGGGCATCCTTGCCAGGCCCTCTACTCAGTTCTTCGTCTGATCATTTTATCTGCTGCTGACCGGAGTTCTCGTTGCCGGAACACGAAGAAGTAGCTGCGTCCGAAACAGGATCTAGCGACCACAGCACCGAAACGCAGAACTCTCGGCAGTATCGCCGCAGCGATGATTCCATGGTGAAACAGTTTACAAGCATGTAGGCCGGCGGAGTGTTTTTCCTGAACTATAAGTTGTCACTGTCTTTACTTTTTAGCGTGGATGTGGTTTCTAACTTTGCATCCATCTTAACCTGACTCTGCTGGAATAAACCGTCTTGCATTGAAAGGCGCTGAGATCGTGAATACAAAAAAAAACGACGGGAACGCGATGAACCATATTTATTCGATTATATCTGAACCCCCAAATCACACAGTAATGAGGGATGTCCAGTGCAGCAGTTAGTATAGCAGCGACTGTGCTGTGTATATCTGGGTAACAGCTACCCAGATCATAATGAACGACTAGAATAATGACTCGAATCCGTAGTTTTTCTCTGTGATGGACTCTGTACCTACACGTCGCCCGTCTCGCGAATGAACTCTCGCTTTTGGCGTGTTGGTGTATCCGGATCCAGCATGCGCCGGGCCTTGACTGCCAGGTACTCACAGACAAAGCTTCTGGAAAAAGTGTATTTTCTTGAGAGAAAAAAAATAACAATGTCCCTGTCTTTTGAAGGTGGCATGGTCAAACTTAAACTGTGATGGTTAGCAAACTTCTTGTTTTCCAGATGGCCGGAGGCCCAATTTACACTGTTGACCTGGGCGGCATGGAAGACGAAACGGGTGAAACCACATGGAGACAAAACCAGTGCCAAGGTCAGGGCCAGTCAGGCCTCATGGCCAACACCGCCAACAACAAGCGCTAAAATTAATTTGTTTGTAAACATAGCGTGATTATTGTCTTTACATGCGCATCCAACTGTTTCCAAACAGGGAAAATTGACTGTTCCGATGACAGAATGGTTATTTTGTTGCTTTTTAGTCACCGGGAGGGGACGGGAGATTACGGATGCCCGTAATTTCATAGTTTACAACTGGGTGGGGAAATTATCGCCACTGGGTGGGCATCTTGGAGCACTGGGTGGACATTTGCCCACCCAATTACTTACTTACGGGAGGCCCTGCCTTACTTTAAAAATACTAAAGAATTTCGTACCCTGAAACACTTGCCTGAAATCAGTTGTAAATTGTAAAGCACAATGAAGCGAAATTTGAGAAGTTTTGAAACTTTTGTCGAACTTTTGAGGCTTTCAACCCATACCAACTTGGTCCTTCCTTGGCCGGCACACGCTGGTGGCTGGCGCCAGCTCTGTAGTTAATTGCTATTTGCTCTGGGTTTTATTTAGGGACTTGTAGCGCAGTTGACTGTATCAAAGTTTGATTTCGGTTCGGTTCCATTCGGTCCGGTTCAAACACATTGTGATTGTAAATGTCACCGCTGCAGTGTGGCGGTCAGTGACACATGGTCTGTATGTCAGGCGTCGGTAGGAGGTGACCTGAAATCAGCAGCGGTCAGTGTCACATGGTCTGTATGTCAGGCGTCGGTAGGAGGTGACCTGAAATCAGCAGCGGTCAGTGTCACATGGTCTGTATGTCAGGGGTCGGTAGGAGGTGACCTGGAATCAGCAGCGGTCAGTGTCACATGGTCTGTATGTCAGGGGTCGGTAGGAGGTGACCTGGAATCAGCAGCGGTCAGTGTCACATGGTCTGTACGTCAGGCGTCGGTAGGAGGTGACCTGGAATCAGCAGCGGTCAGTGTCACATGGTCTGTACGTCAGGCGTCGGTAGGAGGTGACCTAGGATCAGCAGCATTCGAACTAAGAACACATAAATGTATCGTTCTTTGTTCATTTATATGCGAGAATGCATTCAGATGCGGATCCCATCGTTTGGCCCGCTGCAAACGATGGGACAGCGCGCTGCCCATCTCTATCGCCGACGCCGCCTTTAACACGCCATTGATCTCCTTTAACCCGCTTTCCATCTCATTTGACTCGTTGTCCACCTCTATTATTCCGGTCCCACCTCTATTGACTCGTTAGTCGTTGCCCATTGATATTGACCCACTGCCGATCTCTTTTGACCATTGTTCATCTGTTTCAATCCGCTGTCCATCTCTATTAACTCCATGTCCAACTCTATCATCCCACAACTCACCTCTATCAACCCACTACCCACCTCTATTGACATATTGGCCATCTCTATCGCCAGCTGCATGTGTAGTGTCGGTGTTCTGGTCATCTCTATTAACCCCTTGCCCACCTCTATTGACATACTGCCCACCTCTACCTCCAGCTACATACACAGTCTCGGCGCGCTGGTCATCTCAGATGAGATGTGTACCTCTCTGGGACGGAATGGCAGCACGTTCTGGGGCTTCCAACGAGAAAGCGGAGCTCCCGACTTCATCTGCTGCGGAAAACCCATCGGTATGTGTAAAGTGTATTGATGGAGGTTCTCTCAAACTTGTTGGCACGTGTTGCGATGCCGTATTTTAGTCAGTTGTTGACTCTCAGACTTATTTTACACGTTACGACACTCACTGGTTTGCGCCTCTGTCCGGTCATCATCATCATCATGGTGTATTGAAAGCAAAACAAAAACAAAACAATACAAACAGAGATATGGTGGGAATGTGCAAAAGCACGTAAGTGCTTATATCTTGGCACCATTTCCCACTCATACACATACATATATAATATACACACACAACGCACATACACTACCCCCTCCCTCCCCTCCGTGCCTCCCTCTGGCCTGGTTATACACATTAAACCACGGCCGTACAATAACCACCAATTGATCTATCAAACGTCACTTACGTCAAATGCATCATCAAACCGTGGCATTTAACTGTCAAAACGTTGTGTAGCTCTTATATACTTCTGCACAGATGCAGCCACAGCCAAACCAGCAGCCTCATGCAAAGTATGACCGTACAAGACTACAGCTAGTTTGTCGCTAATACTTAATTTATTGTAATATACTATCCAATTTAGAAGCGTTTTCTCTAGCTCTTCTCTTGGCAAAATATACTGAGGGCAGAAAAATAAATAGTGTTTGACTGTTTCAGCAATTGGTTCACAGTTGCAATGCGGTGAGTCAACCTGAGGGGAATTTATCCTGAACAAGTGAGCATTCAAGCTAGACATGCCAAGTCTTAGTCGAGTATGTAGAATGTTATTTATTTTGTATCCTAAGCTGTAGTATAATGGCGGCTTAATCAAATCATACATCTTAGCAACTGCTTGTTTGAAGGAACGATTACATGTTATTGTTTTGACATCTTCTGGAAGCCTGTTCCACCGTCGGATGGTAGCCAGAAAAAAAAAATTTGAAAGGAGGACAAACGGTTTGATGGTAAAGTTATGTTACTCGAGTTCCTAAGATTCCGGTACATGCCTGGAACCCGCGCCCCGGTGGGGGAGGTAAATTGTACCCCCCCCCCCGTTTTTGTTCAATAACTTGTAAAGTCTAACAATTATGGACGTGAAACTTTCAGTACCTTATCAATTATACGTGTTCTCACTAAATTTCACTAAATTTCAGCTGCATCAATTATACGTGTTCTCACTAAATCTGAATGACATTCGTGTAGCACGTTGGGAGATAATGACATTTTAATGACGTCATGTCATGCCATTTTAGGTGGAAAAATGATACATGTTTGACAAATCGTAGAAAATAGAGTTTGAATGCAAATTGCAAATTTAAAGGTCAAAAGAAAGTAAATTGCATTATTTTCATAAAGGGAATCTCCATTTTTTGGGAGGGGGGTTGACCACAAAAAAAAAATAACAACATAAAAACTTGTTTTGGAAATTTTCCACAAAATCAATATTTTTGCAGATATTACATCAACAAAAACGGAATATATTTTGGAGAACCAAGTGTGGACGATACCAAAATCAAATTTCAGAGCAATATCTTTATTTTTGACTGACTTACACGTATTAATCACATCCATACACATTACACATCCATCGTCGTCAGATTACAAGGAATGTAACTAGTGTAACTGTAGGGACAACATAGTCAGATGCAGGAGACGTGCTCTTTCAGAAGGCCAGAGTATGATCAGAGGCGTAACTTTTTGAAAATCATTGGGGTTGCACTTAGTTGTTAAGAGCCCATTCGTAACACATCGCGTCATAGGCGTAACGTTAAATTCCCAAGTCATTGGGGTTGTAGCTACAACTAGAGCCCTTCATGGAATGGGAACCCCTATGGAACCCATGGAACGGGATGGAAATGGGTAGGAATGGGGCAATTTTGCGAAATGTAACGGGTTGGAACGGGTTTGAGACAGACCATATCATTTTTTAGCACCACACAAAATAAAATATGCTGAAACAGGTGGAAATTGGTGGGAATGGGAGAATCATCAATTATAAATTCGGAGTGGAACGGGTTTGGGTCTAGCTGAATGGCCTGGAACGGAATGGGGTCTGAAAGTGAGTCCCATGAAGGGATCACACTACAACCCCAATGTACATTAAAGTTCCACCCATGAGTATGATAACTTGTGTGAACGTTGCTTACTGGCAGGACAGTGTTCAAATCAGGGGCGGATCCAGGATTTTCTAAGGCAGGGGGCTTCAGGCCTGAGGGCGGCATATTTCCTCGGTGACGGGGGCGGCATGGTGCCTTCCGAGGGCGGCATTATGCCTTCCGAGGGCGGCATAATGCGTTGTGAGGGCGGCAAGATGTCTTCTGAGGGTGCCAGGGTGCCTTCCAAGAGTGCTACGATGCTGTTGGTAGACGCAAGGGCGCCCTGGCGGCCTCCCGAAAACGCTACGGCGCCTTCGGCGCCGGCAAATCCTATACAAAA
Organism: Chirona hameri; assembly: GCA_036785665.1. NCBI lineage: Eukaryota > Metazoa > Arthropoda > Thecostraca > Balanomorpha > Balanidae > Chirona > Chirona hameri. Next base: position 332,595 of record JAXIVJ010000122.1, on the reverse strand, counting down.
ATGGCGCCGTTTTTTAAGGCAGGGGGCTTCAGCCCCTACGCCCCCCCCCCCCTGGATCCGCCACTGGTTCCAATGGCAAGTTGAGCAAATAATGGCCAATGCCTGGCCGTTGGCGCGACCTAATACACGCAGATCATGAAATGTCGTCTGATGTACGATAACGTGGATGGTGCCAAACGAATATCGAAACGGGGATACAGAGTTCACCAAAACCGGCCATCTGCTTTAGCGGAACGACGAATACTAGAAACATGCACCTCCGGTGTAACACTGGAACGGCTGCTCTCTAAACAGCTGCGGCATTAAATACTGGAGATGCCGGGGATTGAACCCGGGGCCTTTCACATGCAAAGCGAACGCGCTACCACTGCGCTACATCCCCTGACATTGGACAGTGAACAACAAAGGCGAATCAAATAGGACACGTCGTGTTAACCAGCGCCGTCCCGGTGCTCGACGCCACCTTCGCCATGCCAGAGGGGGGGGATGTTCGCCAAAATGACGCCCCCCCCCCCCCTCCGGCATGGCGAAGGTTGCGCCGAGCACGATTTGCATGCAAATTAGCACACTGGTAAAACATAACCTCCTTATCACGCTCATGAAATCTTAGAGTCGCAAATTTAAAATCAAAGGATTTAGAGCAGGTCATATGTTTAAGGTCAAACAGCAGACTATTCTGATATGCATGCATATTGGCACACAGGTAGAGCATGACCTCCCTATCACGCTCATAAAATCTTAGAGTCGCACATTCAAAATCAAAGGAGATAGACAAAGGAGTCGACACTTCCCTTTTTAAAGGGCTTCAAAATTGGCTTCAAAATTGGTACACAGATAGATCACGACCTAGTGATCATTCTGGTAAAATCTTAGAGTCGCACATTCAAAATCAAAGGAGTTAGAGCAGGTCAGATTTACCAGAATCGGAGGTTATGTTTTGCCAGTGTGCTAATTTGCATGCAAATCGGAATAGTCCGCTGTTTGACCTTAACCTATCTGACCTGCTCTAACTCCTTTGATGCGACAAACATTAAAATGTTGAGTGATTGAATCAAGATTGAATCATTCATTATGGTAGTGTTGAGTGATTGAATCATGATTGAATCATTCATTATGGTAATGTTGAGTGATTGAATCATGATTGAATCATTCATTATGGTCCGTGAATCACTGTGAATCGACTCATGACAAATATGAATCAATGACAAGTCTGGTTGGAACGGGTTTGGGACAGACCATATCATTTTTTAGCACCACACAAAATAAAATATGCTGAAACAGGTGGGAATTGGTGGGAATGGGACCACCATCAATTATGAATTCGGATTTGAACGGGTTTGGGTCTAGCTGAATGGCCTGGAACGGGATGGGGGCTGAAAGTGTGTCCCATGAAGGGATCACACTACAACCCCAATGTACATTAAAGTTCCACCCATGAGTATGATAACTGGTGTGAACATTGCTTACTGGCAGGACAGTGTTCAAGTTGAGCGAATAATGGCAAGTTGAGCAAATAATGACCAATGACTGGCCGTTGGCGCGACCAAATACACGCAGATCATGAAATGTCATCTGATGTATGATGACGTGGATGGTGCCAAACGAATATCGAAACGGGGATACAGAGTTCACCAAAACCGGCCATCTGCTTTAGCGGAACGACGAATACTAGAAACATGCACCTCCGGTGTAACACTGAAACAGCTGCTCTCTAAACAGCTGCGGCATTAAATACTGGAGATGCCGGGGATTGAACCCGGGGCCTTTCACATGCAAAGCGAACGCGCTACCACTGCGCTACATCCCCTGACATTGGTCAGTGAACATGAATGGCGAGACAAATCGGACACGTCGTGTTAACCCGCGCCGTGCCGGTGCTCGACGCCACCTTCGCCGTGCCGGGGTGAGGGGGGGGGGGTGTTCGCCAAAATGACATTCAGCAAAATGACATTCGCCACTGTGTCCTGTAACCATCTAAACACCCCCTCCCCCCTCCGGCATGGCGAAGGTGTCGCCGAGCACCGGCACGGCGCGGGTTAACACGACGTGTCCGACTTGTCTCGCCATTGTTGTTCGCTGGCCAATGTCGGGGGGATGTAGCGCAGTGGTAGCGCGTTCGCTTTGCATGTGAAAGGCCCCGGGTTCAATCCCCGGCATCTCCAATATTTGGTTACAGAGCACATTGGCGAATGTATATTGTCGAAGGACACTGACGAAATGCCTTTTTGACGACATATGAATATGCCGAAAGCAAAATGGCGAATGCCTTTTTGTCGAAATGCATATTTGCCGACATGTCAATTTGTCGGAATGTCTTTTTGCCGGCATGTGAAAAGGTCGAAATGTGATTTTGCCGAAATGTGAAAAAATCGAAATATTTTTTTGCCGAATGTCATTTTGCCGACATGTGAAAAGATCGAAATGTCTTTTTGCCGAAATGTGAAAAGATCGAAATGTCTTTTTGCCGAAATGTCATTTTGTCGACATGTGAAAAAGCCGAAATGTAATTATGCCGAATGTTACTTTGTCGACGTGTGAAAAGGTCGAAATGCTTTTTTGCCGAAATGTCATTTTGTCGACATGTGAAATGTTCAAAATAGTTGGGGAGGGGACAATAAGATGTTTTTTTTTTCTGTTGAGCAATAAGTTCAATCATAGAGGTAATTCGTCACGATTCGTCACAAATAGTCCATCTGAAGATAATGAGAAAATATACATTTCAGGTAGCGATATCTATATTTATGTACCTTCAACTGGTTCCGGAAACTTGTACGGACAGTCCGTACAAGTTTTTGCAGGTTCGCAAACTTGTACGGAAATTATCCGTACTGTCCGTAGTGGTGGCGACGCCCATGGGCTCAGGCAGGCGAGGGGGGGGGGGGACAATTGCTCCTCCCCCATTCGGATAGAGGATTTAGATGACCAAGTAATTTTGTGTCAGTCAGACCTACAAAAGGCTGCAGAATGGCTATGAAACCTGCCGACAACTTTTGCCACCCCTAATGTAAACCCTGGTGGATGGTGCAAAACCGCAGGAGCAAGGGAGGGGCAGTGGAGCAGGATGTGCTCGGCAAAAAAAGCATTTCGACCTTGTCACGTGTCGACAAAATGACATTCGGCAAAAAGGCATTTCGACTTTTTCACATGTCGGCAAAATGACATTTCGCCAAAAAGGCCTTTTCACACGCAGACAAAGTAACATTCGGCAAAATGTCATTTCGGCTTTTTCACATGTCGTCAAAATGACAATTCGGCAAAGACATTTCGATCTTTTCACATGTCGGCAAAATGACATTCGTCAAAAAGACATTTCGACTTTTTCCCATGTCGACAAAATGACATTGCGGCAAAAGGGCACTTCGACCTTTTCACATGTCGTCAAAATGACAATTCGGCAAAGACATTTCGATCTTTTCACATGTCGGCAAAATGACATTGCGGTAAAAGGGCACTTCGACCTTTTCACATATCGACAAAATGTCATTCGGCAAAAAGCATTTCGATTTTTTTTCTCGCATTTCGCAAAAATGACATTTCGACAAAATGACATGTCGGCAAAAAAACATTTCGACATTTTGACAAGTCGGCAAAAAGACATTTCGACAAAAAGGCATTCGCACTTTCGCTTTCGACATATTCACATTTCAACAAAAAGTCATGTCGTCAAAGTCTCCTTCGACAATATGCATTCGCAAAAATGACATTCAGCAAAATAACATTCGCCAATGTGTCCGGACACCGTTTAGATACCCCTCTAACTCGAAAACAAAAAAGTTAGAAAGACGCAGAAAAGGGCGTTCGAAAGCTCTCGACAAGCTCATTCGAAAGTACTTCTGATATATTTGTTTCCTAAAGCCAATATTGAGGTTACCAGAGGCAATCAAAGGTCAAATTTTCCAGTTTTAGGACTTTGCTCCAGAAACTCCCAGATATTGCAGCAATTATGATAGCTAGGAACAAACGGAAAATAGCAATGGAAAGCTATTGAAACATGTAATAGACAAGGTGTCCTCAGATTTGAGCTTAGGTCAATAGTTTAGGCTCCAGAGCTCATCAAATGACAAAAAGGCTATTTTTTACAAAACAGTTTTTCACGAATAGCTTTTTACCTGAAAACGACAAGGCAATAATTTTGATGCCGTCGTGTTTGTCTCGTCGAGGCGCTTCGAATCATATTAGTGTTGACCAGGTTAGGTCATCTAAATAAAAATGACCTCAGGTGAAGTTCAAGTGGTGACCCAAGTAGGTCATGTTGCATATGGGAAGACGTTCCTCGACGAGACAAACACATTGATGTCAGTTTCACTTCTCCATCGTCATTATGTCGAGAGTTATTGACATACAACTGTTGGTGACCTCGGATGGCCTCGGCTGACCCTGTAGGGGTCACTGAACACAAATGTAATCTAGGTCATCAAGAATGGCCTACAATAAAATGATCCAGAAGGACTGGTATATTACGACTGATATATTACTGGACTGATATATTACGGATCCTTGGAATAAGAAGCATTTGAATATTTCCCCATTGACTTATAATCGGGAGGCCACGAAATTGATCAGACCTTAGGTTGCTGATATACAAAATCCTAGATAAACGAATGGTAGATATATATGACCTCATGACATCCTGTAAGTGTAAAACTGAGCATCCAAAAATTGTGACTGTGGTACGACCACAATTGTTTTTTTTTAAGGTGGGGTCACGTGACCTGGTCTGGTGAACTGACCTGAATGCCCCGAGGTGTGTTTACACAATGTGCGCAATTGATGCCCGAACAGCAGTGCCAAAAACGGCAGCGCTGCGCGCCACCGTTTTTCCTCTATCCTAAAAAAACTGAGGGGGTGTCTAACCCCCCGGCACGGCGCGGGTTAACTCGTTCACAGCGGCAATGACGGAACCTATCACCTCTACACCGGCAAATAAGACAGCCAAGCCATCCGTCACGGGAAAGGAAACAGCTCAGGGGAAATTACGTATTCGTACTGCGCGATACGTGAACATACGGGATACGGGATACGTGAACGTACGGGATACGCGATACGTGAACGTACGGGATACGTGAACGTACGGGATACCAACGGGATACGTACGGGATACGGGATACGTGAACGTACGGGATACGGGATACGGGATAAGTACGGGATACGCGATACGTGAACGTACGGGATACGGGATACGTGAACGTACGGGATACGTGATACGTACGAGATACGGGATACGTGATACGTACGGGATACGAGATACGTGATACGTACGGGATACGGGATACGGGATACGTACGGGATACGGGATACGTGATACGTACGGGATACGGGATTCGTACGGGATACGGAATACGGGATACGTACGGGATACGGGATACGTGATACGTACGAGATACGGGATACGTGAACTTACGGGATACGGGATACGTGATACGTACGGGATACTCGATACGTGAACGTACGGGATACGGGATACGTGAACGTAGGGGATACGGGATACGTGATACGTACGGGATACGGGATACGTGATACGTACGGGATACGGGATACGTGATACGTAAGGGATACGGGATACGTTATACGTACGGGATACGGGATACGGGATACGTACGAGATACGGGATACGTGATACGTACGGGATACGTGATACGGGATACGTATGGGATACAGGATACGTACGAGATACGGGATACGTACGGGATACGGGATACGTGAACGTACGGGATACGTGATACGTACGGGATACGGGATACCTGAACATCCGGGATACGTGAACGTAGGGGATACGGGATACGTAATACGTGCGGGATACGGGATACGTGAACGTACGGGATACGTGAACGTACGGGATACGGGATACGTGATACGTACGGGATACGGGATGCGTGAACGTACGGGATACGTGAACGTACGGGATACGGGATACGTGATACGTACGGGATACGTGATGCTTACGGGATACGTGAACATCTCTGGGAATAGCACGTATCCCAGGTGACGTATATAGTTTCGTCCATTTTGGTCAAGTCTAAGTTGACTAAATTTGACCAAAACTGCTTAGTATTACTGAACGTCACCATGATCCGCGTGAAAATATAGTGCCCGTATTGTGGTTTCGAAATATAATTAGGTACATAAAGTACATACATTACAACGTATTTCTTTTTAAATGGAAATAATGAAATTTTCCCACAAAAATGGAGTTTGCACTTTAAATCGACAGACGAGGATAAAGTAGGATGTACATTGATCGCATTTTCCATATACAAATTTCTGCCGAGAGATACTAAAAGTTAAACTTGATAAGCGTTCCACACTTTTAACGACCGGTACTTGCAAGTACTTTTCGGTTTCCATCAATCTCCGGGCTTTTTCCGTATTGCTTTTTAAGGCAATGGTTGGGAAAATAGATTTTGCGTTCTGCTTGTTGTGGTTATATACCCGCCATTATGTTACAATTAGCAACCATTGAATAAAAAGGTATCCAAATTAGCAGTTAACTTTTGCACCCAACGGCGGCCTAGTTAGTGGTCCAGGCCCTCATTTTTTGCAAATTGTTTCATATATTTTCAACATTAAGAGTTTTGTATAGTTTTGTCCCCGGCTGTATATAACATTATGATTTAGCTTATCATGATAAAGAACCATTTTTCCCCAAAAACAAATAAGTCATTGGAACAACTGGCAATTTAACTAGGAAGTTCACTCTTGCACCCAACGGCGACCTATTTAGTGTCGGCGATTTGTTTAGAAGTACCCATTCAACAACGTTGAACAGATTCATACAAAAGCGCCAGATGTCAGTCGCTTTCCATCGTGGAGGGAAAATACCGATCATGAACTCATCAACCCGCGACTTACTGGGGGGGGGGGCTTTTTTTCACCCCCTGTTATTTTGCAATAACTCCTAAACCAACAGCAGTATCGTCACCAATCTTCCAGTACTATTGCGTACATCAATTCTACACATTGTGGTTTAACCTTATTTGTAACAGGGGGGGGGCGGATTCCGCCCCCCCCCCTCATGTTTTTCGAAGATATCTCCAGAACGGCTGGCAGCAGGCCCATAAAATTTTGGGACTTTCATAGAATTGAATACCACATTTGGAGTAAAAAATTTGAGTTCTTAACCTGAACGGAGGCGGATCCAGGGCACAGTTTTGGGTGGGTTCGGAGGCGACATTTGGCGATAATTCGGAAATGCGATCTTCACGGTTTCTTCCTAACTGCCTCAAGTATGAAGGGGTTACATCGGTTTACGGTGATTGCAACAAGTGCAAATTAGTTGATGTTAATGAAATATCATAAAAATTGCATGGCAGAGGCGGTTTCAGGGGCTTGAAAAAGGAGGGTTTCCAGGAAGTATTCAATGTTTGGCATGAAGCCAATATAGCAATTTAAGGGGCATTTATAGCTATCAAGATGTAAAAGATAGCTTCTGCTTCCATTATTTGCATAATTTATTACATATAGAGTTTCAGGGGCGTGTTCAGGCACATGAAAAGGGGGTGACTGGCATGGTGATGACGATATGCCAGCGATAACGGCGCAATAGATGGTTACCTTATAATGAGATATGCACATATGAGGCCAGAAAAGGGAATAAAGTCATTTTTTCAGAGGCGCGCTCAGGAATGGAAGGAAGGGGGTCATATTATTACAAGGAAACTAAGAGGCATGGACGTACAATGACATAACATACTGCTGTTTTCGGATGAAAAACGCACCACAAGGTACTCTACAAACGATTATAAGATAATAAGCGAGTCCAGGTAGGGTTAAAAGGGGGGTAAGCAATGTTAATTGAAGTTGTAAGTGAAATAGTCACTGTTGACTAGTTAGTATCATAATAGCGGATAATATACTTATCAAAAGGTCTTGCGCCGCCCCAGTTTGTATCCTGGATACGCCTATGATGAAGTACAACATGCAAAAAGGAACTATCTACGATCAGTAACATATGTATAGTGCTGGGTAGCAACTTGTCTGCGGTTAATATTGTTTTCCAATTTGACCTCCCTTTTTCACTAACCTGGTACCGCCTATGGCAAAAAAATATATTATTTATAACGGTGTTGTGTAATGTCACAATCACATACCATTTCATTTATAAAAAAAGAACATAAAAAATATTTTATTATGCATTTAGTTCACCCCCATATTGAGTGACCTGCACACGCCTATGATTTTTGAATTTGCAAACGTCACCGTGATATATCAATTTCCAATTAAATCTCTATCGATTCCTATTAGTTGTGTTAAAATTGGTCCATAAACATGACAGCTATGTTGGATCATAAATACCACTAAAATTTGTAGTTTTTGCCCCCCTGTTGCCCCCTATCAAATTTTTTGATTTTTTATTATTTAGAAATGTAGATCGTGTTGAGGGGAACCAAACACCGTTCCATTTTTGACAATCGGACGGGTAGATCTCGAGATCTCCGGGGGCGGGGCGGAATCCGCCCCCCCCCCCCTATTACAAATAGGGGTAGCCAGGAGCCTGTTACAAATAGGGTTAAGGAAAAGGTTGAGGTTATGATAGGTCAACCGTAAATGACGTCAGAGTGACGTCATGTTCTTCGGTTTTTGTTGAAAAATAATGATTTCCGGAAAACGCTGTTAAAGATACAATGTTTGAGATAAATTAAATTGTCTTAACTCAAATTGCTGCCAATAGACTGGTCTAACAAACAGCGATCTCGGAAATTTGAGTTTTTTATTCAAAATTTTAAGAAATCCTAATACATTTTTGTTTTGTTTTTACAAAATGTTTGATAAAAAAAAATCAGAATTATCAAAAAAACGGATGATATGTTATTGAGACGTGTCCGGTGAATATGTGTACAAGATTTGAAATCGATATCTTCAAAGATGACTGACTTGTGACCTTTAAATGAGAAACATCAACCACCTCCCACAGCATTACTAATTTACTATGCATAAAAAATGTTTTTCCGTGTTCGCTTTTTACTTCTATTTATATGGAACAAACAATGCTCTAAGGTCCTTTTTGTGTTCTAGATGAGAAAAAAACAACATAAACATGTGTTACAACGCCTAATGACCGTTATCTGCAGTTTCACCTCGTGACCTCGGATGACCTTGACCTGACCCAAGGTCATAAACAGCTTAGAATGGTAATTAGAAGTGTCAGACACACGAATCATACCGATTTATCGACATCTTATGCGTTTAATATCGCAATTTTACGCGACAATTCCATCCATTTGACACGGTAAAAACATTTTGTACTTGACCAAACCTGTGATGTCATCGGTGCCTCCGAGGTCAACAATATTATGTTTCTGTCGATAAATTTCCCAGGGCTATCGAATGCCGTTTGAATTTTTACAATCGGTCCAGTAGTTCCGGAGATCCGAAGGGGGGATAGCCCCCCCCCCCCCCCCCACCCCCAAGTAACTCGCGTTATGATATATACTCCAGAAACTCGCGGGTTAAGAAGTATTATGTACTTGCTTTTTAATTTTTCCAAACTTCCAACTTTGAATTCGGGAGTAATTTGATTTAATTATTAAACTTATATCACATCATTGTAATACCATAACGGTAGCCAAAGAAATTGTTGCTAACAAAATCGGGTCATTCTAAGTTATTAAACTTTGACTTGAACTGAAATGCATCGTAGAAAGCATACCAAACACTAGACAATATCATCCGCGTATGCACTCAAAGCCGCGTGCTGAGATTGCCTAACACGGGACGAATTTCTAACACAGAGTTCACCTAAACCGGCCATCTGCTTTAGCGGAACGACGAATACTACAAACATACACCTCCGGTGTAACACTGGAACAGCTGCTCTCTAAACAGCTGCGCCACTAAACACTGGAGATGCCGGGGATTGAACCCGGGGCCTTTCACATGCAAAGCGAACGCGCTACCACTGCGCTACATCCCCTGACATTGGTCAGTGAACATGAATGGCGAGACAAATCGGACACGTCGTGTTAACCCGCGCCGTGCCGGTGCTCGACGCCACCTTCGCCGTGCCGGGGTGAGGGGGGGGGGGGGTGTTCGCCAAAATGACATTCAGCAAAATGACATTCGCTACTGTGTCCTGTAACCATCTAAACACCCCCTCCCCCCTCCGGCATGGCGAAGGTGTCGCCGAGCACCGGCACGGCGCGGGTTAGCGCGGGTACCTTCGCCGTATCGGGGGGTAGATACCCCCCTCCAACTCGAAAACTAAAAAGGGCTAGAAAAACGCGGAAGAGGGTGTTCGAAAGCTCTCGACAAGCACATTCGAAAGTACTTCATATATTTTGTTTTCCTAAAGCCAATATTGAGGTCACGGTAGGTCAACAAAGGACAGATTTTCCAGTTTTAGGACTTCGCTACAGAAAGCCCCAGATATCGCAGGAAATATGATAGCTAGGCGCAAACGGAAAAAAGCAATGGAAACTCTTGAAACATGCAATCGCCTAGGTGTCCTCAGATGTTATCTTAGGTCAATAGTTTAGGTTCCAGAGCTCATCAAATGTCAAAAGGGCTATTTTGTACAAAACAGTTTTTCACGAATAGATTTGTACCTAATAACGACAAGGCAATAATTAGAAAGGCAATACATTTTATACAGACAAGGCAAGACAATTTTTATGCCGTCGTGTTTGTCTCGTCAAGGCGCTTCGAATCATATGAGTGTTGACCAGGTTAGGTCATCTAAATAAAAATGACCTCTGGTCAAGTTCAAGTGGTGACCCAAGTAGGTCATGTTGCATATGGGAAGACGTTCCTTGACGAGACAAACACATTGATGTCAGTTCACTTCTCCATCGTCATTATGTCGAGAGTCATTGACATACAACTGTTGGTGACCTCAGATGGCCTCGGCTGACCCTGTAGGGGTCACTGAACAAAAATGTAATCTAGGTCATCAAGAATGGCCTACAATAACATGATCCAGAAGGAATTAGACTTATATATTACGGATCCTTGGAATAAGAAGCATTTGAATATTTCCCCATTGACTTATAATCGGGAGGTCACGAAATTGACCCGACCTTAGGTTGCTGATATACAAAATCCTAGATAAACGAATGGTAGATATATATGACCTCATGACATCCTGTAAGTGTAAAACTGAGCATCCCAAAATTGTGACTGTGGTACGACCTCAATTGTTTTTTTAAGGTGGGGTCACGTGACCTGGTCTGGTGACCTGACCTGAAATGACCCGAGGTATTTTTTTACACAATGTGCCCAATTGATGCCCCAACAGCTGTGCCAAAAACGGCAGCGCTGCGCGCCGCCGTTTTTCCACTATCCTAAAAAAAAACTGAGGGGGTGTCTAACCCCCCCCCCCCCCCCGGCACGGCGCGGGTTAACTCGTTCACAGCGGCAATGACGGAACCTATCACCTCTACACCGGCAAATAAGACAGCTAAGCCATCCGTCACGGGAAAGGAAACAGCTCAGGGGAAATCACGTATTCGTACGGCGCGATACGTGAACATACGGGATACGGGATACGTACGGGATACGTGATGCGTGATACGTACGGGATACGTGATACGTACGGGATACGGGATACGGGATACGGGATACGTACGGGATACGGGATACGGGATACGGGATACGTGATACGTACGGTATACGGGATACGGGATACGTACGGTATACGGGAACATCTCTGGGAAGAGCACGTATCCCAGGTGACTATAGAGTTTCGTCTTTTTTGGTCACGTCTAAGTTGACTAAATTCGACCAAAACTGCTTAGTATTGCTGTACGTCACCATGATTCGCGTCAAAATATAGTGCCCGTATTGTGGTTGCGAAATATGAGTAGGTACATAAAGTACATACATTACAACGTATTTCTTTTTAAAGGGAAATAATGACCTTTTCCCACAAAAATGGAGTTAGCACTTGAAATCGGCAGGCGACGCTAAAGTATGATGTAAATTGATTGCATTTTCCATATACAAATTTCTGCCGAGAGATACTAAAAGTTAAACTTGATAGGCGTTCCACACTTTTAACGACCGGTACTTGCAAGTACTTTTCGGTTTCCATCAAACTCCGGGCATTTCCCGTATTTTGTTTTTTTAGGCAATGGTGTGGAAAATAGATTTTGCGTTCTACTTGTTGTGGTTATATACTCGCCATTCTGTTACAATTAACAACCATTGAATAAAAAGGTATCAAAATTAGCAGTTAACTTTTGCACTCAACGGCGGCCTAGTTAGTGGTTGAGACCCTCATTTTTTTGCAAATTGTTTCATTTATTTTCAACGTTAAGAGTTTTGTATAGTTTTGTCTCCGGCTGTATATAGTATTATGTTTTAGCTTATCATGATAAAGAACCATCTTTCCCAAAAAACAAATAAGTCATTGGAACAACTGGCAATTGAAATAGGAAGTTCACTCTTGCACCCAACGGCGACCTATTTAGTGTCGGCGATTTGTTTAGAAGTACCCATTCAACAACGTTGAACAGATTGATACAAATGCGCCAGATGTCAGTCGTTTTCCAATAGTGGAGGGAAAATACCGATCATGATCTCATTAACCCGCGACTTACTGGGGGGGGGATTTTTTTTTCACCCCCTGTTATTTTGCAATAACTCCTAAACCAACAGCAGTATCGTCACCAATCTTGCCGTAATATTGCGTAGATCAATTCTACACATTTTGCTTTAAGGAAAAAGTTGAGGTTATGATAGGTCAACCGGAAATGACGTCAGAGTGACGTCATGTTCTTCGGTTTTTGTTGAAAAATAATGGTTTCCGGAAAACGCTGTTAAAGATACAATATTTGAGATAAATTAAATTGTCTTAAATCAGATTACTGCCAATAGACTGGTCTAACAAACTGCGATCTCGGAATTATGAGTAATTTTTATTCAAAATTTTAAGAAATCCAAATACATTTTTGTTTTGTTTTTGCAAAATGTTTGAGAGAAAAAATCAGAATTATATAAAAAAAACGGATTATATGTTATTGAGACGTGTTCGGTGAATATGTGAACAAGATTTTAAATCGATATCTTCAAAAATGACTGACTTATGACCTTTAAATGGCAAACATCGACCACCTCCCACAGCATTTCTAATTTACTATGCATAAAAAATGCATTTCCGTGTTTGCTTTTAACTTCTATTTATATGGAACAAACAATGTTTTGAGGTCCTTCTTCGCGTTCTAGACGAAAAACAAACCCATAAACATGTGTTACAACGCCTAATGACCGTAATCTGCAGTTTGACCTCTTGACCTCGGATGACCTTGACCTCACCCAAGGTCATAAACAGCTTAGAATGGTACTTAGAAGTGTCAGACACCCGAATCATACCGATTTATCGACATCTTATGCGTTTAATATCGCAATTTTACTCGACAATTCCATCCATTGAGACCTTTTGACACGGTAAAAACATTTTGTACTTGACATAACCTGTGACATCATCGGTGACTCCGAGGTCAACAATATTATGTTTCCGTCGATAAATTTTCCAGGGCTATCGAATGCCGTTTGGATTTTTACAATCGGTCCAGTAGTTCCGGAGATCCGAAGGGGGATAGCCCCCCCCCCCCCCCCCAACAGTAACTCGCGTTATGATGTATATCCCAGTAACTCGCGGGTTAAGAAGTATTATGTACTTGCTTTTTAATTTTTCCAAACTTCCAACTTTGAATTCGGGAATAATTTGATTTAATTATTAAATTTAGATCACATCATTGTAATACCATAACGGTAGCCAAAGAAATTTTTGCTAACAAAATCGGGTAATTCTTTCCCTTTAAGTTATTAAACTTTGACTTGAATTGAAATGCATCTTAGAAAACATACCAAACACTAGAAAATATCATCCGCGCATGCACTCAAAGCCTCGTGCTGAGATTGCCTGACACGGGACGAATTTGTAACACTGGGTCCTATTTCAATGAGTTCACCAAAACCGGCCATCCGCTTTAGCGGAACGACGAATACTCAAACATACACCTCCGGTGTAACACTGGAACAGCTGCTCTCTAAACAGCTGCGGCACTAAACACTGGAGATGCCGGGGATTGAACCCGGGGCCTTTCACATGCAAAGCGAACGCGCTACCACTGCGCTGCATCCCCCTGACATTGGCCAGTGAACAACAATGGCGAGACAAATCGGACACGTCGTGTTACCCCGCGCCGTGCCGGTGCTCGGCGCTACCTTCGCCGTATCGGGGGGTAGATACCCCCCTCTAACTCGAAAACTAAAAAGGGCTAGAAAGACGCGGGAAAGGGTGTTCGAAAGCTCTCGACAAGCACATTCGAAAGTACTTCATATATTTTGTTTTTCCTATAGCCAATATTGAGGTCACGGGAGGTCAACAAAGGACAGATTTTCCAGATTTAGGACTTCGTTACAGAAACCCTCAGATACCGCAGGAACTATGATAGCTAGGCACAAACGGAAAATAGCAATGGAAAGCTCTTGTAACATGCAATCGCCGAGCTGTCCTCAGATGTTATCTTAGGTCAATAGTTTAGGCTTCAGAGCTCATCAAATGTAAAAAGGGCTATTTTGTACAAAACAGTTTTTCACGAATATATTTTTATCTAATAACGACAAGGCAATAATTAGAAAGGCAATACATTTTATACAGACAAGGCAAGGCAATTTTAATGCCGTCGTGTTTTTCTCGTCAAGGTGCTTTGACTCGTATTAGTTTTGACCAGGTTAGGTCATCTAAAAAAATGAACGCAGGTCAAGGTCAAGTGGTGACCGAAGTAGGTCATGTTGCATATGGAAAGACGTGCCTCGACGAGACAATCATATTGGTGTCAGTTTCACTTCACTATCGTCATTACGTCTAGAGTTATTGACATACATCTGCTGGTGACCTCGGATGGCCTCGGCTGACCCTGTAGGGGTCACTGAACAAAAATAGCACCTAGATCATCACGAATGGCCTATAATAGGATGATTCAGAAGGAATTAGACGGATATCTTACGTATCCTTGGAATAGGAAGCATATGAATATTTGCCCATTGACTTATAATGAGGTCACGACTCACGAAATTGATCCGACCTTAGGTCGCTGATATAGGGCGCAGGTTAACTTGTTCATAGCGGCGATGACGAAACCTGTCACCTCTATAAACCGACAAATAAGGCATCCAAGCCATCGGTCACGGGAAAGGAAACAGCTCAGGGGAAATCACGTATTCGTACGGCGCGATACGTGAACGTACGGGATACAGGATACGTGATACGTACGGGATACGGGATACGTACGGGATACGGGATACGTGATGCGTACGGGATACGGGATACGTGATACGTACGGGATACTGGATACGTGATACGTACGGGATACGGGATACGTGATACGTACGGGATACGTGAACATCTCTGGGAAGAGCACATATCCCAGGTGACGTATATAGTTTCGTCCATTTTGGTCAAGTCTAAGCTGACTAAATTTGACCAAAACTGCTTAGTATTGCTGAACGTTGCCATGATCCGCGTGAAAATATAGTGCCCATATTGTGGTTTCGAAATATGATTAGGTACATAAAGTAAATAAATTACAACGTATTTCTTGCTAAAGGGAAATAATGCATTTTTCCCAGAAAAATGGAATTAGCACTTGAAATCGGCAGGCGACGCTAAAGTATGATGTAAATTGATCGCATTTTCCATATACAAATTTCTGCCGAGAGATACTAAAAGTTAAACTTGATAGGCGTTCCACACTTTTAACGACCGGTACTTGCAAGTACTTTTCGGTTTCCATCAAACTCCGGGCTTTTCCCGTATTGCTTTTTTAGGCAATGGTTGGGAAAATAGATTTTGCGTTCTGTTTGTTTTGGTTATATACCCGCCATTCTGTTACAATTAACAACCATTGAATAAAAAGGTATCCAAATTAGCAGTTAACTTTTGCATCCAACGGCGGCCTAGTTAGTGGTTGAGACCCTCATTTTTTTTGCAAATTGTTTCATATATTTTCAACATTAAGAGTTTTGTATAGTTTTGTCTCCGGCTTTATATAACATTATGATTCAGCTTATCATGATAAAGAACCATTTTCCCCAAAAACAAATAAGTCATTGGCACAACTGGCAATTTAAATCGGAAGTTCACTCTTGCACCCAACGGCGACCTATTTAGTGTCGGCGATTTGTTTAGAAGTACCCATTCAACAACGTTGAACAGATTGATACAAAAGCGTCAGATGTCAGTCGCTTTCCATCGTGGAGGGAAAATACCGATCATGAACTCATCAACCCGCGACTTACAGGGGGGCTATTTTGTGCACACCCCCCTCCCTGTTATTTTGCAATAACTCCTAAACCAACAGCAGTATCGTCTCCAATCTAATTTCCTTTCTTTTGACTTTTTTACTTTCAATTTGCTTTGGAACTCTATGATTTACTATTTTTCAAACATGTATTGTTTTCCACCAAAAATGGTATGACATGACGTCATTAAAACGTCATTATCTCCCACAATACTACATTAATTTCATTGAAATTCGGTGAGAAAACGTAGGATGCAGTATGAGATACTCAAAATTTCACGTTGATATCTATCACAGTTTTAAAGTTATTGAGAAAATATGGGATGGGGCAGATTCTCCCCCTCCCCCCCCCCCCCCCCCCCGCCCCTCCCCCCAGCGGGGCGCGTGTCACCGGGGCTGCTTGAATTGCATCAGGTGCGCTGTTTTGTCTATCATTGAAAGCAAGGGATACATTTTAACAAAATCACTTGAGAGAAGAAGAAAAATTCCGTTTTCATGAAGTTTTCTCCTATGATCATTGTTTTTCACGTTCAGTGCAGGGAACGTACAGGGGGGGGGGGGCATACTTGTATTGCATGCCCCCTCCCCCACCCCCCCACAGATTACTGTGGGGGGGGGGGGCATTTGCCTCTGATGTCTGCCACCTGGATCCGCCAGTGGGGGCGGATACCCTTCCCCTTAGTTTTTTTGGCAATAGCGGAATACGACGCCATTTCGCGCCCACATTTTGGTACAACTGCTTGCTTTGAATTGCCCAGATCCTGGGAATTTGTTTACCTCGGGTCTCCTCAGGTCACGTCACTAAGTCAAGTCTAGTGATCCCACTTCCAAAAATGTAAGGTCGTGCCGCAGCCACATTGTTTGACCGATCAGTTAGATACTCACAGGATTTAATCAGGTCATACACACCTACAATTTTGCTATTTCAGCTGATTTTTATATCGGTGACCTAAGGTGAAGTCTATTTTGTGACCTCTCAAATATAAGTCATTGGGGAAACATGACAATGCATATAAATCCACAGGAAATGGCTAAATTTGCCCAATTTTCACGAGATTCCCGCATCTTTTGCAAAATACTTAAGGATCCAGTGGCGGACCTACGGTTAGGCAAAATGGGCAATTGCCCCCCCCCCCCCACCCACCCCACACCGGCTGAAATCGGTGCACGATTGACACATTTCCTGATGTAGACGAAAATCTAAGCAACTTTTACTAAGGAAGGTTAGCTTTAAATCAGCTATCAAAGCATAAGCAAGCTAAATCCGATGCGTTTTCAAAATTGTGTTAGACTTTTTTGGACCCCCTTTCCACAAAAAAAAACACCCGTTCTGTATCCGCCAATGCAAAGATCCATGTGGTAATTTTATCCCGTGACCTCCACGAGGTAAAATATATTCAACCTGAGGTCATTCGTCATTTTTCTTCCATAACTTTTTTTACCGAACCAGTAAGGCGCCGTAGTTGGCGAGGAACGAGCGAACGCAAAGGAAATGTATGGTGAATTTCAACTCGATCAGGGAAGTAGTTTCTGAGATACAAATACGTGGTGCACACGTGCGCACGTGCAGAAGCACCCCACCCCTGACTAGTGGAAAATTGACGGCTGAGAGATTCCTAACCACACACCAAATGTGAGCACAATCGGCTCAGCAGTTGCCCCCACCCACTCCAAATTGTGTGGCGACGTTCCTGATCCAACAACCCCCGATCTCCCCACTCTGCCGCTAATGAGCAGTTGTTCAAAGGATATTGAAATTCAAGATATTCCGGAAATAATTTAAGGATACTTATTTTGGCTGGGGAATACAAAAACTTAGGAATATCATGACATTTTTGTATAGTATACATCATCGGGTCTCTCCACAATTGATTGGGTTATTATTAGACCCTCGTCACATAGAAGGCAGACGTGGTTCATATGCATGACTTTACATGACTAATCGTTCATCTAATCTGCCACTGCACTGCAGGCTTATACTCTATGCACAATTCTACCTTAAACACAAATTTACATAGACTCATTCGAGACAGTCAATCGAGCAGACAATCTACAGTTACTCGGTGCTGCGAAGCGACTTGCGGACGTGTGACTTAAAGAGCCTGTGGGACAAACCGGACACTCCTCGGTTGATGGCAAGCTCGTTATACTGCTTAGCAGCGCGGTACATGACTGCCTCTTACCGTGATTCGACTTTACACGAGACAGGGCGAGGTTATTTGACTGCCTGGTATCGCGGCGAGCAATTTCATGGTTGTACACCAGTGACGAACGGATAACGTCAGGTTTTCCGGTCGTCGGTATGCTATGCATCAAACAGAGGTCGAAGTACATCACGTATTGATGCGCCGATAGCCAGCCTAGTTCCTCGATAACATCAGAGATGTGGTCGTATTTTCTTCGTCCTGATAGCACTCGGGCAGCGAAGTTGAACACTTTTTGGAATTTCGATATGTGAGTAAGGTTCGCACTGCCATACACTTGTGCACAGTATCTCACATGGGAGAACACCAGCGCATCGATGATCTTTGGTAGAACACTCGGTGGGAGAACCTGCTTGGCATTCAGTATGCCTATGAGTATGCCGGTACATTTACCTACCACATGATAAATATGATCCTCATAGGACAGATAAGGGTCCATGATAACTCCGAGGTTCTTAACTGTTTTGGAGCACTGCAGCGTTTGTTCCATAAACACGATGGACACTGGGTCCTTGAACTGGCAGATTTGGCGGCGGTCCCCACACAACAACAGCTCGGTTTTACTGGCGTTCACCAACATACCATTCTGCATGAACCACGTGCACATCACATCCAACACCGACTCCAGTGACCGCTTCATTTCATCCAGCCTAGCGCGAGGGCCCGTGATGGCCAACTGGCTATCGTCGGCGTAGCGCACGACGGTGACGCGGAAGCCGTTGATGTAATGTGGGATGAAACATGCGATGTCATTGCTGAAGATGTTATATAATAATGGACCCAGGCACGAACCTTGGAATGTGCCGATTGTGATGTCGCGAGGTTTTGAAAGCGTTTGTCCCACTCTAACGCGTTGAGTATGACCTTCTAGAAAGCTTTGGATCCAACCCGTTGATATTTGAAGCTGTCGCAGCTTGGTTAGCAGCATGGAATGGTCCACCACATCAAAACTCAGGTCAGGTCAATCAGTCAATCAGGTCACTCAGGTCAACCAGAGTAAGAAGAGTTACGCATTTTAAGGCTTTTATTTGACCTCCTTACAAAAGTTGAGTTTATGATTTAATGTACAAAATACAAAACATTAAATCATAAACTCAACTTTGGTAAGGAGGTCAAATAAAAGCTTTAAAATGCGTATTATCCCAATGCCTTACATAACCACAGCGTTAAAAAGACTAAAAGATAAGAAGAGTTACTTCAGAATCGTCCATGCCTTGCAATATTGTATCAGTAATGGTTAAAAGAGCGGTGCATGTCGAATGTTTTTCCATAAAACCATGTTGATCAGAGCTAAAAAGACCGTGATGCACCAGGTATGAAGTGAGTTGATGATATACTAGTTTTTCTACAAGCTTACAAATGGTTGGGACGAGTGTGACGGGCCTGAAATTCGATGCCTCAGATGGGTCGTTCCTTTTGTGAATGGGTATAACTATGGCACACTTCCAACTGGACGGAACCGTTTCAGTCACAAGGCTGGTATTGATTATCTGTAGAATAATTTTGCCAATAACCGGAAAACAAAGCTTTAAAATTTGCACAGGGATGTCACCTTCCACACCCGAGTCTTTGTTAGGCATAGAGAACAAGGCGCGTTGCACCTGTTTTAAAGTGACGGGGATTATATTCAGAGCCCCAGTGTGCACACGTGGGAGACGGACATGCAACTCCTCGCGGTTTGACTGTTAATACTGAGCGGTGACTAGATCTCGCGTCTCTGTACCTACTGAAGTAAAGTAGCTATTCATCTCGTCTGGTGTCAGGTTCTCAGGTTGGGTGGGCGGACCGCAATTGGGAGCTATTACTGGCTGCAGCAGCCGGAACAATGAGGAGGAGGGTGTGCTGTTGATTCGCTCGGTAATGCTATCCCGCGTGTCCCTACGGATGGCCTGTTTGACCTGCGTATTAAGTCGATGGTAAGCCCCTCTGTCAATCCCTGCCCTAGCCTCCCTGCGTTGACTCATTAAGTCCCGTGTATCGTCGCTAATCGGCGGTGGAGCAGGATTACGCACGCGGTATCTGCGGATGGGGGCGTGAGCATCGAGTATGCAGTTCATTTCAGTTGAGAAGCAATTCCACTGATCCTCACAGGTGTCTTCCCGCCTGACAACTGCACGCCAATCTACATCACTGACATCAGACACTAGCGCCACCTGATCTAACCTACGCCAATTGCGACCTGTGCGATACATGGGTCTGGACCTGGTGCGAGGTATGACAGTGGTAATCGTTACACGGTGATGGTGGGATGTGTAATCACAAGGTTGAATCGAACACACAGGCGGATTAGGTCCCTGGCCCAGCGCGTCAGACATCAGAACCAAATCAAGCACAGACCTGGTGTCACCGCGGTGAAAGGTGGGCTCCTGCACCAGGTTGCCTAGTCCGTATCTCTCTAGCTCCAGGAGACGCTGATAAGCTGCTGGATTCGTCTGAGCATCAGCGTTAAGGTCTCCAGCCAATATAATCCTCTTGGAAGGATGAGCAGAGATGATGGACTGCAGCTGTTCCTCGATGAGGTTGAAGTCGTTGTGGATCTGCGCTGGTGAGGTAGATGGGGGCCTGTAGATGCAGCCTATAATGGTCGATCGTTGTTTGTTTAGCTTGACATTGAGCCAGAGAGAATCGTTGTGCGACGAAGTGCTGGTAGGTACCGATTTGCTAATATCGGTTGCTTGCAGGGACTCCTTGATGAATATTGCAACTCCTCCACCGGATTTTTTTGCGACCGATGTGTCTGTCATATCGAAAAACGTTGTACCCGGAAAGATTGATGAAATTGTCGGGAGTGCGGGTCTTCAGATTCGTCTCTGTGAAGCACAGAAGGTCAGCATCCCGTTGTTGTAGCTCGGCTCTAATGTCAGAGATCTTGGGGAGCAGCGACTGGATGTTGAGCAGCTCCATGGTGATCCTGGCTGTCGTTGGTGCCGCGCTGGGTAGGTCACACGCTGGTGACGAGGTCCCCCGTCTGCCCGCACTGAGAGACGCTCGAGACTCTGTAGAGTTCTATTGAGACCGTACAGGCGCTAATCCTGTCTCTGCAGAGAGCCACATGTTTGGAGACGGTTTGATAACATGAAATGGTCTCAGGTTCTCAGAATGAAGACACTTTATCTCCGCTGAGAATGTATCAGTGTTGCGTAACATTCTCAATGAACTTATTTTGAGACCATGTAGATCGCGAGGCATTCTCCACAGAGATAATTTAATTCATCCTGAGAACCTTGGCATGTCCCAGACATTCTCCACAGAGACGATGTAGCTCACCCTGAGAACCTTGGCGTATCCCGAGACCAAAATATCATTTTATAAATCGTCCTCTACATGGTGTCTGAGAACGTTCCAGAGTCTACCATATATTGAGCTCCGCTCGCATCCCGCGTTGCATGCTCGTCCACCTCGCCCAAAAACAGGACTTATCACATTTCATATATTAGCATAAGCCAATGAGCCAACCAACCATAAGTAAGCCAACCATAAGCCAACCATAAGCCAACCAACCAAAGCCAAACTGTGCATCTACTGTGCGCAGTGCACGCCCCCCTCCTCCCCCCCCCCCCCCCCCCCACCACGCCCCTCACAAAACGTAGCTCTCAAAACAAATGCCCTTCAGGCCGTCATATGACCCTCAGCCCAGCATTAAAATTAAAACGTCTTCCCAACAACGCAAAACCCTACAAAAGTGGCTCCCAACACATTCAGCATGATCTTACAGCGCCAACCGCTTGGCCAGCGACCAGCATAAGCGTGGCACGGTAGAAGGTGGTTTGGTTGCCGTTGGTTGCACGCCGCTCGCCACGGCCCAACGGCTGGGCAAACACGGTGTGGGCGACGGCCCACAACATAATAGCCGCCGCCAGACCGCGCACCTCCGCCACCGCCAGCCTCTCCACTTCCAGAATGAAGCCACCGCCCTGCGCGGCCAGAAGCCTGGCCGGGCGCGCACCGTCAACGAGCAGGCGGCAGAGGTCCGTCTCCAGTAATGCCAGTAGGGCACCCAACGCAGCGTCCTCTGGAAACACGCAAAACACGATACCAACATTAGTAGCATTCCGCCAGCAGCACCGTGACTACAATGACGACCAACAGATTGTCCCAGTACAAACACAGCTGCAGTAAATGCAATATATAATTCGGCGATATAACTAATTAATTAAATTAATGTTGATAGAACGACCTTCCAGGAATCTATAACATGTTGTCAGCAATCAACGGCATCAGCAATGCACAGCGAGGCAAGTCACATCGTGGGATCAGAAGATATGCTCAAGACATTGTAAAACAAAGTGACAAGGATCCAACCTTCAAATTTAACTCCCAAGTAGTCACAAAATATATGACACCTCACAACATGCGCACACTGAGCGCACTGTGATCACTTCATTCACAAATGTTTGGGAGATAATGAATTTAAAGAGCACACTTACCGCTGTTAGTGTTGCTCATCCCCTGGAGCTTCATGGGCACTGCACGTCAGCGCACCTCCCGACTCCTCCCTCATTGCTGGTCGGGCAATAATGCGGGCGAACTCAGCCCATATCTGGAAAATACATGAGTCAGTTCACATTAAACTGAAATAGAACGACCACATAGCCCTGCAAATAAGCCAGCACACCGTTAGTTAAGGGTCAAATAATGACTCAATAATCCTCGCGATTTGCAGAAAACACAGTAATCAGATGTCAAATTTTAAGTTGACTTTTATTACACCCACAAAGCCCATCCAGCCTATCAAACAGAGAAACCAAAAGACCTAAACGTCAATGTCAACCTCAGAAGTCAGATGGTGATAGATCAACAATTACCAAAACAACACGTAATCACTTAACCAGTAAGGCGATGTTAGTTTGCGATGAGCGAGCGAGCGCGTTAGCGTCGCCACGCCACCTCCAGAGGACCCTCTCTGGCCTCCAGAGGCCCATCTGGTTTCCAGAGGGCCCCTCTGCCTTTCAAAGGGCCCATCTGGCTTCCAGATGGTCCCTGTGCTTTTCAGAGGACCACTATTTGCCTTCCAGAGGGCCATTCTGGCATCCAGTGGTTCAGTTCCGACCTCCTGAGGGCCCATTCTGATTTCCTGAGCCATGTTGTATCTGGCTCAAAGCAGTTATATTATGACAGTCAGTGGCGGATCCAACCAGACTAGAATCAATAACTAGTCTGGTTCAGCTCAATGCAATAGCAATGGTTCAGCTCAATGCAATAGCAACGCAATATTGATATGACTGGTGTGTAGGCTGACACAGCAAGCACAGTTAACTCATATTTTTATACGCCCAAAACAAAATTTAAAGGAAATAGTTTACCTTCAGAAAGTTTATCACAACAAGATTTGATTATATTTTGAAATACAATTTATTTTTATATTTTCAAAAATGGACATACATCGCGCAATTCAGGACAGGTCGTAAATGATTAATTTCATGGTGTGCCCTGGTATGCGCCATGCGGCACTACAAAAGGAATGCAGTGCATATTGACCGTGTCCAGGTATGTCGAGCACTTAAAACTTTCGTCTATAAATGCTGCCTGCCAAAAGGAATTGCGCGATCGGGTGGTGAGGTCAGGACCTGCACAACAAGCTCTGCTTAGCGCGGGTCCTGACCTCGGAAATCCATCCATACAAAACATTCGGACTAAATTTATTTAAAAAAAATATACAAAAATATTCCTTTTGTAGCGCTGCATTCCTTCGCCAAAAAGTCAATATCTTCAGCTAGAGTTTCAGCCAAACAAAACTTACAGATAGGAGTTTCCAACACCGGCTTCAAAACGGCTATTTCAGGTAAAACCCCATGTTGAAGGTGAACTATTTCCTTTAACCTTCCCAAAAATATTGTTTCCTATATCACGTCACATTATCAAGCGCCGCCGCAATACAGATACCTAATACAGCACTCTAGGCTTTCAAACATATTGTCATATTCACAAGCAAAACCTAAATGTTTCATTTATACCCATGGATGAGGGAAGAAAATAGATTTGCTGTAAACAATGAATGGTTGTGTTCAAAAGACGCCTTTTTGACGGTTCCTGATCATGGAATGTAATTAATAGTTGCAAGACTGTGCATTTCTGTAAAACCCACGCTATCAATAGTCAAGGGTGCTGAATTTGTCATTGGCACAATGCGCTGGCACATCAATCAATATGTGGATCACGCTTGTCAAGGTCACTTTCCATAACAATTTTTGGACAAGCATACACATTTTTGGGTACAATCAAGGCCCTATAAGAAGGTACCTTCATCCAGCAATTTGATCAAATCTGACTCACTGGTGTTAACATCCCTGTCTATGTCACATCACATGATCACAGAATCACTTGCCCCTATACAAATCAATAATACATAACTATTTTTAAAGACTATACAGAGTTCTACCCAGCTGATTTGTATAACAAAACTGCAAGGAAGACTGATTAAGATGTCAAAGTTATTTAAATACAATGTGGCTCCTAAGTCACTCCTATTTTGACAGTGAATGGGTAAAGATAGGATAAAAGTCCAACCTCCACATGTCCAAAATTCAGACTGGTTATTGGTTCAACTTTTTTGGAACGATTCAATCACAACTCATTTTTTAATCTGAATGATTCAATCACCGTTTGATTCATGGATACAATTTTTAGAACTTATTCCTTCTGATTCAAAGAATCAAAACACATATTTTAATCGATTCACGTTTAATTCAACATTTAAATATATGAGGTGAATTCATGTCCAATCAATACAAATGTAAACATGCATATATATGATCATTAAATCATTGTTACAGCAATAGTATTTCAGTATAAATGAATGTAGCCACTGGGACTGCATGTTTTTTTGCACAATTTACCAGTGTACTTGAATCGTTAAAGTTTGTTTTATTCAATCAGCCTTGATTTGATGCGGCTTTTGATTCAATCAGCCTTGATTTGATGTGGCTTTTGATTCAATCATGATTCATGAATCACAAGATCTTGTGGTGAATCAATGTTTTGATTCAATTAATTTTGATTGAGCGATTCCAATTGATTCAATCAGTGTCGAATCAATAACCAGTCTGTGATTCCAAATCCTGGACATTTCATGCTATCAGAATGCAGACAATATTGACACATTGTTTACATTCTGATAGCATCAAGTCTGACGATAGGAAGTGTCCGTGATTACAGCATATTACCCTTACTCCTTCTCTAATGTTAGAAGGCTTACGCCTTACACCACAAATGTAGATTTTGTCGATTCGCCCAAATTTGGAATTTAATAACATCACATCCGAGCATATGGCAGCTACAGGGATAACAACCCCTGGGGACAATGCTTTAGCAACGCACCTCCCAAATTTTGGGAGCATGACAACCCTGGGAATCGGTTTTGTCTACAAGATAGTCTGGGGGCCATAGCCCCCAGTTTTCCCGCAGCGAGCAAAGTATAAACGTGGGTCCCAGCAACTGTAATTGCTGTAAAGGTTAGGTCATGTTTGATATGTTTTAGACTTTTCAGCTGTGGCAGATATGGCGGTAATACTTCAGCAACGCACATAAACGTGGGCCCCAGCAACTGTAATTGCTGTACGCCTCACACCACAAATGCCAAATCATGGTTGGCAAAGTTGCTGTTTGCTGGTATGCATCTTGTACTCTTTTATACTCTTTTGAAATTTTGCGTACTCTTTGAAAAGGGAAAGTAAACAATCAAATCAGATATGATTAATAATCATTTAATTTGATTGTCAACTGGATCAAGCTTTGGAGACCTCCAGCCCTCTATCAGAATACAAAAGAATACAAAATGTGTACCAGCAAACAGCAACTTTGCCAACCATGATGTCGATTCACCAAAATTTGGAATTTAATGACATCACATCCAAGCATATGGCAGCTACAGGGATGACAACCCCCTGGGGACAATGCTTAAGCAACGCACCTCCCAAATTTTGGGAGCATGACAACCCTGGGAATCGGTTTTGTCTACAAGATGGTCTGGGGGCCACAGCCCCCACAGTTTTTCTGCAGCGAGCAACACAAGCCGAGTATAAACGTGGGTCCCAGCGACTGCAATTGCTGTAAAGGTTAGGTCATGTTTGATTGTTTGATTATGTTTTAGACTTTTCAGCTGCCTTGTTCTGCCTGTATACTATTCACTTCCTATCGTCACTTGCTGTTTCCCGATATGGCGGTAATACTTCAGCAATGCACATAAACGTAGGTCCCAGCGACTCAGCGACTGTAATTGCTGTAAAGGTTAGGTCATGTTTGATTATGTTTTTTACTTCAGCTGTGGCAGACATGGTGGTAATACTTCAGCAACGCACCGGCCAAATTTATTGGTTGGGAACAGTGGGTGCAGTGTTAAAAAATGGGTCCAAATTACCATAGTTGGTGTATACATCATTGTGAAGTGTATATTGACATTGGTGAAATGCTCGATTTTTCAACATCTACAATTTTTCAACATCAACAACATCAACAGCACTAGGTTAAAATCTACAAAATGACCAGCTGATACTGACGGCCGACAGGCTAGGATTGTTGAGGATTATTACAGGAACAAGGCAAGGTAATAGTTCAGTAATTCACCTCCCTAGGTTAAGGTTCTTCTTAAGGTCCCTAATAGAAGAAGGGCAGTCAGCTGACAATATTATTATGACAGACTGAAAAGCGTACCAGTAATATCAAAGCTAGGACGTCACCAATAATAACTTAATCAAACCTAGCCAAACCTTACAGCAATTACTGTTGCAGGGACCCACCTTTATAATGCTCCGCTCACATTCGCTCTGCGCTGCAGCCCTACGGGGGGGGGGGGGCTGTCGCCTGTCCCCCTCCCCCCCAGACCATCTTATAGACAAAACCAAACCCTATTGCGTAAAGAAGTAGTCTGATGTATTTAGGCCTACTAGCCTATTAATAATAACAGTTTTGTTGGAAGAAATATGAAAATGTCACTGTGATGTTGAAATGTCACTGATAAATGTTTTTTGGTGCCATCATAGCTTTGGTATTACTGGTACACTTTTCTGTCTGTCATAATAATACTCTCTTATTCTATTATGGACCTCAAGAACACCACAAACTGGGGAGGTGAATTACTGAACTATTACCCAAGGCCAAGGGGTAACGGTGGGGCTGGCGTCACCGTCGCGGCCGGGCAGTAAAATCAAGGTTCAAAGTTACTATCACCGTTATTGGTCTGGAGTCATAGAGAAGCTTTATGACGTCACCAGATTCTGGCTACGAGCGAATCTTAGGCCGACCCGATCAGACTTAATGGCTACGAGCGAATCTTAGGCCGACCCGATCGGACTTGATGGCTACGAGCTGTAGGCCGACCCGATCGGACTTAATGGCGGGGTTAGGTTAAGTTAGTTTCATTAATTCCGACCGGTTCGGCGGTAGGCCGAACCGATCCGACGGACCCAGATTCACACAAGGACACGTTGACGTGCGACTCGGCACACTGCACTACCGAAATGGCGGAAATCTGTAAAATTAGTGTTCTCACTTCCTGTTTCCCCAGCCTTCTGGTTCTTTTTTTTAATCCTACAAATTCCTCATCACTCTTTAAATTAACACAAAAAATCATTAAGATAAACAGAATTGTTTAATTTCTTATTAAACATTGTCTAGAAAATGAAATGTCATTCATTTATACGGGTACCTACTATTTAGAGCGGCCAATATTATATTTCGCAGAGCTGCCCATTTCGCGGTTATTTAATAATTGATATTGAAACATAATTCGTAAATAAGATATACATAAATAATAAAACCAAGAGGAATCGATATCAATGCCACAAACCCAATGTATGTTGTTCTGTAAGTTGAGGTCGACACACATTTGATGGGTTTGAACAATTAGCAGCTCACTTTCGGATGAATACTGGATGAGGTTGATACGCCGGTTTTCCGTAAATACATATTGTTTCTTTAACAGGTATGTAATATTTATCAATAATAACAATCAAAAACTAATTGCTAATAGGCAATTATTTGAATACAACTTAGTTCCGCCGTTGCAGTCACAGCGCCACCTGCCGGTGATAAGGTGGCGCCACCTTCATGACATGAGTTCAACGTCACATCGATATGTTTGCTACATGGTCTCTACAGGAGACCATGTAGAGATTATCAAGGTTCTCAACAGCTGACAGCAAAAAAGGGCGGGCGGATTCAATCCTCGGTTCGCGATAATTTTGAGAATGTGTAGACTGCCTGATAGTCTCGCAGACCAAATATAATCAGCGACCGACGTCGAGATAATGTAGACTTCTCAGGCAAGGCCATCCACCAAAAGGTCTCGAAATGGAAACCGTGCAGATTTCTCAAGGAAGATAATTTAGCTAAAGTTCTAAAAAGTGTTTCTGAGTGCGGTGTCGTCATAGGAGTTACTCCCGCTCCGTCAGTCGCGTAGGAGTTATCAGACAGCGCTCTCTGGGTGGCCTAGCGCCAGGTTGACGGCAGTCGAGACGACTCGACACGACGACGCCGATCGCTGACTCGGTATTAGGCAGCGCACTGGTGAAGCGTTCATGCAGTTCTAGTTCCAGATCTCGGAGTGCGCCACTGTCCGCACCGGGCGAATCTGGCCGGTTGCATGACCTCTGGGTCATGGTTAGGCGACGAGGGCGGCTAAGGGTCCGGGCGGGGCTCGGGCCCTGTGCCGGGGCTGGCTCCGCACGGCCGGCAGCTGGTGCGTCGGATCGGGCCGAGCGGTCGCCCCGTCGGTGGTCCGTCTCATGTGTCGAGGCCCCAGCGCCGGGAGCAGTCGGCTGGACGCCGCCCCCTCCACGCCCCGTACCGGTGGCGCGTGCATGGCTGATTGTGATGACCCCTGTTCCGGAGGCGGATTCAGGGCCGGTGAGTGGGATCAGAGCGCGGCCGTGGTTCAGGCGTCGTTGATGTTCATCGTCGATGGCGTGACGACGACATGCCTGAACGCGGTGGCCGGCTCTTCTCCCCCTGTGGTGCCGCCTTATGCCGCCACTGCCCGGGTGGGCACCGGGTGGCGAGTGATGGATGGCACCGGGTGGCGGAGGGTCGGCCATGTAGTTCCCTGGTCCGGCGCGCGGGCTGCTGTCGACGCCGACGGTAGGCTGGAGACGGTAGGGGAGTGTCCGGCCTTGTGATTGGTTGAGACGGCAGTGGTAGATTCTTCCTGGAACGGTAGAATTTAGTTTCGGCGAGCGGGGCCCATGGCCAAAATTGAAAATACTAAACGAGGATAAAAATATAAAACACGAAAGAAAAGAAGCACGAAAATCACTTCGGGCTGTCCGAAAACACTACTTGCTAAAACGAAACAAATCTTGCAGGTGGCCGAAACTTAAAACCGCGCGAAATCACTAGAAAGCGGAGGAGCAACGCGGGCGGCTGCCGGTGGAGGCGCTCAGCTCATTGGATTTGCATTGGATGTGTATACATTTATCACCAGGTAAACATATTTTATTTTAATTGAATACCTATGAAGCGAAAAATGACATGGAAATACTAATATCGGGGTGGGCAATATTTCTTGACTGGGGTTTGGGCAAAACGGCTCACTGGGGGGGGGGGCATCCCCCCCAGTTAACATGTTGAAATAGGTCCTGGCAAATGGTCCTTCGAATGACACTCATATGCATTGAAACTTGTTTAGAATGAGTAAGTAATATATTCCTTATTTGATGAAGATATTTCGGATTATCTGCAACGATGGTATTTTGCGTTATTGTTTTACTACTGCCACTCCTGGTCTAACAGTTGTAGGTTGGTATACACGAATAATATACTATCAACCCGTTCCCTGCCAGCTGCCTTTCACCAGTTGCCCGCTGATGATCCCGTTATTAGTCTGTGTTGCCAGATATGACCAGTGTGTGTGTGTTATAGTCTGTGTTGCCAGATATGACCAATGACCAGTGTGTGTTGTAGTTTGTGTTGCCAGATATGTCCACTGAAAAGCGTGTGTTGTAGTTTGTGTTGCCAGATATGACCACTAACCAGTGTGTGCTGTAGTTTCGGTTGCCAGATATGACAACTTACCAGTGTGTGTTGTAGTTTGTGTTGCCAGATATGACCTGTGTGTGTTTATCTCGCGTTGCCAGGGTGATCCGGTTAGTGGTGTGTGTGTTGCCAGATATGACCAGTGTGTGTTTATTTCGCGTTGCCAGGGTGATCCCATTAGTGGTGTGTGTTGCCAGATATGACCAGTGTGTGTTTATCTCGCGTTGCCAGGTAACGGTTACCCGATGGCGGCGGCGCTGACTCGGAGTGAGCTTCTGAAGGCGATCAACCAGCCCAATCTAGCAGACCAGGTCCATAATATCCTCATTCACGATGCTAGCTCGATTAAATTCAATTTATACGCTTTTTCAATATTGATGACATTTGGGTCATTGACATGACCTCAGAGGTCACCTAATGACCCAAGACCTTAAAATCGGGTATCATCGGCTTCCTCTCGTCACAAGCAACACGCTCGTCTTTGCATAATCGAAGCTAGCTCAATTAGGGGCGAAACGCTAAGGGGGGGGGGGGTCGTACCAACAGTAGTGATTTTGCCCTACCGGGCGAGGGTTAAATTAGTCCCTTGAATGATGATATGCTATTAGTAATAGTAAATGTCAGTTATTGTCATAGGACCGTAGGCTGATGACGAGGGAACTGCCAACCATTGGAATATGGTGAAAATCCAATGGCGTTGCCACAAAATTGTAATGGGGGGGGGGTGGGCAGTTGTATTTTTTGGGGGTGCTAACGTTTAAGGAAATAGTTCACCTTCAACATTAGTTTTAAACTGAGATAGCAGTTTTGTAGCCCGTGTTGGGAAACCCCTATCTGCAAGTTGTCTTGACTGAAAAGACTCTCCAGCCGAATATATTTGAATTTTTGGCGAAGGAATGCGGTGCTGGCGAAAGAATGTTGTACTGGTTCTAGCCCGGGCAGAGGCTATACCATCAGCCAATCAGCTTGCAGCTGGTGCTAGCAAGCGAATCGCCGGCCGCCGGTTGGCACATCTCGAATGCGAGTCTATCTTTCCGCGACTACTTTCGAATTTGATTGGCTGAACCATTTTTTACATTCGCGTGACGTCAGGACTCTGACTCAGAGAGTATGCATATAGTTTTGATAAACCACAAAATGTCCGGCCTTCTGTCCTGAATCGGCGCGATATAAGGCCATTTTTGACAATATAAAAAAATTGTATTAAAAAATATAATCAAATCGTGTTGGGTAAATTTTTTCCAAGGTGAACTATTTCCTTTAATAGGGCTAATATTACAATCTTGCGAATCTGGGGGGGGGGTTGGGCTCCGGCCAGAGCGATCATGGGGCCGGGGGGCCCGGCCCCCCGGCCCCTCGGTGGCGACGCCCCTGCAAAGGTCGCATAAACCATCCTGAGTTGTTTTTTCTTAGTATCAACTTTGGTTTTGTGCATGAATATGTAGGTAGGTAACGATCTGGTGTTGCTGGACTGATGCGCACTGAATAATCATAATACCTACCGCTATTTCTGTCGGTGTCTTTGTAGTCAGTTCTTGTGACTTTTTTCACACCAGTGTGATGTGACGTTAGTGTTCCCCACTCGTAACGCTCACGGCGTTTTGCGACGCCGCCTGACCTGCCATCTATCGGTTGTTTCTCCAATTTTCAGTACCGGCCGTCACCGCTAGCCTGCGCCATCGGCAGCACCGTGCTGCAGGTGCTGGAGCGGGAAGATTTGATAGCACGCGCCAGAGATGTCGGGGCTGTGCTAAAACAACAGCTGCTGGGACTGAAGGCCAAACACAGCTATATCGGTAGGAGTTTTGAGTTTTTGGCATTTTAAATTTGTAGGATATGGTAGACATTTTGGCTAGGTAGGGGTGATTTTGAGGCGTAGTGGCAACATGATGTGACGTATTTTGTGCTGTTTAGATTTAGG
Organism: Chirona hameri; assembly: GCA_036785665.1. Classification (NCBI taxonomy): domain Eukaryota; kingdom Metazoa; phylum Arthropoda; class Thecostraca; order Balanomorpha; family Balanidae; genus Chirona; species Chirona hameri. The sequence goes on along the minus strand of JAXIVJ010000122.1, from coordinate 300,262 downwards.
TTCACTTTTTTAATTGGTATCTGATTCAGATTTACAACGGGGTCGAAGGTTGTCTGAAGCCTCTCTTGCTGATGGGATGGGATGGTGTTAAGCTCGCAGATCCTTGTTTGACTTGCTGCGCATGTAACTATCTAGCTGATGCCCGTACCACTTAACCCGCGAGTTACTGGGGTATATTTCATAACGCGACTTACTGGGGGGGGCTATTTCCCCCCCCCCCCTCTGATCTCCGGAACTACTGGACCGAATGTAAAAATGCAAACGGCATTCGATAGCCCTGGGAAATTTATCGAGGGAAACATAATATTGTTGACCTCGGGGTCACCGATGACGTCACAGGTCAGGTCAAGTCAAAAATGTTTGACCGTGACAAAAGGTGTCTATGGATGGAATTGTCGCGTAAAATTGCGATATTAAACGCATAAGCCGTTGATAAATCGGTATGATTCGTGTGTCTGACACTTCTAAGTACCTTTCTAAGCTGTTTATGACCTTGGGTCAGGTCAAGGTCATTCGAGGTCACGAGGTCAAACTGCAGATTACGGTAATTAGGCGTTGTAACACATGTTTATGGGTTTGTTTTTCGTCTAGAACGCGAAAAATGACCTTAGAACATTGTTTGTTCCATATAAATAGAAGTAAAAAGCAAAAATGGAAATGCGTTTTTTGTCATAGTAATGCTGTGAGAAGTGGTCGATTTTTGTCATTTAAAGGTCATAACTCGGGTCATTTTTAAAGATATCGACTTTAAATTTGGTACACATATTCACCACATAAGTCTCGATCACATATATTCCAGTTTTTGGATAATTCTGATTTTTTCTTAAAACTTTTGTAAAAACAAAAAAAATGTCTGGATTTCTAACAAATTTGAATTATAAAAAAACTCAAAAATCCGAGATAGCAGTTTGATAGCCCGGTCTATTGTTAGTAATTTGATTTAATATAATTTAATTTATCTCAAATATCATACCTTTGGCAGCTTTTTCCGCAAACCATTATTTTGCAACAAAAACCGAAGAACATGACGTCACTCTGACGTCATTCCCGGTTGACCTATCATAGCCTTCTATTTTTAATTTCGCCAACACGTGTAGACTTGATGTGAGAGAAGTTACTGCAAGTTTGGTGACGATATCGGTGTTCGTTTAGGAGTTATTGCAAAATAATGGGAGGGGGGGCAAAAAATAGCCCCCCAGTAACTCGCGGGTTAACTGTTCAGTCCTCTCCAGATAACATTTAAACTCAAAATATATCCTCAGCATTTGATGCACTCTTAACCCTATTAGTGGTAGGCTCCTGGCTAACCCTATTAGTGGCAGGGGGGCGGATTCCCCCCCCCCCCCTGAGATCTCGCGATCCACCCGTCCGAATAAAAAACAAACGGCGTTTGATTCTCCTAAAGTCTCAACACGATCTACATTTCTAAAAAAAAAAATCCTAAATGTTTGATATGAGGGAAACAGTGGGGCAAAAACTAACCAAATTAGAGGTATATTTGATCCACCACAGCTGCCATGTTTATCAACCGATAAACCGATAACCGATAAGCAACTAATAGGGATCGATAGATATTGAATTGGGCATTGTTATATGACGGTGACTTTTGAAAATGCAAAAATCATAGGCATTTTCAGGTCACTAAATATGGGGGTGAAATAAATGCGTAATAAAACCGTCATTTTGTAATGAAATGGTGCGTTATTGTGACATCAGACACAACAGTTACAAAACATATTTGTATCCATAGGCGGAGCCAGGTTACCGAAAAAGGGAGGCAAAATATTTATTAAAAAAATCCCTGGAAACCTCCCTTTTTCAAGTCCCTGAAATCGCCTCTGCCGTGCAATATTGATTATAGTTCACTAAAATCAACTAATTTGCACGTGTGACAATCACTGCAAACCTATGTAACTCCTTTATACTTCAGGTAGTTAGAAAGAAGCCGTGAGGATTGGATCTCCGTATTATCGTCAAATGTCGCCGGAAAAATAAAATAAAAACGGCCCAGGAACCGCCTCGGTTAACCCGCGCACTGCAAAGGGGGGGGTTGATCCCCCCCCCCCCCCCCCCCCTCCTCAGGTTTTTCGCGGATAGCGAAAATAAGGGCATCAGTACTGAGGGCATATGATACTATCATGAGGGCATCACCACTTACAATTCGTTTATCTCGGAATTTTGATATCGGTGAATTATGGTCAGGTCAATTTCATAACCTCCCCATAGTCAATGGGGGAATATACAAATGCTTGCTATTTCAAGGATATGCATGATATTAGTCCAATTACGTCTGGATCATGTTATTTTGGGATACTCTTGATGATCCAAGTGCACGTTTTGTTCAGTGACCCCTATGGGGCCATTTGAGGTCATGCGATGTCACCATCACTTGTGTGTCAATAACTCCCAACATAATGAAGATAGAGAAGCAAAACAGACAGAAATGTGTTTGTCTCGTCGAGACACGTCTTCCCATTTGTAACATGACCTACTTGGGTCTCCACTTTACCTTGACCTGAGGTCAATTTTTTAAGTTGATTTAGCAAAGTCATCATGTATATCATTCGAAGAACCTTGGCGAGATAAACACAATGGCGTAAACAGTGTTTCGTTATCAGTTGGTTGATGGCAAATTTCACTAGCTGGCGTTTGCTTTTTTCCGTTTGTTTCTAACTAGCATAGTTTCCGAGATATATGGGAATATCTGGAGCGATGTCCTAAAACTGGAAAACTGGAACATTTGACCTTTGATGACCTCTGGTGACCTCAATTTTGACCTGACCTAAAACAATACTGAATACTTTCAATAGAACTTGTATCAAGCTATCAAATGGCATTCGCGGCTTGTCGCTGCGTAGCGTAGTTTTTGAGATCTCACGGGAGGGTGGAAATCAACCCCCCCCCCCCCCCCCCCTCCCCCTGCAGTTCGTGCTCGGCGCAAAGCCCCTGCAGTGCGCGGGTTAAGGTTAAGAACTCATAAATTTGACTCCATATGCGAAAATCAATTATAGGACAAATCCAAAAAATATGGATCTGCTCTCAGCCGTTCCGGAGATATCTGCGAAAAACCTAAGGGGTGTGCAGAATCCCCACCCACCTGCCACTAATAGGGTTAAGCCCAAACCTTGCTGTATGACTGCATAGGTGATGTCCGTGTGATGTCCCGACTCCTGTCTGTTCTGCCCACCAGGGGATGTCCGCGGCGAGGGTCTCCTGCTGGGGATAAAAGCCCAGCCTTCTGACAGTGTCTTTTCTGTCCACCAGGAGATGTCCGCGGCGAGGGTCTCCTGCTGGGGATAGAAGCCCAGCCTTCTGACAGTGTGGTGTCTGTCCACCAGGAGATGTCCGCGGCGAGGGTCTCCTGCTGGGGATAAAAGCCCAGCCTTCTGACAGTGTCTTTTCTGTCCACCAGGAGATGTCCGCGGCGAGGGTCTCCTGCTGGGGATAAAAGCCCAGCCTTCTGACAGTGTCTTTTCTGTCCACCAGGAGATGTCCGCGGCGAGGGTCTCCTGTTGAGGATAAAAGCCCAGCCTTCTGACAGTGTCTTTTCTGTCCACCAGGAGATGTCCGCGGCGAGGGTCTCCTGCTGGGGATAGAAGCCCAGCCTTCTGACAGTGTGGTGTCTGTCCACCAGGAGATGTCCGCGGCGAGGGTCTCCTGCTGGGGATAGAAGCCCAGCCTTCTGACAGTGTCTTTTCTGTCCACCAGGAGATGTCCGCGGCGAGGGTCTCCTGCTGGGGATAGAAGCCCAGCCTTCTGACAGTGTCTTTTCTGTCCACCAGGAGATGTCCGCGGCGAGGGTCTCCTGCTGGGGATAGAAGCCCAGCCTTCTGACAGTGTCTTTTCTGTCCACCAGGAGATGTCCGCGGCGAGGGTCTCCTGCTGGGGATAGAAGCCCAGCCTTCTGACAGTGTCTTTTCTGTCCACCAGGGGATGTCCGCGGCGAGGGTCTCCTGCTGGGATAAAAGCCCAGCCTTCTGACAGTGTGGTGTCTGTCCACCAGGGGATGTCCGCGGCGAGGGTCTCCTGTTGGGGATAAAAGCCCAGCCTTCTGACAGTGTCTTTTCTGTCCACCAGGAGATGTCCGCGGCGAGGGTCTCCTGCTGGGGATAAAAGCCCAGCCTTCTGACAGTGTGGTGTCTGTCCACCAGGAGATGTCCGCGGCGAGGGTCTCCTGCTGGGGATAGAAGCCCAGCCTTCTGACAGTGTCTTTTCTGTCCACCAGGAGATGTCCGCGGCGAGGGTCTCCTGCTGGGGATAAAAGCCCAGCCTTCTGACAGTGTCTTTTCTGTCCACCAGGAGATGTCCGCGGCGAGGGTCTCCTGCTGGGGATAAAAGCCCAGCCTTCTGACAGTGTCTTTTCTGCCCACCAGGAGATGTCCGCGGCGAGGGTCTCCTGCTGGGGATAAAAGCCCAGCCTTCTGACAGTGTCTTTTCTGTCCACCAGGAGATGTCCGCGGCGAGGGTCTCCTGCTGGGGATAGAAGCCCAGCCTTCTGACAGTGTCTTTTCTGTCCACCAGGAGATGTCCGCGGCGAGGGTCTCCTGCTGGGGATAGAAGCCCAGCCTTCTGACAGTGTCTTTTCTGTCCACCAGGAGATGTCCGCGGCGAGGGTCTCCTGCTGGGGATAGAAGCCCAGCCTTCTGACAGTGTGGTGTCTGTCCACCAGGGGATGTCCGCGGCGAGGGTCTCCTGCTGGAGATAGAAGCCCAGCCTTCTGACAGTGTCTTTTCTGTCCACCAGGAGATGTCCGCGGCGAGGGTCTCCTGTTGGGGATAAAAGCCCAGCCTTCTGACAGTGTCTTTTCTGTCCACCAGGAGATGTCCGTGGCGAGGGTCTCCTGCTGGGGATAAAAGCCCAGCCTTCTGACAGTGTGGTGTCTGTCCACCAGGAGATGTCCGCGGCGAGGGTCTCCTGCTGGGGATAGAGTTCGTCAGCGGTCACGGAGAAAGGAAACCTGATCGAGAAGTCTGCCAATGTGTCGTCTACAGGTGAGATTGCGTCGTCTACAGGTGAGATTGCGTCGTCTACAGGTGAGATTGCGTCGTCTACAGGTGAGATTGCGTCGTCTACAGGTGAGATTGCGTCGTCTACAGGTGAGATTGCGTCGTCTATACGTGATATTGCGTCGTTTACAGGTAAATGTGTTCTACCTGTCCGCATGCACCACACAATATTATACCACACAGTCATGCTGTTCACCTGTAACTAGACGTAATTGTATTATAACTGGTGAAACAACGGTCCTCTGTATCACCGCCTCTCCGCTGTGGCTGATTGATTGGACAGGTGACGCTGTGGCCTCTCCGCTGTGCCTTATTGATTGGACAGGTGACGCTGTGGCCTCTCTGCTGTGCCTGATTGATTGGACAGGTGACGCTATGGCCTCTCCGCTGTGCCTGATTGATTGGACAGGTGACGCTGTGGCCTCTCCGCTGTGGCTGATTGATTGGACAGGTGACGCTGTGGCCTCTCCGCTGTGCCTGATTGATTAGACAGGCGACGCTGTGGCCTCTCCGCTGTGCCTGATTGATTGGACAGGTGACGCTGTGGCCTCTCCGCTGTGCCTGATTGATTGGACAGGTGACGCTGTGGCCTCTCCGCTGTGCCTGATTGATTGGACAGGTGACACTATGGCCTCTCCGCTGTGCCTGATCGATTGGACAGGTGACGCTGTGGCCTCTCCGCTGTGGCTGATTGATTGGACAGGTGATGCTGTGGCCTCTCCGCTGTGGCTGATTGATTGGACAGGTGACGCTGTGGCCTCTCCGATGTGCCTGATTGATTGGACAGGTGACGCTGTGGCCTCTGCGCTGTGCCTGATTGATTGGACAGGTGACGCTGTGGCCTCTCCGCTGTGCCTGATTGATTGGACAGGTGACGCTGTGGCCTCTCCGCTGTGCCTGATTGATTGGACAGGTGACGCTGTGGCCTCTCCGCTGTGCCTGATTGATTGGACAGGTGACGCTGTGGCCTCTCCGCTGTGCCTGATTGATTAGACAGGTGACGCTGTCGCCTCTCCGCTGTGGCTGATTGATTGGACAGGTGACGCTGTGGCCTCTCCGCTGTGCCTGATTGATTGGACAGGTGACGCTGTGGCCTCTCCGCTGTGCCTGATTGATTGGACAGGTGACACTGTGGCCTCTCCGCTGTGGCTGATTGATTAGACAGGTGACGCTGTGGCCTCTCCGCTGTGCCTGATTGATTGGACAGGTGACGCTGTGGCCTCTCCGCTGTGCCTGATTGATTGGACAGGTGACGCTGTGGCCTCTCCGCTGTGCCTGATTGATTGGACAGGTGACGCTGTGGCCTCTCCGCTGTGCCTGATTGATTGGACAGGTGACGCTGTGGCCTCTCCGCTGTGCCTGATTGATTGGACAGGTGACGCTGTGGCCTCTCCGCTGTGGCTGATTGATTGGACAGGTGACGCTGTGGCCTCTCCGCTGTGCCTGATTGATTGGACAGGTGACGCTGTGGCCTCTCCGCTGTGGCTGATTGATTGGACAGGTGACGCTGTGGCCTCTCCGCTGTGGCTTGATGATGGGGAACAAATCCATTCAGTGGAAAGAACAATCACTAACGTAACCGTCTACTAATAGCTAATCACAAGTCAATATCTGTGCATCAAACCATCATATTTATAACACCTTAATCAAACGACGTCGTTTCTTGATGATCGGTAGAACACAAAGGTCAACAGTGGCGCGTGATGTCAGCCTTGATTTTGTGTGGTTCAGTCCCTTGTCTTGCAATCGCGACCGCCGAGTCGGAGTCTGCAGACAGCATGCTGTCTTGATGATGTTGGATGGATAGCAAATTTGAAATTATTGTTGAAAAAGCATAATTTAGGAAGAAGAACATATGATTTTGTAAAAGTTAGTGTAAACAGGGACTACAGGTCGCCGCGGCTACACGCGGAAACGATGTCGCCGTCTAGATTCGAACCGCTGACCTTCGTGCCGCTGACTCACCAGACTGAAGGAGGATGAGCGCATCATCGCCGCGGCGGAGGGAGAGTTCCGGAACGTTCTGTTCATCACACCACCGCTCTGTTTCTCTGAAGAGAACGCCCGCAGTCTGGTGGCAGCCCTGGACCGGGTGCTTACCCATATCGCCGAACACGGGACAGATATCAGCTTCAGGTGAGGTGATTACCTGTCTCACCTATCTCACCTATGTCACCTATGTCACCTATCTCACCTATCCTATTTAGCTCTCATCTCACCTATCTCACCTATGTCACCTATGTCACCTATCTCACCTATCCTATTTAGCTCTCATCTCACCTATCTCACCTATGTCACCTATGTCACCTATGTCACCTATCTTATTTAACTCTCATCTCAACTATCTTAACTATCTCAACTATCTCAACTATCTCAACTATCTCAACTATCTCAACTATCTCAACTATCTCAACTATCTCAACTATCTCACCTATCTCAACTATCTCAACTATCTCAACTATCTCAACTATCTCACCTATCTCAACTATCTCACCTATCTCAACTATCTCAACTATCTCAACTATCTCAACTATCTCAACTATCTCAACTATCTCAACTATCTCACCTATCTCAACTATCTCAACTATCTCAACTATCTCAACTATCTCAACTATCTCAACTATCTCAACTATCTCAACTATCTCACCTATCTCAACTATCTCAACTATCTCAACTATCTCAACTATCTCACCTATCTCAACTATCTCACCTATCTCAACTATCTCAACTATCTCAACTATCTCAACTATCTCAACTATCTCAACTATCTCAACTATCTCACCCACTTATCTCATATATTTCACCTAGCTAACCTATCTCAACTATCTCACACATGTTACCATCTATCTATCTGTTAAGTGAGATGTGTGAGGTGAGATATGAGATATATCTTGACTGAAAAGACTCTCCAGCCATCTACCATCTGTTACCGATCCCACCTATCTCACTAATCTCACATATCTCACCTATTCAGCCCAGGTCCCTTGCTCACCCATGTACCTGCCGCCTGCCTTGGCTATCTCACCGACGTCACCCGAAGCTGATGTAGGTGAGGCGTATATACATCGGGCAACTGATTTACGCAGTAGGGTATTTAGTGGGATATTAAGCCCTGCAAAATACCCCATGGCCGTGGTGGAGACGGCCATATCTCAACCAAGGATTTCTACTACCACTGCGAACTTTACGCCTACGATTCTCCGTTCCGGAGATCTTCGGAATATACTTATATTTTTTTTAAATACCACTCCAAATTCCAAACGCTCCCCAAACTTGACAACATACCGGATGCTAAGAACGTCTGTGAAGTTAGCGACTTGTCTTATACAGCGACGGATTCAAATTTAGCCCAAACCTCGGCCCAATGTCAATTCTGACACGTTGATCACGAACATGACCTTCATTTTTTCGGTTGAAGGTCATCTTGAAGGTCAAATTCGAGGTCAAAGGACGGGGTACCCAATAACGTCCCGAATTTATTGCCGGATCCTTCCAAAAGTGATCCCAGATGATAGACAGGGTCCATATCTAACGTCCGTCACCGTGACCTGACCCGTTACCTTTAACCTTGGAGGTCAAAATCGAAGTCAAAGGACGGGGTACCGCATGTCCCGAATTTATTGCCGGATCCTTTCCAAAGTAGTACCAGGTGATAGACAGCCTGATCCGTATCTAACGAACATATCTAACGACCCCGTCCTTTGACCTGGAATTTGACCTTGAAGATGACATTGAAGAGGAAAATGAAGGTCATATTCTTGATCAGCGTGCCAGAATTGACCTTCTTTGGCCGAGGTTTGGACCAAATTTGAATCCGTCGCTGAGTCAAGTTTGGGGAGCGTTTGGAGTGCTGTTTCCGAAAATATAAGTATATTTGTCCACCTGAACAAACGTATCCGATCTGTGAGGAAGTGATAATTACGACAGCTTAACAATGATAATTACGACAACTTCAAAGGCAAGTGAATATTCTACAGTTCTGGTTTACGCGTCAGGCGATTTGAAGAACTCCGGAATGGAGGATCGTAGGCGTAAAGTTCGCAGCGGTAGTAGAAATCCTTGGTTGAGATATGGCCGTTTCCACCACGGCCATGGGGTATTTTGCAGGGCTCAATATCCCACTAAATACCCTACGACATAAATCAGTTGTCCGATGTATATACGCGTAGGTGAGATCGATGGATGTTGCAATATGTTCGGGGGGCGCGTAAAGCTGCAAAGTACAGGCAATCTGAGACACAACGCGCCTGCGTTGTGAAGCTCTGGAGTCTGGACTAACATCCTGCCGCGCTGTGGCGACATGGTCAAACCGGTTGATTTGCTGCTTTGTAGACTGGTTATTGATTCCGCTTTTTTGGAATGATTCAATCATGATTCATTTTGAAATCTGAATGATGCAATCACCGTTCGATTCAAGGATGCCATTTTGAGGATTGATTCTTTCCGATTCAAAGAATCAAAACAAATATTTTAATTCATTCACGTTTGATTCAACGTTTAAATATATGTGGTAAATTTATGTAAAATGAATAAAAATGGAAACATACATATGTATGATCATTAAAACATTGTAACAGTAATACTATTTCAGTATAAATGAATGTAGCCACTGGTACTGGATGTATTTGCACAATGTACCAGTGAACTTGAATCGTTAAATCTTTTGATTCAATCAGCCTTGATTTGATGCGGGTTTTGATTCAATCACGATTCATGAATCAAAAGATCTGGTGGTGAATCAATTATTGTTTTATTCAAGTAATTTTGATTGGACGATTTGAATCGATTCAATCAGTGTCGAATCAATAACCAGTGTGATGCGTTGCCGACTAACTGTGGTAATAATCTGCTGTGATGGCATGAAATTGCTCCCGAATAGGGGGTTTGCCCCGCTGTGAGCCCGGATAGCTCAGTTGGTAGAGCGTTAGGCTTTTAACCTAACGGTCCAGGGTTCGAGTCCCTGTTCGGGCGTTGTTTTGACCACTGCCATATAGGGTCATGAATCGAAGCTGATGCGGATTTAAGGCAGAAATGTACGTGGTGCGGATCTAGGGCAGGAATGTGCGTTGATTCAAAAAACGGATCTTGGAATTGCTAGGATATGGATCTGGGGTCCACAGAGACCACAGATCCTCTTTAAGATTTGTTTCGGGAGCCACTAGTATCCAATATGTGTGTCTAAATTTCATATCCATGCCCATTGGCTAGGGTGGGACGAAAATAAAACTTGCACATGCACCGGGTATGGACACCTGCTCTGTAGTCTGTGCATCACCAAAATAACAATTAAATTTGTTTTGTTGGATGTTTTCAGTTTGCGCGCTTGCCATGTTTGAAAGCAAATATAACGGCGCCTGGCGTTGCAGTCTCCTTTGGTGGCGTGGCGTTAGCCGCCGCAGCTAACCCCAGGTTTGCGTCTGCCCATGAGATCGAAAGACTGTCCGTACGGGAAAAGGGCGTATCCGATCGAAAGGCGTCCCATATATCACGTTTAATGGGATTTCCGCTGTGAGATGGATCGGCTGGCACGATTCCTCACATGTGTTTCGCCTGGGGCAAGGAAGTTCCTATTTTTATTTTATTGTATTGTGAAACGATCTCCATTAAATGGTTTTTCAGACCGCGAGACATCAACTGTGTGAGAACCATAAAATAAAACACATCAAAACAATGAACAAAATGCACACATACATACGATTACAATGAACATGAACATATGCACCCGCTTATGCAACAACCAATCATGCATCACTACAAGGTCTAATTTGACTATGACCTTCCTTTCCTTTGCCGTGTTCGAACCTTTTTCCCGCAGCTGGCCGCGCTCAGTGTCCTTTACTTGGCCATGAGCTTTGTCCCACATCGCATGGCCAAGTAAAGGACACTGAGCACGGCCAGCTGCGGGAAGAAGGTTTGAACGTTTCGCTAAGTTGCGGAACCTATGGTAGTCGTGCCGACGCTGCAGCTGGGCGTCGACTCTGTGGCAGTGAGGGAGCTGTGGATGTGGAGGCAGTGCAGTGTCGATTGTTGATAGCTGGTGGAAGCCGCTATCAGAAGCAGGCGCGTTTGAGCTGTTCTGGATGCTTTTCATCTAATGTAAGTACAACTTTCACAACTCCGTTACACTATATAAAACTTCAGTGCTGTTTTCACGCAATATCTCACCGCATTGTTAGCCGTGCCAAATTTGTAGCGCTCATTTGCATTGGTCTCGGGAAATCTTTAAATACCTGGCAGTTAAATATATTTGGCAAAGAGAAGATCCCACCATTGCGTTTGCATTGTGTGTTTCAGATCATGCCGAGGCCTGGTAAATCGGTGTCGACTCGTCGACGGACGCTTCATCCTGTCCTGAAGCAACATCCGGACTGTCTACCTAAAGATCGGCTTCCCTGGAAGAGCGACATACTGAAGCACTTCCTACAAAAGCAAGCTGCTACTCCTGGTGGGTCCAGCAAATCAGTGTACAGAAGCATTGGCAAAGAGACAGTGGACGAGGTACTGGAAATCTGGGACCGAGCCAGTTTGATTCAGTGGCATCCAAAACGTGACAAAGATGGCCAGTTTGTGGTCGACGATGAAACTGGCCAATGCGCTATGGAAATGACAAACGTCATAACGGAGGAAGCAATGCTACGTAAGATAAAAAAGATCATGCAGAAGTCGAACAAACAAAAGAAGAGGAAAACAGAACAAACATTCGACGATGGTTTGTTCGACATCATGACCTGTCAGTGTGAGCTTACGGACCAGCCCTGCAAGTCATGCCCCGGAATTCGGAGAATTCCCGGTGATGAAGTTCCCTTTATCAAGGATCAGAGGAGGGCAAGGAAACTGTCTATCGAGACCACAGCAGACAAGCAGGGGACTGCGAGGGTGACACAGAAGAAAACTCGGGCGATACAGAGGGCCAAATATGAAAACGAATCGGCAGAGCGTGCATGCAAGCAAAGCAAGATGACGCCCTCACAACAGGAAGTGGATGAACAAAACGATGAGGATCAAGAACAGACTGATGATAAGGGAGAGCAGAACGATGATGGCGATGTGGAATGGACACCACAAGATGCAGATATTCCGAAGCAAAATCGCCTGGACATACCAAACTTTGCCATCATGTGTGACAGGTACATGATATCCGACCGAGCTGGAGCAGCACTGTTTAATGCAGCTCTGATCGACTGCAACATTGTCAAGAAAGGAGAATGTCACGGATTGCTGGAGAAAAAAAAACTGCGTCGGCAGAGAGAAAGGTGGGGGAAACTAGAGGCAGAGAGAAGTGCACTCAAGAACAAACAAAACCGGCTCAAGGGACTGTATTACGATGGCAGAGTAGATAAAACATTGGAGTGGAAGGGTGTATTGTCAATGAAACCATGAACCATGAAGTGATTGTAGAAGAACCAGGCAGTCGTTATGTTACCATGTGACAACGAAGGGCCATGGAGCTGCTGATATCACCCAGGAGTTGCTAGACGTCATTCGGGAGAATGACGCTGACCCGGTAGTCGTTGGGTGTGATGGAACTCCGACAAACACTGGGCACCTCAGTGGAGTGAACCGACGTCTCGAACTGGCCATGGGGAAACCGCTCCAACATGCTGTGTGTGGCATTCATTTAAACGAACTAACCCTGCGGAACGTATTTGTAAGTGTGGACGGTGCAACCAGCGGCCCAGGCAGCTTCAAAGGCCCAATCGGCAAAGCTATTGAAGGTAATCTGACAAAACGGCCCGTGGCACAGTATGCTGCAGTCAGTGGTCTAGTCGAAGACATTCCAGATGAGATATGCCGAAAGATGAGCCAGGATCCAAAATATCTGTACCGCATGTGCCGTGCGGTCTAAAGCGGCCCTTCGAACTTCCCTGCCGATTTAGTGAAGAAAAAGCCTGGTGCTCTACATCACGCTCGCTGGCTGACGCTAGCCAACGGGTGTCTGAGACTGTATGTCTCCACAACAGAGCCATCTGACGCCCTTGTCCGAGTCGTCACGTTCATCCTCAACCTGTACGCGCCGGGATGGTTCCGGTTTCGCGTACACAGCAACATCGCCGACGGAGCCAGGAACTTCCATTTTCTGGTGAAGTGCTCGATGAGACTCAGTGACAATGACAGAGACATCACTCACAGCGTGCTGCAAAGGAACGGCTTCTGGGCGCACGGAGAGAATGTCCTGGTAGCGATGTTAACGGATGCACGACAGCACGTCAGGGCCAAGGCCGTCGACATCATCATACGATGTTGTCAGACGCCGCCAGCTGCGGAAGACATCCGTCAGTTTAAGCCACCTGACATCGTGTTCAGCACGAATGACTACGTACAGATGATCAGCCCAACAGATCTGAGGAACACCGAGCCACCACTGACGATGTCGCTGTCAAACAACGAGCTGACGGCGGCCTACGATCAGCCGCTGGAGTTTCCGGATTATCCCTGTCACTCGCAGGCGGTGGAGCGCTGGGTGAAGGCGGTGACTACCGCCTCTCTGAAAAAGGTGGGACACGAAGCGCGCCACCGACTGATCCTGACCCAAGCCAGGTCACGGTCCGAAGTGCCAAAGGTAGAGAGTAAAAAGCATTTCTCAGACTGGGTTGACGTAAAGTAGGAAGAACCTGAGTGGGAAGATGAATGGTGACATTAGCCTGGAATACAAAATACAACACACACATTTTGTTTCTGTAGGAATGGTGGTGCTCTCCGGGGACGCGATCTTGTAAAAATCAACAGCTTAGACGTAAATCAGCCTTCGCCATCCAGCGCCATCCAAATTCTGATACGTAACTGTTCTTGGTGCAGTAACCGGTGAACGGCTTAAGAGATCGATTTATAAATTACACAGGCAAAATGTACGCCCCTTGGAACTGCCCCATATCCGTATCAAATGGGTTCATCAAACGCTGAAATACTGCAACTCGGTGTTGTTATTTCTCGCTGGTTCGCTGCCCGCCGCGTGGTGTTAGCGGCTGTATACAATAGCACGCGGCCATTGGAGACTGCAATGCCGGGAGTTGACGACAGTCGTTGAAAGATTGCGAGCGCGCAACCACTAAACAATTTTGTATAATTTTTGCACCGTGTCATCCTTAAAAAGAGTACGCTTCCGCAGGTCAATGTGGGTGGTAGAAGTTAATTTAAAAAAATGACCCCCGTTTCGTCCCACCCTAATTGGCACACAAGAGTCACTGTCGCCATTGTGTACGTGATCCGCTGAGATCCTAAGTCTGGCATTATATTTTGTTGAGATATATTTGATGATGGATCCTCAATCAAGATCCATGACTTTGTCTTGTCTTAAAGTATCACTTGTCACTTGTAATCACTTGTCTATGTGATTTCAGCTCGCTGGGCGCCAGCTTGCTAGAACCTGAGGCAGAAGAGGTCGATCTCGCAGCTTACGAAGACGTGGACTGAACGCGCCAATCAGGCGCAATCTATGACGTCACATGATACTGTGACGTCACACCTTCGACCGCTGGGCGTTTGAGCTGTGTGTTTATTTTTGACATCATACTGATTTCACGTGTCATGACATCATATATCGTGTAAGTAGTCGTTGATGCCGGAATGAGAGGATTTGCTTGGAATAGAAGAACTCCGAGCCCAGTTGGCTAGGGGCGACATCTGTTGTTGGTTTGATGTATATCTAGTTCGCGCTGTGACCAACAGAGGCCACCAGAGGTTCTGTGTCTCGGGAGTAGGATCCCGCGGAGGCTAACCGTAACCCCAGACGAGCGACTCGGGTGGATTATTCAGGGTTTAGTCGCTCGTCTCCATAGTAGGTGATTGGCCGCAGTTCGGAGCTACAATGCTGCAGTTTTAGCGCCGTGACTTCCGCGCGTCTATTTACATGGTGGTAAGCGTTGTTTGTATATAAAGACACGTCATAAACACGTTGTATTGTGTAGTTGTGACGAGCACTCCACTTGCAATGCTGGCGTTTTTTATCGGTTTCTAGGAGGGTATCTCTCTGTATTTTGTTAAATTAACTGAGACGTGTGCGGGCCACTAATTCGCTGCCTCTTACATCAGCTGACTATTGTCCGCAGATCATCTTGCCTTAAAAGACAGTGATTGTATTTTATCACGTTAATTCGGTTTGCTAACCAGGATGTTGATGTTACGCAAGACGTTTACGGTAACCAAAATCTTTCTCGTGACGAATGTTTATCGATTCACATGTTTGTGATGTCATAAACTTGATGTATGTTAAATGTTCGGACCCCCGTCCTACTTGATGTGGCGTATTTCATGGACACCATGTGGGACATAAGAGGTTGTATCAGTGCGATATTGTTCAAAGCAGTAGGCATCTGTTTGGTTATGACCCCCGCTGTTGTGTTCTGGTTGAGTCTTGCTGACTGTGTGACGTTGGTTATGAGCCCCGCTGTTGTGTTCTGGTTGAGTCTTGCTGACTGTGTGACGTTGGTTATGAGCCCCGCTGTTGTGTTCTGGTTGAGTCTTGCTGACTGTGTGACGTTGGTTATGAGCCCCGCTGTTGTGTTCTGGTTGAGTCTTGCTGACTGTGTGACGTTGGTTATGAGCCCCGCTGTTGTGTTCTGGTTGAGTCTTGCTGACTGTGTGACGTTGGTTATGAGCCACGCTGTTGTGTTCTGGTTGAGTCTTGCTGACTGTGTGACGTTGGTTATGAGCCCCGCTGTTGTGTTCTGGTTGAGTCTTGCTGACTGTGTGACGTTGGTTATGAGCCCCGCTGTTGTGTTCTGGTTGAGTCTTGCTGACTGTGTGACGTTGGTTATGAGCCCCGCTGTTGTGTTCTGGTTGAGTCTTGCTGACTGTGTGACGTTGGTTATGAGCCTCGCTGTTGTGTTCTGGTTGAGTCTTGCTGACTGTGTGACGTTGGTTATGAGCCCCGCTGTTGTGTTCTGGTTGAATCTTGCTGACGGTGTGACATTGGTTATGAGCCTCGCTGTTGTGTTCTGGTTGAGCTTGCTGACTGTGTGACGTTGGTTATGAGCCCCGCTGTTGTGTTCTGGTTGAGTCTTGCTGACTGTGTGACGGGGCTGTTTCACCTGCGTTGCCTCGTTGTCCAATGTTTACCCACCCACTGCATTATTTCTCTTCCGTTTATTCATCACTATTCTTCGTTTATTCATCACTATTCCTCGTTTATTCATCAATATTCCTCACTATCTTCCGTTTATTCATCACTATTCCCTGAGTTTCGTTTATTCGTCACTATTCCTGAGTTCCGTCTATTCATCACTATTCCTCACTGTCTTCCGTTTACTCATCACTATTCCTGAGTTCCGTTTAATCATCACTATTCCTGATTTCCGTTTATTCATCACTATTCCTGAGTTCCGTTTATTCATCACCATTCCTGAGTTCCGTTTATTCATCACTATTCTTCACTATCGTTGAATCCGTCGATGTTGGTTGTCTTGATTTTTAAACTCGTGGACTTGAATGTCAAAACTGGCATTATTGTCTCCAGCAAATTGTCGCGAGTTTGTTTCAGCTGTTTGGTAGTCTCGCTTTTGATGGATGGACAATGTCGCTAAGTGTCTTCGTTGTTCTCAGTCTTGCGGCCACACACACATTATATCAGGGATAAGATGGTGATTGGTGGATATACGACAAGGCGGCTCACTGCAGCTGTTCGGTGCAGATATGTCAAACAATGAGAGCATTTACCACGGTAAGCGAATCGCGTTCTGACGAACCCGTATTGGGCTAGAATACCATTGCGATTGGGTGAGCCAAAACACACCTCAACGCCTCACTGTTTCGAGATAACAGGTGATAAATATAACGTGTATGTGTGCTGTTTCGTTAAATGTTGGCTGTTTCTCTGATGTTCTGATATTGGCAATGTGAATGTACAAACCAATAAAAAAACGATTGGCACGTGTTGTGAACGTGAGAAGTGCGTGTGAGATATGCGGACCTGAATGTTTTCAACACGACTTGTTCACCCGAGTTTCAGTTTTTCACTCCAGGCCGGCCCCCTAGTCCCCCCCCCCCCCCCCCCCCGTGGCGAAGCCCCTGCTTACACCGAGAGCAACACCCAATGGTAAACATAAACTTATATATCTGCCCCTAGATGGCACTAGTAGTAAACGCCTGAAGTTATGCTGTACCGCATAGCTTCAAGCTTAACACTGCGGCCTGCGCAAGGGGAACAGGTAAGGAGTCATTCCGGTCGTAAAAACGGGTAATCATATCCTTGATACTGAGAAGAACTACTGACCTACCTATGGAAAGACGGAAATATATCAAATAGTGGAGGAAAACACTACTCTATGCCATATAATGTCAACCGCTCAATAAAACCACTGTTGTGGTTTAGCTGTAAAGAAGTATACCTAAACACGTACGAAATCAGTGGTTTTGTAAATTCATAACAATACTCGACATTAATTATCCGTGGAAAGGGCACCACTTCTCTGCTAAGTCGTCGCCTTCTGCATCACTTCAGACAAGATCTCCAACCATTTTCTGTTTATTTCATCTCTCCCCTCTGAAAGATAGTGAAGGGGGAGCACGTTCTCCATCTCGGCTCTCATCCCCCTGCATCACTTCAGACAAGATCTCCGTCTATTTTCTGTTTATTTCCTCTCTCTCCTCTGAAAGATAGAGAAAGGGGAGCACGTTCTCCATCTCGGCCCTCATCCCCCTGCATGACTTCAGACGTAATCTCCGTCATTTCCTGTTTATTTTAAGTATTCCCTTTCTCTTTCCTATCTCTGTTCCTGTGCCTATATCCATCTCCCATCGTATTCTTACTAGTGTGTGGCTAGCCCGTTCACCTGTTATCCCGTTAACACATTGCCATATTTCGAGAGGTAACTTCACCCGCCATTCTGTTGATTCGGTCCCCCAGTGACCCGTTAAGCCATTGCCTTTTTCGGGAGACACTCATCAGCGGGTTTACAGCAGAGTTCACCATGGGCTGGGCTGGCCCTATGGTCCATGGGCTGGGCTTGGGCCGGGACTCAACTTTAAGGAAATCACTGGGCTCTGTAATGGCCTGGGCCTGACAATTTTGAAGTAATGCGCGCACCGCACAAGCTCAGGTCAGAGCTCACAAATATGTTAACCAGCATTTCACTTACACAGCAACAAACTGTTGCTGTGGCTGTGGATTTTTGTTGTTTTGATTAGCGTAGTTGGTTCATTGTTTCACATTTATGGTATACAAGTAAATATGCTAGGAAAATGATTGAAAATTTTGTGAAAATAATGATATACTTAATCTGACCGGGCCGGACCGGGCCTGGGCCTCAATAATATTAATTTGACCGGGCCTGGTCCGGGCCTAGGCTTGGTGTTCATGGGCCTGGGTCGGGCCGGGCTGGGGGTTGGTGGGCCCGTGACGAACACTGGTTTACAGTAAGCACCATTACTCTTCATCACACCCATCTTACTGGTCACATAATGCCTCGCTCCCTGCACGCGGCCACTCCACGCGCGACACTGCGACCTGAGCCCAAGCCAGCACGTGACCCGGGGTCGTGTCACACAGGCTCCGCCCCAAACCACCGAACAGACTCCACCCCATGCCGAGCCGTGCTGCCTATTAAAAATTATACATATTACAGGGTAGAGGCAGTCTTTCTAAGTAGCCCACGGGAACCCGACTGGTTAGCTCAATCGCCGCTAGCGCGTCGTGCTGTAACATCAAGGTAATGGGTTCGAGCCTCATGCTGGCCGGAGCGTTTCACAGCACTATAACTTGGCTCGGGCAGTACTCTAGATCCCGGAGTGTGGATCGACAGACAGACAGAGGCTCTTCAGATAGTAAGTTAGAAGTGTTTTCCCCTATCACCACCACCGCCACTCTTCTGCAAAACTGGGCGTCGAATTATCTTAGCCGTCGGAGCGCCCGAAAACCCAAATGATAATCACCATCATCTTATGCATCGCTTCAGAGCCGCGCTCCGTCTACTTTCGCTCCGTCTAGACAGATCACCACCACCACCACCATCATCTTATGCATCGCTTCAGGGCCGCGCTCCGTCTACTTTCTCTCCGTCTAGACAGATCACCACCACCACCACCATCATCTTATGCATCGCTTCAGGGCCGCGCTCCGTCTACTTTCGCTCCGTCTAGACAGATCACCACCACCACCACCATCATCTTATGCATCGCTTCAGGGCCGCGCTCCGTCTACTTTCTCTCCGTCTAGACAGATCACCACCACCACCACCATCATCTTATGCATCGCTTCAGAGCCGCGCTCCGTCTACTTTCTCTCCGTCTAGACAGATCACCACCACCACCACCATCATCTTATGCATCGCTTCAGAGCCGCGCTCCGTCTACTTTCTCTCCGTCTAGACAGATCACCACCACCACCATCATCATCTTATGCATCGCTTCAGAGCCGCGCTCCGTCTACTTTCTCTCCGTCTAGACAGATCACCACCACCACCACCATCATCTTCTGCATCACTTCAGACCTTCGCTCCGTCTACTTTCCGTGTATTTCCTCTCTCACTCGACACTCAGCACTGGGTCTAAGGCGTACAGCAGGCGTCAGCCACCGCCTGCGCCTTCGGCCTGTGTCCCCCAAGGAACAGGCGCAGACGGGGACCGACACAGACGCAGGCGCAGGCGCCTTGCACAGGCGGGAAACAAACAAAACGACAGAAGAAAAAAAACACAAACAAACAAACAAACAAACACACCAGGCGGGCTCCGCTGACTAGATTCTCTCGACAGACGACTGAAACCGCCCAGATATCGATCAGATATCGATAGTGATATCGGTAGATATCGCAAACAGAAACATGTCAGTCGTGGACATCGAAAAACAGAGACATGTCAGTCGTGGACGTCGAAAAACAGAGACATTTAAGTCGTTTCGAAGTGCAAAAACCGAGGTGGTGCTGCTACCAGGGCTCTTCACGAAGCATAAAACGTGTTTGACATTGAAATACTCCTATGAGTGTTTTTAGTGAGCAGTTTTACTCATTTCTGACGGCACAAGCTCTCTTACGTGTAGCGTGTGTTTCCCATTATGTGAAGTCGCCTTTTTAGGCGGAACAATTCACACCTCAGTTATACCGCTTTCCTGACCTCCACCATCTAACTCGCTGTGGAGACAGGCAGTCCCCAGGTCAGGTCAGGTCAGGTCAGGTCAGGTCAGGTCAGGTCAGGTCAGGTCAGGTCAAGTTAGGTCAGGTCAGGTCAGGTCAGGTTACTCCTCCGGAGCGGGTCATCTTTAGAGGTCTCCTCCAACACGCAGGGCCAAATAAGCGCACACGCACAAGCACACTCATATACGCACGCACACACGCACGTGCGTACGGACGCGCGAACGAAACGCACGCAAACACGCACGCACGCACGCACGCAGGCATACATACGTACATATGCAAGTATGCATGCACATATGCACGCACGAATGTACGTACGTGCGCACCTACGCACACACGTATGCACACACACACACACGCGCGCGCGCAGACGCACACACAAACATACACACAGCAGGAAGGGCAGATAACATTCCGTTGACACCATTGGCTAGACTAGAAACATGGAGCCACACACTGCCGAAAGCGCCACGCACAGCGTTCGCAGTCCAGGTGTCGTCAGTATCCAACGTACGCGGTATACGTGACGCACACCGCACACGCTGCGTACACAGCGTATACAGAGTACGTAGGTATACTGCGTACACAGCGTATACTGCGTACACAGCGTATACTGCGTACACAGCGTATACTGCGTACACTGCGTATACTGCGTACACTGCGTATACAGCGTACGTAGCGGATGCACGCATGTAAGCAATGCATGCAACGCATGCGGCATACGTACCACGTATGACCTACGCGGCATATGCAGCGCATGCGACGCGTACACGACATACGCAGCGCACGCAATGCGTGTACAATGTATACAGCGCACGCACGCAGCGTACGACCACGTGTACAATGTATACAACGCACGCACGCAGCGTACGAACACGTGTACAATGTATACAACGCACGCACGCAGCGCACGTTGTGGATGCGGCGTTTGTGAAACACCTGCTACTACCCCTTGCGGTGGCCTCCCTAGTTGTCGAGCTCGCGACCATAAGACTGCTGACAACCCAGAGATGTTACTCTCAGCCACTGCAGGCACTTCGTTGTGGTGAAACCTTAGGCACGACAGGGGCGGGCAGGGTGTAAGGTTCTCGCTGTGGGTGCGTCCCACGAGTGCCCTCCCCGCCTAGGGGGCGACGAGCGCATGTTGAAGCCAGCGTGGCAAGGCTTTACATGCGGGCATGGTGTTTGCAGAACGCGCGACCCTGCTTGGCGAAGAAGCTCTGTCCCTCCAGGTTGTTGTTGCATATCTGTGGAGAGAACGGTGACGTCATAAGGGCGGAGCGATGACACCATAACGGAAAAGGTGACGTCATAAGGGCGGAGCGATGACACCATAAAGGGAGAACGGTGACGTCATAAGGGCTGAGCGATGACACCATAAAGGCAGAACGGTGACGTCATAAGGGCTGGACGATGACACCATAAAGGCAGGACAGTGCCGTCATAAGGGCTGAGCGATGACGCCATAAAGGCAGAACGGTGACGTCATAAGGGCTGAGCGATGACACCATAAAGGGAAAAAGGTGACGTCATAAGGGCGGAGCGATGACACCATAAAGGCAGGACAGTGACGTCATAAGGGCTGAGCGATGACACCATAAAGGCGTAACGCTGACGTCATAAGGGCTGAGCGATGACACCATAAAGGGAAAAAGGTGACGTCATAAGGGCGGAGCGATGACACCATGAAGGCAGGACAGTGACGTCATAAGGGCTGAGCGATGACACCATAAAGGCAGAACGGTGACGTCATAAGGGCTGAGCGATGACACCATAAAGGCAAAAAGGTGACGTCATAAGGGCGGAGCGATGACACCATAAAGGCAGGACAGTGACGTCATAAGGGCTGAGCGATGACACCATAAAGGCAGAACGGTGATGTCATAAGGACGGAGCGGTGACGTTATAAGGACGGATAGGTGATGTGATGTTATAAGGACGGATAGGTGACGTTATAAGGACGGATAGGTGACGTTATAAGGACGGATAGGTGATGATATAAGGACGGATAGGTGACGTTAAAAGGCCAGACTGGTGACATCATCATGGCAGCGTGATGACTTAATCAGGGCAGCGTGACGTTAGGGAACGATGGCCTGGAGGTCCCTAATGGCATGCACTCGACGTGTTTCTGGGTTATTAGCGGGTGTCCACGGACAATGAATTGTCATATGGCACAAAAATATTGTTTTTTTGCAATAGCTTGCGTTTATTGTCTATGGCATTGATGCAGTATAAGCTACTGAAAGTTTCACGTTGATATCTATCACAGTTTGAAAGTTATTGACCATCTGGGAGGAGCAGATTCTGCCCTCCCCCCCCCCCCCCCCCCCCAGCGGAGCGCGTGGGACCGGTGCTGCTTGAATTGCATCAGGTGCGCTGTTTTGTCTATCATTGAAAGCAAGGGATACATACAAACTTCAAATTAAATCATGTTGAGAGAAGAACAAAAACTTCCGTTTTCATACGTTTTCTCCTACGATCATTGTTTTTCACGTTCAGTACAGGGCACGCGCAGGGGAGAGGGATACTTGTATTGCATCCCCCCATCCCTGTGGGGGGGGGGGTATTTGCCCCTAATGTCCGCCTCCTGGATCCGCCAGTGCGGGCGGATACCCTCCCCCTTAGTTTTTTTTTTGGAAATAGCGGAAAACGTCGCCATTTCGCGCCGCCATTTTTGGTACAACTGCTTGTCTATCAATTGCCCAAATCCTGTTAATTTGTTTACCTCGGGTCTCCTCAGGTCACGTCACTAAGTCAAGTCTAGTGATCCCACCTCCAAACAAAATGTAAGGTCGTGCCGCAGCCACATTGTTTGACAGATCAGTTAGATACTCACAGGATTTAATCAGGTCATAAACACCTACAATTCTGCTATTTCGGATGATTTTATATCGGTGACCTAAGGTGAAGTTTTTTTTTATTTTGTGACCTCCCAATTTTTAGTCATTGGGGAAACATGGAAAATGCATATAAATCCACAGGAAATGGTTAATTTTGACCAATTTTCACCAGAATCTCGCATCTTTTGTCAAATATAAAGATCCAGTGCGGGTCTGCGGTTGGGGGAAATGGCCAGTTGCCTTCCCCCCAAACCGCCTGAAATCGGCGCAAGATTGACACATTTCCTGATATAGAAGAAAATCAAAGCAACTTTTACTAAGGAAAGTAAGCTTCAAATCAGCTATCAATGCATAAGCAAGTCAAATCCGATGCGTTTTCATCATTGTGAGACATTTTGGAATTTCCCCCCAAAAAAACGTTCTGGATCCGCCAATGCAAAGATCCATGAGGTGTTTTTATCCTGTGACCTCCACGAGGTAAAATCTATTCACCCTGAGGTCATTCGTCATTTTCCCCCATAACTTCTTTACCGAACCAGTAAGGCGCCGTAGTTGGCGCTGAACGAGCGAACGCAAAGGAAATGTATGGTGAATTTCAACTCGATCAGGGAAGTAGTTTCTGAGATACCAATACGTGGTGCACACGTGCGCACGTGCAGAAGCACCTCACCCCTGACTTGTGGGAAAGTGACGGCTGAGAGATCCTTAACCACCATGGCTGGAGATCTCTTTTTGAGTCTGGGGGTCCAGTCTGGAGGTGGCCCAAGAGCCACAGGGCCCCCGCAATACAAGGGGCCCCGGGGTAGTGGCGAAACTAACGTTGTTGAGCGGGGGGGGGGTGTTCAGGGAAGAGTTGTTGACCGGGGGAGCGTCAGCGAGAAGTTGTTGAGCGGGAGAAAGTAAAGAGATTTTCAAGTCGTGATGTTTGGGAGGGGCAAAAACATACATTTGCATACCGATTTGATTTTTCGTTTGGGGAGGGCAATTGCCCATTTTGCCCAACAGTAGAAGACCTTGGAGGACCCAGCAAGGCCCCTCAGACCGGCGGCGAGCTATGTCAGGTCGACCGATGGTCCTCTCAAAGACGCTGAAGGAGGCCTTAATTCTTACCGAATTAAGGCCCTCCCAGGCAGACATAGAGCCCATTTAGATTGAGAGGGCCCACTCAGACTGGCATAGGGCTATCTCAGCCAGGAATTGGGCACGATCAAGTCTTAAAAATACGTTTCAGACCAGACCAGGGACCCTATGCCAGTCTGATAGGGTTTATTGTCTATGACATTGATGCAGTATAAGGTACTGAAAGTTTCACGTTGATATCTATCACAGTTTTAAAGTTATTGACAATCTGGGAGGGGCAGATTCTGCCCCCCCCCCCCCCCCCAGCGGGGCGCAGAACTCTCCTCAGCTGAAATACGCTCGGGTCCTCAGACCCTCAGGCCGATAGTTCTCCTTCAGGCCGACTAAGGGCTCCCTCAAGCCGACCGAGAGCCCCCTAATGCGACCGAGGACTCTCAGGCTGACCGAGGGCCCTGCCAAGCCGATTGAGGGTTCCGTCAAGCCGACGTAGGCCCCTGGGGCCAAACAAGGGTTTTCAAGTTGACCGAGAACCCCTCAAGCCGACCGGACCAACTCAGGCCAACCAAGGGCCCCAAGCTGACCAAATTCCCAATCAAGCCGACCGAGGGACATCTCAGGCCGAACGAGGGCACCTCAGACCGAACGAAAGCCTCTCAGGCCGGCCGAGAGCCATCTCAGGAAGCCCGAGGGTCCCGCAGGCCCACCGAGGACCCTTTCAAGCTGACTGAGGGCCTCCCAGAAAGACTGAGGGCCTCCTTAGACCGACTGAGGTCTTGGGATCTTCTGGCTAACCGAAGGTCCCTCAAGCCGACTTGAGGGCCCCTCAGGCATCAAGCCGACTGAGAGCCATCTCATGCCGACCGAAGGCTTCTCAGGCTGACTATAGGCCCCCTCTCACTGACTGAGGGCCCCCTCGGGCCGGAGGAGAGACATCTAAGGTCGACCGAGGACCCTCCCGGCGTAACGATGGTCCCTTAAGCCAACCAAGGGCCCCTTCAAGCCAACCAAGGGCCCCCTCAGACCGAACGAGGGCCATATCAGTTCGACCAAGGGCCCCTCAGGCCGACTGTGAGCCCCCAGGCCGGCTCTGGGCACTCACATTCCGATGGAGGGCCCTCTCAGGCCGGCCAAGGGCCATCTCAGGACGACCGAGGGCCTCTGGCCAACCGAGGCCCCATCAGGTCATTTTTTAAGTCGGCATTGATCACCCATGCCGACTTGAAGACGGCTAACTCGGTTTATAAGCTCCCATTTTGGCATGTGTAGGGCCCATTCTGACCTATGACCGTCCTCTTTCTTCTGCTCAAGTGGACCCCCTCCCAGTTTTCATTTTTGTATTGGACCCCCTGGACCCCCCCCCCCCCCCCCCAGTTTGTAACATCCGGGGGCCCAGGGGGATCGGAACCCCCTCCCCCCCCCCCCCCCTCCCACGCCCCCCCCCCCCCCCCTCCCAGGATCTCCAGCCCTGCTAACCACACACCAAATTTGAACACAATCGGCTCAGCAGTTGCACCCACCCACTCCAAATTGTGTGGCGACGTTCTATTTAAAGATACTTATTTTGGCTGGGAAATACTAAAACTTAGGACTATCATGACATTTGCATTGGATTTGTATACATTTATCACCAGGTAAGCATATTTGATATTAATTGAATTAAGCCAAATTCAAAATCGGCATATACCCCTCAGGCACAAACGTAACAGAACCAAGGGCAAACCAGTTTGGCTCACCCCAGAAGTAAGGAGTGCTATACAAGCTAAAAGAAGTGCATTTGGCATTTTGAAGGGATCTTCACTAGATATAAATCAGAAGGCCTACCAGAATGCAAGAAATTCAGTTAAGAAAAAGGTCAGAGCAGCTAAAAGGGCAAAGGAACTTGATTTAGCTAGACATTGTAATGCAGATAGTAAGAAGTTCTTCAGTTTTTATAAGTTAAGTACAGTTTCCAAAAATATAGGTCCATTTAAGGTAGATGATGTGTTAGTTAGCAAGGACAGTGAAATGGTTGAAGTGCTTAATGATCAGTTTCAATCTGTCTTTACTATCGAGGACCAGAGTAGTATTGCAGCACTTCAGCCTGAGCTAGAGACAGAAGAGACTATAGGAGAGCTAGGTGGCATAAGTAGTGAACTTGTTCTAGAATATCTAAAGAAAGTAAGGCCTAACAAGGCAGAAGGACCTGATGAAACCCATGCTAGACTTTTAAGAGAATCTGAAAGGGAGTTGTCGGTTCCATTAGCCATAATATTTTCTAAATCACTCGCAGATAGTAAAATTCCACTTGATTGGAAAAGAGCAAATGTTGTTCCTATTCATAAAAAGGGAGATAGAAGTAAAGAGGAAAACTATAGACCAGTTAGTCTGACCTCATTAGTCTGCAAGGTGCTTGAATCAATCATCAAAGATAAGATTGTTGAATTCTTGAAGCAAAATGAACTCATCAAGGATACACGGCATGGCTTTAGGAAGGGCCGTTCTTGTTTAACTAATCTTCTGGAGTTTTTGGATGTTGCAACAGATAGCTTTGATCAGGGTAAACAGCTAGATGTAGCTTTTCTTGATTTCAGTAAAGCATTTGACAAAGTCCCCCATACAAGACTGGGGTTGCAACTTAAAATTCATGGGATCAGGGGCAAGATTCTGGATTGGATAGAAACGTGGCTTTCAGGACGCCAGCAAAGGGTTATATTGAATGGGTGCCAATCACAATGGAAGGAGGTTCTCAGTGGGGTTCCACAGGGCTCAGTCCTGGGCCCATTGCTTTTTATAATATTTGTGAATGCAATTGAGAACAGTATAGACAGCAAAGTCTTGAAATTTGCAGACGATCTAAAAGTTGTCAGGATTATTAGAGGAAAACATGATCAGGATGTTTTTCAATCAGATCTGGACAAGCTAGTTGAGTGGTCTGAAGCATGGCAGATGAAATTAAATTTGAGTAAATGTAAGATTATGCACGCTGGACGGGTTAGCAGTAAACATAGGTATGAAATGGGTGGGCAGAAAATGGAGCAGATTGAAAAGGAAAGAGATTTAGGTGTCGTGGTAAACAATAGACTATCAGCGTCAGACCAGGTTGTAGAAGCTAGGAAAAAGGCACTTAGAATGCTAGGGGCCATTAACAGAAATGTTTCCTACAAGAGTGAAAAGGTAATAACAAAACTGTATTGTGCATACGTTAGACCACATTTGGAGTATTGTGTACAAGCCTGGTCTCCAACATATGAGAAAGATTGCTGGTTGTTAGAAAGAGTTCAAAAAAGGGCAACAAAAGTGGTTAATTGTCTTGGTAGTTTACCTTATGAAGATAGATTAAAGAAATTGGGTATGTTTTCACTTAGATATAGAAGGCTAAGAGGAGATCTAATTGAAGTCTTCAGATTTGTAAATAGTCAGCATTCTGGATATTTAAAGGGTATGTTTGAGTTCAATAGGGAAAATCGAGGTAGAGGTCATCAGCATAAACTCATTATGAAACAAAGTAGGACTAGGCTACGACAGTCATTTTTCAGTAGAAGGGTTGTAGGACATTGGAATATGCTACCAGGGGATGTCGCTGATGCAGTGACACTTGCTTCCTTCAAAATTAGATTAGATAAATACTTTACAGAGAAGGGATTAGTTCATAAATACTCGTGGGATTAGCCTTCTTTTATGCAGGTAGAGTAAGGTGATTTGAAGGGGCGAGACTGGTGGAGGGGGGTGGGGGTGGGTGGGAGTGGGGGTGGGGTGCAACCTCGGATGGGCCCAAGAGGCTCTTTGTTGCACTTTTTTATGTCTTTATGTCTTTATGCCTATCAAGCGAAAAATGGCATGGCAATACTGAAATCAGGGTGGGCAACATTCCTTGACTGGGGGGCAAAACGGTTCACTGGGGGGGGGAAGCATTCCCCCCCCCCCCCCCCCCCCCCAATTAACATGTTAAAATAGACCCTGAAGTACAGGCGATCTGAGACCCAACGTGCCTGCGTTATGAAGCTCTGGAGTCTGGACTAACATCCTGCCGCACTGTGGCGACATGGTCAAACCGGTTGATTTGCTGCATTGGAGACTAGTTATTGATTCTACTTTTTTGGAATGATTCAATCATGATTCATTTTGGAATCTGAATGATTCAATCCCCGTTCGATTCACGGATACAATTTTGAGAATCGATTCTTTCCAAATCAAAGAATCAAAACAAAACAAAAATTGATTCACGTTTGATTCAACGTTTAAATATATGTGGTAAATGTATGTAAAATGAATACAAATGGAAACATACATATGTATGATCATTAAAACATTGTAACAGTAATACTATTTCAGTATAAATGAATGAAGCCACTGGTACTGGATGTATTTGCACAATTTACCAGTGAACTTGAATCGTTAAATCTTTTGATTCAATCAGCCTTGATTTGATGCGGGTTTTGATTCAATCACGATTCATGAATCACAAGATCTGGTGGTGAATCAATTATTGTTTTATTCAAGTAATTTTGATTGGACGATTTGAATCGATTCAATCAGTGTCGAATCAATAACCAGTGTGATGCGTTGCTGACTAACTGTGGTAATAATCTGCTGTGATGGCATGAAATTGCTCCCGAATAGGGGGTTTGCCCCGCTGTGAGCCCGGATAGCTCAGTTGGTAGAGCGTTAGGCTTTTAACCTAACGGTCCAGGTTTCGAGTCCCTGTTCGGGCGTTGTTTTGACCACTGCCATATAGGGTCATGAACCGAAGCTGATGCGGATTTAAGGCAGAAATGTACGTGGTGCTGATCTAGGGCAGGAATGTGCGTTGATTCAAGAAACGGATCTTGGAATTGCTAGGATATGGATCTGGGATCCACAGAGACCACAGATCCTCTTTAAGATTTGTTTCGGGAGCCACTAGTATCCAATATGTGTGTCTAAATTTCATATCCATGCCCATTGGCTAGGGTGGGACGAAAATAAAACTTGCACATGCACCGGGTATGGACACCTGCTCTGTAGTCTGTGCATCACCAAAATAACAATTAAATTTGTTTTGTTGGATGTTTTCAGTTTGCGCGCTTGCCATGTTTGAAAGCAAATATAACGGCGCCTGGCGTTGCAGTCTCCTTTGGTAGCGTGGCGTTAGCCGCCGCAGCTAACTCCAGGTTTGCGTCTGCCCATGAGATCGAAAGACTGTCCGTACGGGAAAAGGGCGTATCCGATCGAAAGGCGTCCCATATATCACGTTTAATGGGATTTCCGCTGTGAGATGGATCGGCTGGCACGATTCCTCACATGTGTTTCGCCTGGGGCAAGGAAGTTCCTATTTTTATTGTATTGTATTGTGAAACGATCTCCATGAAATGGTTTTTCAGACCGCGAGACATCAACTGTGTGAGAACCATAAAACAAAACACATCAAAACAATGAACAAAATGCACACATACATACGATTACAATGAACATGAACATATGCACCCGCTTATGCAACAACCAA
The DNA here is from genome assembly GCA_036785665.1 of Chirona hameri. NCBI lineage: Eukaryota > Metazoa > Arthropoda > Thecostraca > Balanomorpha > Balanidae > Chirona > Chirona hameri. The sequence continues at coordinate 270,810 of JAXIVJ010000122.1, read as the reverse complement.
TCATGCATCACTACAAGGTCTAATTTGACTATGACCTTCCTTTCCTTTGCCGTGTTCGAACCTTTTTCCCACAGCTGGCCGCGCTCAGTGTCCTTTACTTGGCCATGAGCTTTGTCCCACATCGCATGGCCAAGTAAAGGACACTGAGCACGGCCAGCTGCGGGAAGAAGGTTTGAACGTTTCGCTAAGTTGCGGAACCTATGGTAGTCGTGCCGACGCTGCAGCTGGGCGTCGACTCTGTGGCAGTGAGGGAGCTGTGGATGGGAGGCAGTGCAGTGTCGATTGTTGATAGCTGGTGGAAGCCGCTATCAGAAGCAGGCGCGTTTGAGCTGTTCTGGATGCTTTTCATCTAATGTAAGTACAACTTTCACAACTCCGTTACACTATATAAAACTTCAGTGCTGTTTTCACGCAATATCTCACCGCATTGTTAGCCGTGCCAAATTTGTAGCGCTCATTTGCATTGGTCTCGGGAAATCTTTAAATACCTGGCAGTTAAATATATTTGGCAAAGAGAAGATCCCACCATTGCGTTTGCATTGTGTGTTTCAGATCATGCCGAGGCCTGTTAAATCGGTGTCGACTCGTCGACGGACGCTTCATCCTGTCCTGAAGCAACATCCGGACTGTCTACCTAAAGATCGGCTTCCCTGGAAGAGCGACATACTGAAGCACTTCCTACAAAAGCAAGCTGCTACTCCTGGTGGGTCCAGCAAATCAGTGTACAGAAGCATTGGCAAAGAGACAGTGGACGAGGTACTGGAAATCTGGGACCGAGCCAGTTTGATTCAGTGGCATCCAAAACGTGACAAAGATGGCCAGTTTGTGGTCGACGATGAAACTGGCCAATGCGCTATGGAAATGACAAACGTCATAACGGAGGAAGCAATGCTACGTAAGATAAAAAAGATCATGCAGAAGTCGAACAAACAAAAGAAGAGGAAAACAGAACAAACATTCGACGATGGTTTGTTCGACATCATGACCTGGCAGTGTGAGCTTACGGACCAGCCCTGCAAGTCATGCCCCGGAATTCGGAGAATTCCCGGTGATGAAGTTCCCTTTATCAAGGATCAGAGGAGGGCAAGGAAACTGTCTATCGAGACCACAGCAGACAAGCAGGGGACTGCGAGGGTGACACAGAAGAAAACTCGGGCGATACAGAGGGCCAAATATGAAAACGAATCGGCAGAGCGTGCATGCAAGCAAAGCAAGATGACGCCCTCACAACAGGAAGTGGATGAACAAAACGATGAGGATCAAGAACAGACTGATGATAAGGGAGAGCAGAACGATGATGGCGATGTGGAATGGACACCACAAGATGCAGATATTCCGAAGCAAAATCGCCTGGACATACCAAACTTTGCCATCATGTGTGACAGGTACATGATATCCGACCGAGCTGGAGCAGCACTGTTTAATGCAGCTCTGATCGACTGCAACATTGTCAAGAAAGGAGAATGTCACGGATTGCTGGAGAAAAAAAAACTGCGTCGGCAGAGAGAAAGGTGGGGGAAACTAGAGGCAGAGAGAAGTGCACTCAAGAACAAACAAAACCGGCTCAAGGGACTGTATTACGATGGCAGAGTAGATAAAACATTGGAGTGGAAGGGTGTATTGTCAATGAAACCATGAACCATGAAGTGATTGTAGAAGAACCAGGCAGTCGTTATGTTACCATGTGACAACGAAGGGCCATGGAGCTGCTGATATCACCCAGGAGTTGCTAGACATCATTCGGGAGAATGACGCTGACCCGGTAGTCGTTGGGTGTGATGGAACTCCGACAAACACTGGGCACCTCAGTGGAGTGAACCGACGTCTCGAACTGGCCATGGGGAAACCGCTCCAACATGCTGTGTGTGGCATTCATTTAAACGAACTAACCCTGCGGAACGTATTTGTAAGTGTGGACGGTGCAACCAGCGGCCCAGGCAGCTTCAAAGGCCCAATCGGCAAAGCTATTGAAGGTAATCTGACAAAACGGCCCGTGGCACAGTATGCTGCAGTCAGTGGTCTAGTCGAAGACATTCCAGATGAGATATGCCGAAAGATGAGCCAGGATCCAAAATATCTGTACCGCATGTGCCGTGCGGTCTAAAGCGGCCCTTCGAACTTCCCTGCCGATTTAGTGAAGAAAAAGCCTGGTGCTCTACATCACGCTCGCTGGCTGACGCTAGCCAACAGGTGTCTGAGACTGTATGTCTCCACAACAGAGCCATCTGACGCCCTTGTCCGAGTCGTCACGTTCATCCTCAACCTGTACGCGCCGGGATGGTTCCGGTTTCGCGTACACAGCAACATCGCCGACGGAGCCAGGAACTTCCATTTTCTGGTGAAGTGCTCGATGAGACTCAGTGACAATGACAGAGACATCACTCACAGCGTGCTGCAAAGGAACGGCTTCTGGGCGCACGGAGAGAATGTCCTGGTAGCGATGTTAACGGATGCACGACAGCACGTCAGGGCCAAGGCCGTCGACATCATCATACGATGTTGTCAGACGCCGCCAGCTGCGGACGACATCCGTCAGTTTAAGCCACCTGACATCGTGTTCAGCACGAATGACTACGTACAGATGATCAGCCCAACAGATCTGAGGAACACCGAGCCACCACTGACGATGTCGCTGTCAAACAACGAGCTGACGGCGGCCTACGATCAGCCGCTGGAGTTTCCGGATTATCCCTGTCACTCGCAGGCGGTGGAGCGCTGGGTGAAGGCGGTGACTACCGCCTCTCTGAAAAAGGTGGGACACGAAGCGCGCCACCGACTGATCCTGACCCAAGCCAGGTCACGGTCCGAAGTGCCAAAGGTAGAGAGTAAAAAGCATTTCTCAGACTGGGTTGACGTAAAGTAGGAAGAACCTGAGTGGGAAGATGAATGGTGACATTAGCCTGGAATACAAAATACAACACACACATTTTGTTTCTGTAGGAATGGTGGTGCTCTCCGGGGACGCGATCTTGTAAAAATCAACAGCTTAGACGTAAATCAGCCTTCGCCATCCAGCGCCATCCAAATTCTGATACGTACCTGTTCTTGGTGCAGTAACCGGTGAACGGCTTAAGAGATCGATTTATAAATTACACAGGCAAAATGTACGCCCCTTGGAACTGCCCCATATCCGTATCAAATGGTTTCATCAAACGCTGAAATACTGCAACTCGGTGTTGTTATTTCTCGCTGGTTCGCTGCCCGCCGCGTGGTGTTAGCGGCTGTGCACAATAGCGCGCGGCCATTGGAGACTGCAATGCCGGGAGTTGACGACAGTCGTTGAAAGATTGCGAGCGCGCAACCACTAAACAATTTTGTATAATTTTTGCACCGTGTCATCCTTAAAAAGAGTACGCTTCCGCAGGTCAATGTGGGTGGTAGAAGTTAATTAAAAAAATGACCCCCGTTTCGTCCCACCCTAATTGGCACACAAGAGTCACTGTCGCCATTGTGTACGTGATCCGCTGAGATCCTAAGTCTGGCATTATATTTTGTTGAGATATATTTGATGATGGATCCTCAATCAAGATCCATGACTTTGTCTTGTCTTAAAGTATCACTTGTCACTTGTAATCACTTGTCTATGTGATTTCAGCTCGCTGGGCGCCAGCTTGCTAGAACCCGAGGCAGAAGAGGTCGATCTCGCAGCTTACGAAGACGTGGACTGAACGCGCCAATCAGGCGCAATCTATGACGTCACATGATACTGTGACGTCACACCTTCGACCGCTGGGCGTTTGAGCTTTGTGTTTATTTTTGACATCATACTGATTTCACGTGTCATGACATCATATATCGTGTAAGTAGTCGTTGATGCCGGAATGAGAGGATTTGCTTGGAATAGACGAACTCCGAGCCCAGTTGGCTAGGGGCGACATCTGTGGTTGGTTTGATGTATATCTAGTTCGCGCTGTGACCAACAGAGGCCACCAGAGGTTCTGTGTCTCGGGAGTAGGATCCCGCGGAGGCTAACCGTAACCCTAGACGAGCGACTCGGGTGGATTATTCAGGGTTTAGTCGCTCGTCTCCATAGTGGGTGATTGGCCGCAGTTCGGAGCTAAAATGCTGCAGTTTTAGCGCCGTGACTTCCGCTCGTCTATTGAGATGGTGGTGAGCGTTGTTTGTATATAAAGACACCTCATAAACACGTTGTATTGTGTAGTTGTGACGAGCATTCCACTTGCAATGCTGGCGTTTTTTATCGGTTTCTAGGAGGGTATCTCTCTTTATTTTGTTAAATTAACTGAGACGTGTGCGGGCCACTAATTCGCTGCCTCTTACATCAGCTGACTATTGTCCGCAGATCATCTTGCCTTAAAAGACAGTGATTGTATTTTATCACGTTCATTCGGTTTGCTAACCAGGATGTTGATGTTACGCAAGACGTTTACGATAACCAAAATCTTTCTCGTGACGAATGTTTGTCGATACACATGTTTGTGATGTCATAAACTTGATTTATGTTAAATGTTCGGACCCCCGTCCTACTTGATGTGGCGTATTTCATGGACACCATGTGGGACATACGAGGTTGTATCAGTGCGATATTGTTCAAGGCAGTAAATATATGTTTGGTTATGAGCCCCGCTGTTGTGTTCTGGTTGAGTCTTGCTGACTGTGTGACGGGGCTGTTTCACCTGCGTTGCCTCGTTGTTTCCTCGTTGTTTACCGTCCCACTGCATTATTTCTCTTCCGTTTATTCATCACTATTCCTCGTTTATTCATCACTATTCCTCACAATATTCCGTGTATTCATCATTATTCCTCACTATCTTCCGTTTATTCGTCACTATTCCTCACTATCTTCCGTTTATTCGTCACTATTCCTGAGTTCCGTTTATGCATCACTATTCCTCACTATCTTCCGTTTATTCATCACTATTCCTCACTATCTTCCGTTTATTCGTCACTATTCCTGAGTTCCGTTTATGCATCACTATTCCTGACTTCCGTTTATTTATCACTATTCCTCACTATCTTCCGTTTATTAATCACTATTCCTGAGTTCCGTTTATTCGTCACTATTTCTGAGTTCCTTTTATGCATCACTATTCCTGAGTTCCGTTTATTCATCACTATTCCTCACTATCTTCCGTTTATTCATCACTATTCCTGAGTTCCGTTTATTCATCACTATTCCTGAGTTCCGTTTATTCGTCACTATTCCTGAGTTCCGTTTATTCATCACCATTCCTGAGTTCCGTTTATTCATCACTATTCTTCACTATCGTTGAATCCGTCGATGTCGGTTGTCTTGATTTTTAAACTCGTGGACTTGAATGTCAAAACTGGCATCATTGTCTCCAGCAAATTGTCGCGAGTTTGTTTCAGCTGTTTGGTAGTCTCGCTTTTGATGAATGAACAATGTCGCTAAGTGTCTTCGTTGTTCTCAGTCTTGCGGCCACACACACATTATATCAGGGATAAGATGGTGATTGGTGGATATACGACAAGGCGGCTCACTGCAGCTCTTCAGTATGTCATATGTCATATGTCAAACAATGAGAGCATTTACCACGGTAAGCGAATCGCGTTCTGACGTACCCGTATTGGGCTAGAATACCATTTCGATTGGGTGAGCCAAAACACACCTCAACGCCTCACTGTTTCGAGATAACAGGTGATAAATATAACGTGTATGTGTGCTGTTTCGTTAAATGTTGACTGTTTCTCTGATGTTCTGATATTGGCAATGTGAATTTACAAACCAATACAAACGATTGTCACGTGTTGTGAACGTGAGAAGTGCGTGTTTATGTTGACTGTTTCTCTGAGGTTCTGATATTGGCAATGTGAATGTACAAACCAATACAAAACGATTGTCACGTGTTGTGAACGTGAGAAGTGCGTGTGAGATATGCGGACCTGAAGGAAGGTTGTTTTCAATACGACTTGTTCACCCGAGTTTCTGTTATTCACTCCAGGCCGGCCCCCTAGTCCCCCCCCCCCCCCCCCCCCCTGTGGCGAAGCCCCTGCTTACACCAAGAGCAACGACCAACGGTAAACATAAACTTATATATCTGCCCCTAGATGGCACTAGTAGTAAACGCCTGAAGTTATACTGTACCGCATAGCTTCAAGCTTAACACTGCGGCCTGCGCAAGGGGAACAGGTAAGGAGTCATTCCGGTCGTAAAAACGGGTAATCATATCCTTGATACTGAGAAGAACTACTGACCTACCTATGGAAAGACGGAAATATATCAAATAGTGGCGGAAAACACTACTCTATCGCCATATAATGTCAACCGCTCAATAAAACCACTGCTGTGGTTTAGCTGTAAAGAAGTATACCTAAACACGTACGAAATCAGTGGTTTTGTAAATTCATAACAATACTCGACATTAATTATCCGTGGAAAGGGCACCACTTCTCTACTAAGTCGTCGCCTTCTGCATCACTTCAGACAAGATCTCCGTCTATTTTCTGTTTATTTCATCTCTCCCCTCTGAAAGATAGAGAAGGGGGAGCACGTTCTCCATCTCGGCTCTCATCCCCCTGCATCACTTCAGACAAGATCTCCGTCTATTTTCTGTGTATTTCCTCTCTCCCCTCTGAAAGATAGAGAAAGGGGAGCACGTTCTCCATCTCGGCCCTCATCCCCCTGCATGACTTCAGACGTAATCTCCGTCATTTCCTGTTTATTTTAAGTATTCCCTTTCTCTTTCCTATCTCTGTTCCTGTGCCTATATCTATCTCCCATCGTATTCTTACTAGTGTGTGGCTAGCCCGTTCACCTGTTATCCCGTTAACACATTGCCATATTTCGAGAGGTAACTTCACCCGCCATTCTGTTGATTCGGTCCCCCAGTGACCCGTTAAGCCATTGCCTTTTTCGGGAGACACTCATCAGCGGGTTTACAGCAGAGTTCACCATGGGCTGGGCTAGCCCTATGGTCCATGGGCTGGGCTTGGGCCGGGACTCAACTTTAAGGAAATCACTGGGCTCTGTAATGGCCTGGGCCTGACAATTTTGAAGTAATGCGCGCACCGCACAAGCTCAGGTCAGAGCTCACAAATATGTTAACCAGCAGTTCACTTACACAGCAACAAACTGTTGCTGTGGCTGTGGATTTTTGTTGTTTTGATTAGCGTAGTTGGTTCATTGTTTCACATTTATGGTATACAAGTAAATATGCTAGGAAAATGATTGAAAATTTTGTGAAAATAATGATATACTTAATCTGACCGGGCCGGACCGGGCCTGGGCCTCAATAATATTAATTTGACCGGGCCTGGTCCGGGCCTAGGCTTGGTGTTCATGGGCCTGGGTCGGGCCGGGCTGGGGGTTGGTGGGCCCGTGACGAACACTGGTTTACAGTAAGCACCATTACTCTTCATCACACCCATCTTACTGGTCACATAATGCCTCGCTCCCTGCACGCGGCCACTCCACGCGCGACACTGCGACCTGAGCCCAAGCCAGCACGTGACCCGGGGTCGTGTCACACAGGCTCCGCCCCAAACCACCGAACAGACTCCACCCCATGCCGAGCCGTGCTGCCTATTAAAAATTATACATATTACAGGGTAGAGGCAGTCTTTCTAAGTAGCCCACGGGAACCCGACTGGTTAGCTCAATCGCCGCTAGCGCGTCGTGCTGTAACATCAAGGTAATGGGTTCGAGCCTCATGCTGGCCGGAGCGTTTCCCAGCACTATAACTTGGCTCGGGCAGTACTCTAGATCCCGGAGTGTGGATCGACAGACAGACAGAGGCTCTTCAGATAGTAAGTTAGAAGTGTTTTCCCCTATCACCACCACCGCCACTCTTCTGCAAAACTAGGCGTCAAATTATCTTAGCCGTCGGAGCGCCCGAAAACCCAAATGATAATCACCATCATCTTATGCATCGCTTCAGAGCCGCGCTCCGTCTACTTTCGCTCCGTCTAGACAGATCACCACCACCACCACCATCATCTTATGCATCGCTTCAGGGCCGCGCTCCGTCTACTTTCTCTCCGTCTAGACAGATCACCACCACCACCACCATCATCTTATGCATCGCTTCAGGGCCGCGCTCCGTCTACTTTCGCTCCGTCTAGACAGATCACCACCACCACCACCATCATCTTATGCATCGCTTCAGGGCCGCGCTCCGTCTACTTTCTCTCCGTCTAGACAGATCACCACCACCACCACCATCATCTTATGCATCGCTTCAGAGCCGCGCTCCGTCTACTTTCTCTCCGTCTAGACAGATCACCACCACCACCACCATCATCTTATGCATCGCTTCAGAGCCGCGCTCCGTCTACTTTCTCTCCGTCTAGACAGATCACCACCACCACCACCATCATCGTATGCATCGCTTCAGAGCCGCGCTCCGTCTACTTTCTCTCCGTCTAGACAGATCACCACCACCACCACCATCATCTTCTGCATCACTTCAGACCTTCGCTCCGTCTACTTTCCGTGTATTTCCTCTCTCACTCGACACTCAGCACTGGGTCTAAGGCGTACAGCAGGCGTCAGCCACCGCCTGCGCCTTCGGCCTGTGTCCCCCAAGGAACAGGCGCAGACGGGGACCGACACAGACGCAGGCGCAGGCGCCTTGCACAGGCGGGAAACAAACAAAACGACAGAAGAAAAAAAACACACACAAACAAACAAACAAACACACCAGGCGGGCTCCGCTGACTAGATTCTCTCGACAGACGACTGAAACCGCCCAGATATCGATCAGATATCGATAGTGATATCGGTAGATATCGCAAACAGAAACATGTCAGTCGTGGACATCGAAAAACAGAGACATGTCAGTCGTGGACGTCGAAAAACAGAGACATTTAAGTCGTTTCGAAGTGCAAAAACCGAGGTGGTGCTGCTACCAGGGCTCTTCACGAAGCATAAAACGTGTTTGACATTGAAATACTCCTATGAGTGTTTTTAGTGAGCAGTTTTACTCATTTCTGACGGCACAAGCTCTCTTACGTGTAGCGTGTGTTTCCCATTATGTGAAGTCGCCTTTTTAGGCGGAACAATTCACACCTCAGTTATACCGCTTTCCTGACCTCCACCATCTAACTCGCTGTGGAGACAGGCAGTCCCCAGGTCAGGTCAGGTCAGGTCAGGTCAGGTCAGGTCAGGTCAGGTCAGGTCAAGTTAGGTCAGGTCAGGTCAGGTCAGGTTACTCCTCCGGAGCGGGTCATCTTTAGAGGTCTCCTCCAACACGCAGGGCCAAATAAGCGCACACGCACAAGCACACTCATATACGCACGCACACACGCACGTGCGTACGGACGCGCGAACGAAACGCACGCAAACACGCACGCACGCACGCACGCAGGCATACATACGTACATATGCAAGTATGCATGCACATATGCACGCACGAATGTACGTACGTGCGCACCTACGCACACACGTATGCACACACACACACACACACGCGCGCGCGCAGACGCACACACAAACATACACACAGCAGGAAGGGCAGATAACATTCCGTTGACACCATTGGCTAGACTAGAAACATGGAGCCACACACTGCCGAAAGCGCCACGCACAGCGTTCGCAGTCCAGGTGTCGTCAGTATCCAACGTACGCGGTATACGTGACGCACACCGCACACGCTGCGTACACAGCGTATACAGAGTACGTAGGTATACTGCGTACACAGCGTATACTGCGTACACAGCGTATACTGCGTACACAGCGTATACTGCGTACACTGCGTATACTGCGTACACTGCGTATACAGCGTACGTAGCGGATGCACGCATGTAAGCAATGCATGCAACGCATGCGGCATACGTACCACGTATGACCTACGCGGCATATGCAGCGCATGCGACGCGTACACGACATACGCAGCGCACGCAATGCGTGTACAATGTATACAACGCACGCACGCAGCGTACGAACACGTGTACAATGTATACAACGCACGCACGCAGCGTACGAACACGTGTACAATGTATACAACGCACGCACGCAGCGTACGAACACGTGTACAATGTATACAACGCACGCACGCAGCGCACGTTGTGGATGCGGCGTTTGCGAAACACCTGCTACTACCCCTTGCGGTGGCCTCCCTAGTTGTCGAGCTCGCGACCATAAGACTGCTGACAACCCAGAGATGTTACTCTCAGCCACTGCAGGCACTTCGTTGTGGTGAAACCTTAGGCACGACAGGGGCGGGCAGGGTGTAAGGTTCTCGCTGTGGGTGCGTCCCACGAGTGCCCTCCCCGCCTAGGGGGCGACGAGCGCATGTTGAAGCCAGCGTAGCAAGGCTTTACATGCGGGCATGGTGTTTGCAGAACGCGCGACCCTGCTTGGCGAAGAAGCTCTGTCCCTCCAGGTTGTTGTTGCATATCTGTGGAGAGAACGGTGACGTCATAAGGGCGGAGCGATGACACCATAACGGAAAAAGGTGACGTCATAAGGGCGGAGCGATGACACCATAAAGGGAGAAGGGTGACGTCATAAGGGCTGAGAGATGACACCATAAAGGAAGAACAGTGACGTCATAAGGGCTGGACGATGACACCATAAAGGCAGAACGGTGATGGCATAAGGGCTGAGCGATGACACCATAAAGAGAGAAAGGTGGCGTCATAAGGGCTGAGCGATGACACCATAAAGGAAGAACGGTGACGTCATAAGGGCTGGGCGATGACACCATAAAGGCAGAACGGTGATGTCATAAGGGCTGAGCGATGACACCATAAAGGCAGAAGGTTGACGTCATAAGGGCTGAGCGATGACACCATAAAGGCAGAACAGTGACGTCATAAGGGCTGAGCGATGACGTTATAAGGACGGATAGGTGACGTTATAAGGGCTGAGTGGTGACATTATAAGGACGGATAGGTGACGTTATAAGGACGGATAGGTGACGTTATAAGAACGGATATGTGACGTTATAAGGACAGATAGGTGACGTTATAAGGACGGATAGGTGACGTTATAAGGACGGATGGGTGACGTTATAAGGACGGATAGGTGACGTTATAAGGACGGATAGGTGACGTTATAAGGACGGATATGTGACGTTATAAGGACGGATAGGTGACGTTATAAGGACGGAGCGATGACGTTATAAGGACGGAGCGGTGACGTTATAAGGACGGAGCGGTGACGTTATAAGGCCAGACTGGTGACATCATCACGGCAGCGTGATGACTTAATCAGGGCAGCGTGACGTTAGAGAACACTAGCCTGGAGGTCCCTGATGGCATGAACTCGACGTTTTTCTGGGTTATTAGCGGGTGTCCACGGAAAAAAAGAATTGTCATATGGTACAAAATATTGATTCTTCAATACCTTGCGCTTATTGTCTATGACAGTTTAATATAGGACTGGAAAAGTAAATTATTTAAAAAATCATTAGGATTCCTGGGCGATCATGAGTGGAATATTTTATAAATGTGCACGTTTTCGTCTGACAGAACTGTTGACGCGATTACCTACATACATTTACCTTGCCTTTACCTTTCTACCTACCGTTCGAAAGCTCGTCAAAAATCGTTTTGAAACTATTTCTGTCATGTTTTGGCTTCGGGCAATATTGAGGTCACCATAGGTCATGAAAGGTGAGATTTGCTTGTTTTAGGACTTTGCTTCGAAAACGCCCAAATATCTTTGAAACTTTTTTCGACGTTTTTATCCAGGAACAAACGGAAAAAGCAATAGAAAGCTCTTGAACAATGCAATCGCTAAGGTGTCCTCACATTTTAGCTCAGGTCAACAATTTAGGCTCCAGAGGTCATCAAATGTCAAAAAGGCTATTTTTGGCAAAATTGTTTTTGACAAATAACTTTTTAGCTAATAAGGCAAACATTTGACGTCATCGTGTTGGTTTCGTCAAGGCGCTTTGAATCATATTCGAGTTGACCTAGTTAGGTCAACTTAAAAATGTGACAGATCAAGGTCAAGTGGTGACCCAAGTAGGCCATGTTGCATGTTAGAAGACGTGCCTCGACGAGACAAACACATTGGTTCCGGTTTCACTGCTCTATCTTCATTCTGTCGAGAGTTATTGATAAAAAAGTGTTGGTGACCTCGGATGATATCGTGTGACCTTGCAAGGCCCCTGAGCGAAATATTTGCCTAAAACATCAAAAAGGGCTAAAGTAGCACACCAGACTATACAAATTTGTCCCGATCTGATGTGTGACCTCTAAATGGAAAGCATTTGCCAATTATTTGTCGTTGCCAGCAATAATTTGCAAATACAATGCAATTTGGCGGACAACCATGCAACGCTACAGGAAGATGAATGTTAGCATTGGATTCCCGGCACATTTTTATGTATAGAACGGGGGGACGTTTGTTTACAAATTGTGTGTTGTTGATTCAATAACCACAAATGATCAAGGGAGTAGGCGTTTTCCGACATTTGTAACGTTAAATATGACCAAAAATTATTTATATAATACAAAAAGGCGGACCAACCGCAACAGTTACAAAGTACCGGAATTGGTTAGCTTATGACTGAACAATGGTATTATCTGAGATGGGGGTAAGGTTGTCACATTTCCTGAAGAATACGTTGCAAACATGATTATATTATGAATTTAGCCCGTTTTCCCTATGACGGCCTTACGCTTCCAGCCGCCTGGGAGCGGCAAATGAGCGGCCCGGTCCGTAACGTGGTGACTTAATCAGGGCAGCGTGATGACGTCATCAGGGCAGCACTAATCACTAATTTCTTTCAAGAGTGATTAGAGGGTATTGAAAATTAGATTGGAACGTTTCAGCACTCTGCATTGGAGTGCACTACGTTTTGTTTCTAAAAATCCGATTCTGTTAAGTTTTACATAGCTTACCTTTTGTCACACTGCTCAAGACAACTTCATGTGTAAGATCGCACAATTGTGTCCGTTCAATTAGTATAAATTCGTCATTGATTTTGGACTTCTGCGAGTCAGGAGTTCGATACTCGTCATGACGATGGAATTGTCTCATTGACATAGATTAATCACATAGAAAACGGCCAAGTGACGGAACAAAAATTGACTAATAACAGAATAAGTACCAAATAATATCACCAGCATAACTAGCATCTACACAAAAATATATAAAATACTCGTACATTAACAACGCCAGTATCAGCTGGCTCTAGGCCACTAACTCGCGAGCTATCCCGACTCTGGGCTATCAGGGCGACTATCATTGGGCTATTCCGTTGGAGGCGCCTTACCTGCCGCCGGCTAGCCCTGCCACGCCTTAAAGACCGGCGTGCGCCTTGCAGACGGCACGGCCGGCCTTGGCGTAAAACTGGGAACCGCTCAGCGTGCTGCGACACACCTGTGAGGCGCCGCAACCGACGAAGAAACGCCGCAGAAATACAGCAGAAACGCACAGCAGAAACACACAACAGGGTTAGCTAAAGGTGGCGCCACTGTTGCGACGCAGAAGTGCAGCAGAAATGTGATAGATATACAGCAGCAACACAGCAGAAAGAGGAACACACGGAGAATGGTTAGCTAAAGGAGGAGACAGTGTCAAAGGAGAAGAAGCTGAATTGAACACGTCGTGAATACAGGTGAGTTAGTTAAAGGTGGCATCAAAACATTCAACGCTGTCGGTGCTGGCGAAATACGGAAGGTTTAGCTGCCTCGAGAGTGCGGCAACAAAGATCATCAGTGAGGAAATCAAAGCTGCATAAGAAGAGAATCCGTAGGTGTATACAGGGGCAGGTGAAGAAAATATAATAGCTGTATACAAACATACGGTATGCGTGTTTTAGATTGCATGCAAACTTATATTACTTATAATTTGATATAATTACATATCAGAGAAGAAAATAGATGAAAGTATTTTTGCTTCATTTATACCTAATAAATTTTGTTTGATAGCCTTTCTAAAAAATAGTTTTCATTACCGTTGTGCAACACCATTTCAAAATCAAGCACAAAGCGAAAGCCCAAATGGTAATGAATTCGATCAGAAACCAGCCAGAAATCATCAGAAACCATTTGCACAGTCAGAGGAGTAAAAGTGTTGTTACGTGATGCAAAACAACCTTTAGGTACTTTATAAATAATTTAGTACGGCAAGCCAAACTAAATCGAAGCGGCAGCCAGCAGCAGATTGTTCAACTCTGTGATGGGATCCATGCCCATCAGCTGTCCACAATGTTCTTACCATACCTATATACAGTGTGACAGATACCTTTGGGAGACTGCCATCGAGATATAAAGCGTCTGAAAGTGCACACCTACCAAAATAACCTACCAAACCTACCAAAATACCTACCAAAATAATACCGAAATGTGCATGGTGAATGTGCATTTGTGAAAAAGTTAAATCAACGGACTGGACTTATTCTCGTCAGGCGGTCAGCCCGGACTCCCTGGCATATATTCTGGAGTCCTGAGCAATGCACATATCTAGTTTACTCTGCGCCCCCAACTTGCAGTTCTGCTGAAGCACGGGTCGCCAACGAGCCGGATCGTAACTTGAAACAAACGGGTTGACCACATGACGGACATACGTCCCGGCGGTTGATTCAACCTTTCGCCAATCGGCGGGGTACACAAGATCTAATACGGGAGTCGGGGTGGCAAATATACGCCAGTCGGGTCGGGGGTCGGGTGGCAAATACACGGCACCGAAGGAGTACTTACCGCGCACTTGAAGCACTGCGAATGGAAGTTCTTGTTGAGGGCCTCTACCCAGCGGTCTCCAGCCTCGATCGGGAATCCGCAGCCGACGCACTTGGTGGTGAACAGCTCGTTCCAGTCTGGGGGCGGGGTCAGGTCAGGTCAGGGGTCAGGTCAGGGGTCAGGTCAGGGGTCAGGTCAGGGGTCAAGTCAGGGGTCAGGTCAGGAGTCAGGTCAGGGGTCAGGTTAGGGGTCAGGTCAGGGGTCAGGTCAGGGGTCAGGTCAGGGGTCAGGTCAGGGGTTAGGTCAGGGGTCAGGTCAGGGGTCAGGTCAGGGGTCAGGTCAGGGGTCAGGTCAGGGGTCAGGTCAGGGATCAGGTCAGGGGTCAGGTCAGGGGTCAGGTCAGGGGTCAGGTCAGGGGTCAGGTCAGGGGTCAGGTCAGGGGTCAGGTCAGGGGTCAGGTCAGGGGTCAGGTCAGGGGTCAGGTCAGGGGTCAGGTCAGGGGTCAGGTCAGGGGTCAGGTCAGGGGTCAGGTCGGGGGTCAGGTCAGGGGTCAGGTCAGGGGCCAGGTCAGGGGTCAGGTCAGGGGTCAGGTCAGGGGTCAGGTCAGGTTTGGTCAGCTTTGTTTAGGCGAGGTCAGATAGTATCGGGTCAGTCATGGGTTTTCAGGTGAGGAGTTGAACAACAGGGGAGATCATCTTGAACACGGGCCTGTCGTCTTGAGCCATTCTAACATAGATACACATGGCTATGACAAATGTGACGAACAGCAGAGCTGTAGCTACTTTTTCCCATTGCCTGAGTCTTTACGGAGTCACAAGGAGAAAACAAATCTGAGGAGTTCCACGGCGTTCGTACTTTTAAACCAATATCAGCGTTTCTCCAATTGTACGGGGTCTCACCCCTCCCAAGATATCCCATTTCTACGGATCCCCACAATTTGTATAGTCTCATTATTTCCACGGATCCCTAGTCATCGCCGTTTCCAAGGGAGGACTGATGATCATGAGAGTCTAGCAACTGTAACGCCATCTTCCCTGTTCCACGAGTCTCACATTTCCACTGAGTCTGTCCTTCCCATGCATCCCCACCGTCTCCACGGAATCTAACCATTTGTCACTTCCTCCGAATCTCACCGTTTCCTCCGGATCTCACCGTTTCCTCCGGATCTCACCGTTTCCTCGGAATCTCACCGTTTCATCCGGATCTCACCGTTTCCTCCGGCTCTCACCGTTTCCTCGGAATCTCACCGTTTCCTCCGGATCTCACCGTTTCCTCGGAATCTCACCGTTTCCTCCGGATCTCACCGTTTCCTCCGGACCTCACCGTTTCCTCGGAATCTCACCGTTTCCTCCGGAACTCACCGTTTCCTCCGGACCTCACCGTTTCCTCCGGATCTCACCGTTTCCTCCGGCTCTCACCGTTTCCTCGGAATCTCACCGTTTCCTCCGGACCTCACCGTTTCCTCCGGATCTCACCGTTTCCTCCGGCTCTCACCGTTTCCTCCTAATCTCACCGTTTCCTGCGAATATCACCGTTTCCTCCGGATCTCACCGTTTCCTCCGGCTCTCACCGTTTCCTCGGAATCTCACCGTTTCCTCCGGATCTCACCGTTTCCTCGGAATCTCACCGTTTCCTCCGGATCTCACCGTTTCCTCCGGCTCTCACCGTTTCCTCCGGACCTCACCGTTTCCTCCGGATCTCACCGTTTCCTCCGGATCTCAATGTTTCCT
Organism: Chirona hameri; assembly: GCA_036785665.1. Taxonomy (NCBI): domain Eukaryota; kingdom Metazoa; phylum Arthropoda; class Thecostraca; order Balanomorpha; family Balanidae; genus Chirona; species Chirona hameri. The sequence goes on along the minus strand of JAXIVJ010000122.1, from coordinate 254,524 downwards.
GCGGATCTCACCGTTTTCGCAGTAGGGCATGCCGTCCTCGAGGAAGAAGGCAGAGTTGCCGAACAGGCCGCCGCAGTAGGCGCAGGCGAAACACTCGGGGTGGTACGCCTTGCCGATCGCCTTCAGGCAATCCTGAGAACGACGACCAACACAGGCGTGAATCAGCTGAGCGACGACCAACACAGGCAGGAATCAGCTGAGCGACGACCAACACAGGCGGGAATCAGCTGAGCGACGACCAACACAGGCGGGAATCAGCTGAGCGACGACCAACACAGGCGGGAATCAGCTGAGCGACGACCAACACAGGCGGGAATCAGCTGAGCAACGACCAACACAGGCGTGAATCAGCTGAGCGACGACCAACACAGGCGGGAATCAGCTGAGCGACGACCAACACAGGCGGGAATCAGCTGAGCGACGACCAACACAGGCGGGAATCAGCTGAGCGACGACCAACACAGGCGGGAATCAGCTGAGCGACGACCAACACAGGCGTGAATCAGCTGAGCGACGACCAACACAGGCGTGAATCAGCTGAGCGACGACCAACACAGGCGGGAATCAGCTGAGCGACGACCAACACAGGCGGGAATCAGCTGAGCGACGACCAACACAGGCGTGAATCAGCTGAGCTCCGTCGCGGGGACTGGGTTCGATTCCAGCGCAAGGAAGTCACGGAAATTCTGCTCACATATCAATATGGCATGGTACAATGGTATGATGACAATAATAATATGAACAGACTGCAGCACGTCCTTCTGAAATCACGATGTTATCCACTAAAGTGACAGTAAATGATGTACAAAGTTGTGTTGTTTGGCTGATGCTGAACGAATATCAGACTGGAAATGTAGGTATGGACAAGCATTGCACGACACTGATGATGACAATGGTGGCGATGATGACGACAAAGATGACTACAAACATGACGACAGAAATCACGATTCGAGTGTTCCACGCTCACAACCACCAGACACCCAGAACACCCAGAACACCCAGAACACACAGAACACATAGAACACACAGAACACACAGAACACACAGAACACCCAGAACACCCACAAAGCCTGGAACACACATAACACACCGAGCATCCAGAGCACCAAGAGCACCCAGAACACACATAACACCCATAATACCCAGAACACTCAGAACACACAGAACACACAGAACACACAGAACACACAGAACACACAGAACACACAGAACACACAGAACACACAGAACACACATAACACACAGAACACACAGAACACACAGAACACCCACAAAGTCTGGAACACACAACACACAGAACCCAGAGAGCACCCAGAACACCCACAAAGCCAGGAATACCCAGATACAGACACCCAGAACCCCAAAACACACAGAACACCTCCAAAACACAAAACACACACAACAAACAGAACACCCAGAACACCCAGAACACGCAGAACACCCAGAACACCCACAAAGCCTGGAACACACAGAACACCCAGAACACCCACACCGCCGACGTGTCCGCCCGCCGCACGCCTGCCACTGAAGGCGGCCAGCTCGAGCTGCCCCGTGTGCGGAGGGAGTTCGCCAGGCGCAGCTTCCTGTACCGAGCCGCGCGCGCATGGAACGGCCTGCCACCAGAGGCTGGACAAAGGCTGCATGTAGCCTCTCTATAGCGAGATTGACGGTTGTGCGTATTCTGCCACTCTTTTAGCGTTGCCGCCATTGTGTTTTATTGTGCGTGTATTACACTACAGTTCTTCACATACGGGTGCATGTATACATGTACTGACGTGGATGCTATAAAAGACATGTAATGGAGGATCCGAATACATGATCTGTATCTGTATCTGTCACACCCAGAACACCCAGAACACCCAGAACACCCAGAACACCCAAAGCCAGACACCCAGAACACCCAAAACACACATAACACCTCCAAAACACACAGAACACCCACAACACACAGAACACCCAGAACACCCAGAACATCCAGAACACCCATGACACCCAGAACACCCAGAACTTCCATAACATCCAGAACACCCAGACCTTCCAGAACATCCAGAACACCCATAACACACTGATCACACCAAGAACACCCTTAACTTACAGAACACCCGTCGAGCACGTACCCCCTTGATGCGGCGCTGGCACTTGAAGCAGACGGGCGCTAGGTTGGTCTCCCAGCACGTCTCGCAGCGGGTCTGGCCGTCCACCTCGACGAAGCCAATGTGTTCCAGCTCCTGACGGCACTCGGGGCCGGCGCAGACGAAGCAGGCCGGACACCAGCACTGGCCCAGGGCAGTGATGAAGGGGCCACTGTGGGGCACAGGGGAAGGTGTCAGGTGGAAGATGGAAGGTGTGTCAGGTAGAAGGTAGAAGGTAGAAGGTGGAAGGCGAAAGGCGAAAGGCGAAAGGCGAAAGGCGAAAGGCGAAAGGCGAAAGGCGAAAGGCGAAAGGCGAAAGGCGAAAGGCGAAAGGCGAAAGGCGAAAGGCGAAAGGCGAAAGGCGAAAGGCGAAAGGCGAAAGGCGGAAGGCGGTAGGTGGAAGATAGAAGGTAGAAGGTAGGAGGTGGAAGGTGGAAGGTGGAAGGTGGAAGGTGGAAGGTGGAAGGTGGAAGGTGGAAGGTGGAAGGTGGAAGGTGGAAGGTGGACGGTGGAAGGTGGAAGGTGGAAGGTGGAAGGTGGAAGGTGGAAGGTGGAAGGTGGAAGGTGGAAGGTGGAAGGTGGAAGGTGGAAGGTGGAAGGTGGAAAGTGTCAGGTGTGTTAACCCGCGAGAACCCGCGAGTATATTTCATAACGCGACTTACTGGGGGGGCTATTTTTTGCCCCCCTCTGATCTCCGGAACTACTGGGCCGAATGTAAAAATTCAAACTGCATTCGATAGCCCTGGGAAATTTATCGAGGGAAACATAATATTGTTGACCTCAGGGTCACCGATGACGTCACAGGTCAGGTCAAGTACAAAATGTTTGACCGTGTCAAAAGGTCTCTATGGATGGAATTGTCGCGCAAAATTGCGATATTAAACACCTAAGCCGTTGATAAATCGGTATGATTCGTGTGTCTGACACTTCTAAGTACCTTTCTAAGCTGTTTATGACCTTGGGTCAGGTCAAGGTCATTCGAGGTCACGAGGTCAAACTGCAGATTACGGTAATTAGGCATTGTAACACATGTTTATGGGTTTATTTTTCGTCTAGAACGCAAAAAATGACCTTAGAACATTGTTCGTTACATATAAATAGATGTAAAAAGCAAAAATGGAAATGCGTTTTTTGTCATAGTAATCCTGTGAGAAGTGGTCGATTTTTGTAATTTAAAGGTCATAACTCGGTCATTTTTAAAGATATCGACTTTAAATTTGGTACACATATTCACCACATAAGTCTCGATCACATATATTCCGGTTTTTGGATAATTCTGATTTTTTTTTCAATTTTTTTTTTTTAAATGTCTTTGGATTTCTCAAAATTTTGAATTTGAAAAAAACTCAAAAATCCGAGATAGCAGTTTGATAGCCCGGTCTATTGTTAGTAATTTGATTTAATACAATTTAGTGTATCTCAAATATCGTACCTTTGACAGCGTTTTCCGCAAACCATTATTCCGCAAACCATTACCAACCAACATGTGTAGAATTGATGTGAGAGAAGTTACTGCAAGTTTGGTGACGATACGGGTGTTCGTTTAGGAGTTATTGCAAAATAACGGGAGGGGGGGGGGCAAAAAATAGCCCCCCCCCCCCCCAAGTAACTCGCGGGTTAAGGGTCAGTTGTGTCAGGTATGTCAGTTGTTTCAAGTGTGTCAAGTTTCAGGAACGAGGGTTATCAAAAGTAGGGCGAGGGTTAATCAGCCCATGTAGGTTTTCAACTCACAGGTGCGTTGTCAAAAGTCGGGCCCGACTTTTGAACCCATCTAGGACTTTTCAAATGATGTAGCACTTTTCGACTCAAGTAACAGTCGATAACCTCATGTAGCAATGAATCGGTTTATCTAGCACTGCACCGACACGCGGAGCCTTCTCTCCCTACTCACCGGATCTGATTTCCGCACGTGTGGCAGACGGGGATTCGCAACCCAGACGAGGCGGCCGGGTTCAGTGTACCACGACCACGACGGGGTGCGTTCCGTCCCGCTGTGGCTCCCTTTCCTCCCGGGCCGCCACCGAGGCCGCCCAGTCCTGGCAGGCCGCCGTTGAATCCGAGCTTCCCAGGGCCACCGGTAGATGGCGCTGGCGGCGCTGGCGGCGCTGGCGGCGCCGGCTTGGGCACCACTGTTGGCGCGAACGTGGGTTGTCCGAAGTGCACCTGCTTGGGCGGCGCAGGGGCGGGGGCGGGGGCGAAGGAGGCTGGAGAGGGGGCGAAAGAGGCGGGAGCGGGGGTGAAAGAGGCGGGAGCGGGGGCGAAAGAGGCGGGAGCGTGGGCGAAAGAGGCGGGAGCGGCGGGTTTCGGCAGGACAGGCGGTGGGGCCGGTTTCTGGACGAATGCAGGGGCGGGGGCGGGGGCGGGGGCGTGGGCGTGGGCGGGGGCGGGAGCGGCAGCGGGGTAGGAGACTTCAACGTGTCCGCCGGCGAACGGGTGAGGAGCCGAGTCCACCTCAGTCTGCTTCGGCGGCCATGCGAACGTGGTGCCACCTACAGGGCAGGCGGGGAACTGTCACTCCACTACGCCGCACGCCAGGCGGCGGTGTTCTTGGAGAAAGGTGTATGGATAGTGTGACCTTCAGGCGCTGACCAATGAGCGACGACATTTGCCTGCCACCGATTGGTCAGTGCTCAATGTTACCTTGAGGCGTTGACCAATTAGCGACGACATTTGCCTGTCACTGATTGGTCAGTGCTCAAGGTCACCTTGAGGCGTTAACCAATTAGAGACGACATTTGCCTGTCACTGATTGGTCGGCGCTCAAGGACACTTTTCTCCACACTGTACACATTGCTCAAAGAACCCCAGCCAGTCAGGAGGCACGGCAAAGCGACAAACAGTAAGAGTTTACAGAAGGCGCGCAGGCTATGCGCAGATAGCAGAGAGACCGCTTTGTAAACAGACTATTTACAAGAAATACACTGATACTACAAGGATACACTGCAACCTACTTGTTTGACGGCAATACTTTGATACTCATACTACAAGCCATACCTGTTCAAACGCTGTAATCCGGTCGATTACCAGAAATATGGATATTATAAGTTTTGTTTAAACGAAAGACTGGTATGTTTCATCACTCATAATAGAGTGCCAAGCCTAGCGGTCAGCTAGAGCTCGCAAAACCAGCATTCAGGCAGGTTAAATGACAGGAATGTTGGAGCGAAAATTCTCACTGAGTCACAATAATCTAAATGCTGTTTGGCATTAATTATTAAGTGTGAGTGACACCTGACTATAGGGGAATACGTAGTAACGATTGAAACAATAGAATAGTGATGTATTATTTGCTTGAAACAATAGAATAGTGATGTATAATTTACTTGAAACAACAGAATAGTGATGTATAATTTGCTTGAAACAATAGAATAGTGATGTATAATTTTCTTGAAACAATTGAATAGTGATGTATAATTTCCTTGAAACAATAGAATAGTGATGTATAATTTGCTTGTGCTGGTGTCGATTTGCGGGGCGTCCATCAATGCGACCCATGATGATATACCTACATCTCGTGCGTCATTTGCCGTTGAGTGGAAAAAATTGGTCCGAAACCTTCTCCTTCTTTCCCATATTATTTGTAATACTAGGCTGTGGAACAATTTATATCTCTTAAAATGACACACAGTTCGAAGGTATTCTGAGTATAAAAATGGACAAAATCGTTATACCATATGAAGCGAGAATAAAATTGTCTATCGCTGAAAACGACACATCCAATTCCAAGGTACATTCATGCAGCAAGAAATAAAATATGTGCTCAGGCAAAGACATGCAAAGCGGGTGGCTACAAGCGCTTATGCCAGCAATAGCGCGTGGTTACAAGCGCTTATGCCAGCAGGAAATAGCGAGGTGATTGAGATGAGCAATCACTTATAGAAGCGGGCAATTCGGGACAAGTCAATGCGGGTAAAATGGGATGGGTAATCCAGGGTAAAACGGTACTGGGATGTGGATCCAGGGCAAAACGGTACTGGGATGTTGGACGAAGGATGTGGAACGATCAATGACCCTTTCCTGACAACAACAATGTTGGTGATATTGGACACAAATATAAACAATGTTTAAAATATTCCACGTAGATTAGTACGTTACATTTTGTTAACGTACAAGCGTTCTGATCGCCTGTGCGGTACCTATCTCAAACAGTGAAATAAATACATAAAACCGTCCGCTCCAGCCGCTCTGCTCAGCACCTGCCCGAGGCCCGATCTTGACAGCTAAACTCGGCTTCCTTCTCGGAACTCACCCCCACAGTTAGCTGAGCGTGACAGGCCATCTGTCACGTGACAGACGGACGTGACAGGCCATCTGTCACGTGACAGACGGACGTGACAGACCATCAGTCACGTGACAGACAGACGTGACAGGCCATCTGTCACGTGACAGACAGACGTGACAGGACATATGTCACGTGACAGACGGACGTGACAGACCATCAGTCACGTGACAGACAGACGTGACAGGCCATCTGTCACGTGACAGACAGACGTGACAGACCATCAGTCACGTGACAGACGGACGTGACAGACCATCAGTCACGTGACAGACGGACGTGACAGACCATCAGTCACGTGACAGACAGACGTGACAGGCCATCTGTCACGTGACAGACAGACGTGACAGGTCATATGTCACGTGACAGACGGACGTGACAGACCATCAGTCACGTGACAGACAGACGTGACAGGCCATCTGTCACGTGACAGACAGACGTGACAGGCCATCTGTAACGTGACAGACGGACGTGACAGGCCATCAGTCACGTGACAGACAGACGTGACAGGCCATCTGTCACGTGACAGACAGACGTGACAGGCCATCTGTCACGTGACAGACGGACGTGACAGGCCATCTGCCACGTGACAGACAGACGTGACAGGCCATCTGTCACGTGACAGACGGACGTGACAGGCCATCAATCACGTGACAGACGGACGTGACAGGCCGTCAGTCACGTGACATACGGACGTGACAGGCTATCAATCACGTGACAGCCGGACGTGACAGGCCATCCGTCACGTGACAGACGGACGTGACATGCCATCAATCACGTGACAGACGGACGTGACAGGCCGTCAGTCACGTGACATACGGACGTGACAGGCCATCCGTCACGTGACAGACAGACGTGACAGGCCATCAGTCACGTGACAGACGGACGTGACAGGCCATCTGTCACGTGACAGACAGACGTGACAGGCCATCTGTCACGTGACAGCCGGACGTGACAGGCCATCCGTCACGTGACAGACAGACGTGACAGGCCATCAGTCACGTGACAGACGGACGTGACAGGCCGTCAGTCACGTGACATACGGACGTGACAGGCCATCCGTCACGTGACAGACGGACGTGACAGGCCATCTGTCACGTGACAGACGGACGTGACAGGCCATCAGCGAGCCACGGTCATCCGTCAGCAAGCGCTCGGGCGTGACAATTCCAGCCTCAGTGACCGCTCGGGCGTGACATAGCCAGTCTCAGTGACCGTGGCGGCGTGACAATTCCAGCCTCAGTGACCGCTCGGGCGTGACATAGCCAGCCTCAGTGACCGTGGCGGCGTGACATAGCCAGTATCAGTGACCGCTCGGGCGTGACATAGCCAGTCTCAATGACCGCTCGGGTGTGACACAGCCAATCTCAGTGACCGTGGCGGCGTGACATAGCCAGTCTCAGTGACCGCTCGGGCGTGACATAGCCAGCCTCAGTGACTGTGGCGGCGTGACATAGCCAGTCTCAGTGACCGCTCGGGCGTGACATAGCCAGTATCAGTGACCGCTCGGGTGTGACACAGCCAATCTCAGTGACCGTGGCGGCGTGACATAGCCAGTCTCAGTGACCGCTCGGGCGTGACATAGCCAGCCTCAGTGACCGTGGCGGCGTGACATAGCCAGTATCAGTGACCGCTCGGGCGTGACATAGCCAGTCTCAATGACCGCTCGGGAGTGACACAGCCAGTCTCAGTGACCGTGGCGGCGTGACATGGTGGCTGAGACTGGTCACGGCGTGACCAGTCTCAGCCAGTCTCAGTGACCGCTCGGGCGTGACATAGCCAGCCTCAGTGACTGTGGCGGCGTGACATAGCCAGTCTCAGTGACCGCTCGGGCGTGACATAGCCAGTATCAGTGACCGTGGCGGCGTGACATAGCCAGTCTCAGTGACCGTGGCGGCGTGACATAGCCAGCCTCAGTGACCGTGGCGGCGTGACATAGCCAGCCTCAGTGACCGTGGCGGCGTGACACAGCCAGCCTCAGTGACCGTGGCGGCGTGACATAGCCAGTCTCAGTGACCGCTCGGGCGTGACATAGCCAGCCTCAGTGACCGCTCGGGCGTGACATAGCCAGTCTCAGTGACCGCTCGGGCGTGACATAGCCAGTCTCAGTGACCGCTCGGGCGTGACATAGCCAGTCTCAGTGACCGCTCGGGCGTGACATAGCCAATCTCAGTGACCGCTCGGGCGTGACATAGCCAGTCTCAGTGACCGCTCGGGCGTGACATAGCCAGTCTCAGTGACCGCTCGGGCGTGGCATAGCCAGCCTCAGTGACCGCTCGGGCGTGACACAGCCAGCCTCAGTGACCGCTCGGGCGTGACACAGCCAGCCTCAGTGACCGCTCGGGCGTGACAATTCCAGTCTCAGTGACCGCTCGGGCGTGACATAGCCAGTCTCAGTGACCGTGGCGGCGTGACAATTCCAGCCTCAGTGACCGTGGCGGCGTGACATCTCAGTGACCGCTCGGGAGTGCCTCGGGGATGGGTGAGGAGGGGGAGGGCACTAGGAGCGTCTCATTGAGTCGCTAACCTTGCTGGCCGCGTTCAGCTGACCGAGATCACTGGTGGATCGAGAACGGAGAGAAAGTTGATTTGGCGAAAATTTCAGAAAGTCTGATACAATAAAAACATCAGACTTTCTTGACTTCCTTCCTATTATATGTCCTTGCTTCTGTAATAAAATTGATGTAAAACTTCGCTGGGCAAAAACTCTTAGATTTTCTTTACACCCAACAAGTCTGCAAACTTTGGACCCACACCAGTCGCTTCTTTCTCCTTCGTTTTTTCTTGTGTGGGAGCAAGACTCTCCGATTAACTCCGCTCTTTGGGTATCCCTTCATCACACAAGGTGCGCTCCAGGGTGACATTCCTAATGACATCCCATCGTATCCGAGTGACCGCGGCATTCGCCGGGTGAAAGAGGTCTTTCTGTGTGTCTGTGTGTTTGTGTGTCTGTGTGTCTGTGTGTATGTGTGTCTGTGAGTATGTGTGTCTGTGTGAATGTGTGTCTGTGTGGCTGTGTGTCTGTGTGTCTGTGAGTCTGTGTGTATGTGTGTCTGTGTGTCTGTGTGTCTGTGTGTCTGTGTGTCTGTGCGTCTGTGTGTCTGTGTGTCTGTGTGTTTGTATGTGTGTATGTGTGTCTGTGTATCTGTGTGTCTGTGTGTCTGCCTGTCTGTGTGCCTGTGTGTCTGTGTGTTTGTCTGTGTGTCTGTCTGTGTATCTGTATGTGTGTCTGTCTGTGTGTATGTCTGTGTGTATGTGTGTATGTATGTCTGTGTGTATGTGTGTCGATGTGTCTGTGTGTCTGTGTGTCTGTCTGTGTGTATGTGTGTTTGTGTATCTGGATGTGTGTCTGGCTGTGTGTCTGTCTGTGTGTCTGGCTTTGTGTCTGTCTGTGTGTCTCGCTGTGTGTCTGTCTGTGTGTATGTGTGTCTGTGTGTATGTGTGTATGTGTCCGTCTCGCCGCTTGTACAGTGTATGTAGTTCTGCTCGGCGCGCCCCTCGGTGCCCGGCCTCGCGTGCCCCAGTTGGCCCAGTCTCAGCCCCGTTGGCGCCCGTGACTACGCAAAATCGCCTCGGGGCATTCACCAAGTGACAGGCCGGCTTGGCGCGGGCCGGAGAGACCGGCAGGGACGCTGCAGAGGTGGTCTACTACAGTCTTTCTCCTCTCTGCTCTCTCCTCTGCTCTCTCCTCTGCTCTCTCCTCTCTGCTCTCTCCTCTGCTCTCTCCTCTGCTCTCTCCTCTCTGCTCTCTCCTCTGCTCTCTCATCTGCTCTCTCCTCTGCTCTCTCCTCTGCTCTTTCCACTGCTCTCTCCTCTGCTCTCTCCTCTGCTCTCTCCTCTGCTCTCCTCTCTGCTCGGTCCTCTGCTCTCTCCTCTCCTCTCTCCTCTCTGCTCTCTCCTCTGCTCTCTCATCTGCTCTCTCCTCTACTCTCTCCTCTGCTCTCCTCTCTGCTCTTTCCTCTGCTCTCTCCTCTGCTCTCTCCTCTGCTCTCTCCTCTGCTCTCTCCTATGCTCTCTCCTCTGCTCTCCTCTCTGCTCGCTCCTCTGCTCTCTCCTCTCCTCTCTCCTCTCTGCTCTCTCCTCTGCTCTCTCCTCTGCTCTCTCCTCTGCTCTCCTCTCTGCTCGCTCCTCTGCTCTCTCCTCTCTCCTCTCTGATCTCTCCTCTCCTCTCTCCTCTCTGATCTCTCCTCTCCTCTCTGCTCTCTCCTCTCCTCTCTGATATCTCCTCTCCTCTCTCCTCACTGTCGAATCAATCAGGATCTAAATGGCAATCGTTGCTATGGCAACGGTAATCATCAGTTCCATGATAACGGTATTGTTCGGCAACTATGGCTCTCGCGACCCTTTTGGTCACCTAAACCTGGCTGTCGCGCCAGAAATAACAGACACTTTAAGGTCTCTTTGGCAATAAATCCCGCCGTCCGAAAGGCAAAGAGGCGGCAGAACTAGTTGATATACCGTTTCTGAGTATATTTTCTATTTGTGCATATAGGTACTTAAGATTAGCTCTAGTTGGGCATGTAGCACGGCTCGGCACCAGTCGCGCGCTGTTAGAACGTACCTGCAGTTTAGAAGTACCATCTGACTTATGAAGCCAAATATTATGTTCTAGCTCGGAAGAAGAGTCAGCTGTCATCTCCGCCTTACATTCTGATGGTAACAACCATAGCGGAATCTCATGAGCCTTCCGAATCAAAGTTAATCATAGTAACTGGGCGATCGCTGTCCTGCTTTGGAATGCAATTTTTGCCACGCGATGAGACACTTCACCTTGTACGTGCCTCTGACCTCGTGTCAGTTCCTGGAAGCCGTTCTACAAACGTCACGTCACGTCACATCACGCTGTCTGAAACGTCGCCATGTGCGTTACCTGTACGTCTTAAACGTCGTCACGTTCGTTACCTGTGCGTCTGAAACGTCGCCGGGTGCGTTACCTGTGCGTCTCAAACGTCGCCGTGTGCGTTACCTGTGGTTTCTGGAGGCTGGGAGTTCTCATCTGCGCCCGTGCTGTTTGTCTCCCTGATGCACTCCAAGGCCAGCTCCTCTATGTGCGCTGACTCCAGATGGCTGGACGATTCTACCGTTTGGTCCACCACTTCTCGGTCTTGTGGTGTTCCCACCGTTTCCTGTGTTGGTAGACTTTGTTGTTGTTGCTGTTGGTCCCACTGTTGTGTTTTGTGTTGGTCCCACTGCTTCCTGTGTTGCGCGTCCTGCCCCAGATAGCCGCCTTCCGGCATGGAGTACGCGGAGCCGTCCACTTCTTCCGGTTGTGGTGGAGGTTGGGTGCTTATGTGTGGCTCCTGAAGGTGATAATCTGCCGTTGAGGCAGGATGAGAAGAAGAGGTGTTTTCGTGTGTTGAAGATGATTGGTGGAGGCTCAGTGAAGACATGTTACTCTGTGATGTCACTTGAGAGTACGAAGCCTCGCTTTCTTGTGCGAACTGCATGGAGGAAGACTTGGAAGACTTCTGACAGGAGGAACTTTCAGCCATATTTTGCGAATGCGTTGTACCGCTTCGACTCTCTGTAGTCAGGTGTTCGCTTTCCTCTTCGGTCTCTTGTACTGCAAACTTCACACACTTGCTTCTGGTATTCTCTGATTTTGTGGCATTGTCAGTAGTCTCCCGAACCGTTTCACGAATCTTCGCAGACACTTCAGAACCCATAGACTTATCCGACTCTGCGCAGCTCTTCTCCTTTTCTTCCCTCACCAGCAGCACCTCCCTGTCATCGTCAAAGACGCCGGCCAAAGAGCACCCTCCGGTACCCTCCTCCTTGCGTTCTTCCGACGCCCACCCGGCAGGTGGTCCCTCCTTGTGTGGCTCAAACTTCCTGACTCGTCTCGTGGGCAGCGGCGACCCAGAACGCATGGCCGCAGCTACCTCACTGATGTGTTTCTGCTGTATCGCGCTCAGCTCGCTCAAGCTGGGAAAATTAGCAGGCAGGGGCTGTTCGCGGCAAAATGCTTGCACTTCTCGCTCCAGCTCGGCGACTTTCTCCAGCTGCGCGCGATATTCTTCCTCGCTGGCGTTCCCTGTCCGCGCGGCCGCTGCGGTCTCGACTTCCAACTCTGCCCTGCGGCGCAGCAGATGCGGCAAGGGGCTGAGTTCGCGCTGTCCTCGGCCCTCGGGCGCCGCCGTGTCATGGCCGCCCGCCCGAGCCTCAGGGACGACGGCGGGCGGTATGAAGTCGGGCTGGTGAGCCTCGCGTGCGGCGACGACAGGTTGCAGCATGTTGTGAAGACTGTGGAAGTCGGGGGTGTCGTGGCGAGGGAGGTGGCTCCCGGCGGCCTGGTGGTAGTATATGGGACTGGCGGTGGGTGTTTCGTGGTCGTGCGTTGGTGGCCATTTGAAATGCGCCCGCTTCGGACACGCCACGTGATGAGAGCCGTCTGGGTGTTCATTTAGGTGGCGTTCGGCATACAGATTGCGTTGGAAAAATATGTGTTCGGTAAGCAGATATTAATTGTCGTTATTGTATGGATTGGAATCCATCCGGCGGTCACCCAACCAGCGAAGATTATATTTGATAGAGATAATTTCAATAGAGCGAAGATTGGGTAGGAAGAGAAGGAAGGGATAATTGTACCGAAGTTGAAATCAGAATTTGGAACCATCGCATTGGGTGGGCATGGGTCGTGCAAAGTTAAAGGAAAAAACACACAAAACATAACACAAATGTCGTGCACGAATTCAGTGGATGCATGATAAAACAAGGTGGAAAAACACGCATGGAGTTTGGATTGGAATGACAAGGATGAAAGAAACCACATAGACGTTAGACAGTGCATGTGTTGTGATATTACGTCATGTGCTGTGATATTACGTCATGTGCTGTGATATTACGTCATGTTTTCCTATACAAAATCAAAGCATGAAAAATAACTGAAAACAAAAATAATACATGGAGAAACATTTGAATATGTAAAATGCATTCGTTCCCAGTAATAAATCAGGAGAATGCCATGCATATCAATATATATGTTTGTGTTGATACTGAGCTTTGTTGCCATAATAACTGAACAATTGTTTGTTTCGTATTTTCATCGTAAAAACATCTCCTTGATATTCGAAAGGTGGTTGTATTTTAAGACACTGTAACGACCCAGACCTGCTAACGAGGTGTCAGCGCACCCAGACAGGAGCTATATATCTCCCGCTAGGCTTACAGTTGGTATGTTTTGACAGCTGATTCTGATTCACACACCCACCGAGCCGTTAACCTTCTTAAACTACAGCCAACATCAGTTGCCGACTTCTGTTTGCGTCATCTCCAAAATAAATACCTTCCCAATTCTTTCGTAGAACTTCTCAATTGCTACCGTGACTTTCCCGATACCTTCTGAGATCCCGATACCTTCTGAGATCCCGATACCTTCTGAGATCCCGATACCTTCTGAGATCCCGATACCTTCTGATATCCCGATACCTTCTGAGATCCCGATACCTTCTGAGATCCCGATACCTTCTGAGATCCGAACTGATCTGAGATCCGCACTGATGCACAACGGACAAATTCTACCTACTTCAACCCATTTCGTACTCTTGTATTGCTCCTCTGATTCCTTTTGACCCAGTCTGATCCCTTTTGACCCCGTCTGACCCCTTTTGACCCCGTCTGACCCCTTTTGACCCCGTCTGATCCCGTCTAGCGCCATCTAACCCCGTCTGACCCATCTGACCCCGTCTGACCCCGTCTGACCCCGTCTGACCCCACCAGACCCCACCTGATCCCGTATGCCCCCGGCTGGCCCCATTGCCTGGCTGAACAAGGTAACGGGTCACTGACCTTTCCTCTGTGGCACAAAGCTGGTGTAATCCACTTGAGAGATGCCTGACAATCCGGAGTTGTATATATGCGACTGCTGAGTTGTCTGCTGAGTCTGCTGAGTTTGCTGAGTTTGCTGGAACTGCTGAGTCTGGTGGAACTGCTGACTGACAGGGGCCGGAGCCGGAGCCGGAGCCAGAGCGGGAGCCGGGGCCGGGGCCGGAGCAGGAGCCGGAGCTGGAGCCGGAGCCGGAGCCGGAGGGCATATGGGATGGTAGATGCCCGCGGCCGGAGACGGCTGTAAATGAAATGCCAAAGAAACCGTCAGTTGGACGCACTGAGAGAAGGCATCGGGTTCCGGAAGATGAGAGTCGCTGCGATGCAGATCCGTTTATCAGACGCCGGGTTATGTGTGACGCATATTGCTGTCCTTGATTCGAGTTCGGCTGAGAAAACTTTCTGGAAGATTAATCACGATCACGAAATATCACGAAATAAAGATACCATCGACTTATTCTGAAATGGTACATGACAAAACGAATTAACTTCAAATTCGACTCTAAGTTGACTGCAACTTGTTTTGTTTTATATGTTTTAACTAGATAATAATTGTACAGCATTTCGTGTTTTATCATTTTTTAGCCGATCTATATTTGCTCAAGAGTCTCTTATGTGATTACAAATTCCAAATATCACTTAATTTCCCTTTGTAGCTACGTACAAATTTGTGAATTGCATACGCAATCTGTTATGAGTTTAACAGTAGTTCCCTATCAGTTATATTTCCTGTATATTATCAAGAAGGAAATATGACTTGGGAAGGACTAGTTGAAAAATGAGCTCAGTAGCCAAAATAAGAACACGTTGCGTCGCTTCGGTTCCTGCATCTCGCCATATGACCAAAAATTAGTAAAATCCTCTACCACCACTACTCCGCCTTACTTGGGACATCCCCCGCTCCATGATTCGTCAATCTCCTGTCCACCAACCAATCAGCAGCACGCACAGTCTACACCGACCAATCAGACGCGCGTTTCATTCTGCACTGACCAATCAGCGCACCTCTGCATCGCTGACCGCAGCGATCGGCAGCTGACACAGAACTGATCCGCTGACATTTGACTAGAACCTTGTGCCCCTCGCCCCCTGTGCCTCTTCACTGGCCCCGCCTCAGCCATTTCAGCTATGTGGGGACCGAGCCAAACCCTCCCCGCGGCGTCCGGCGCTGACATGTGCGTAGCTGGGATCGCTTCTGCGTGCCAATGGGAAGAAATAGCGTCGAGCCACAGAGGGGAGGACAAGGCTATACTACAGCAATAGGATACAGGAAGATACGGGACAGAGACTGAAATGGAGGCACAGAGAGACAGAGACAGAGCTATATCAATAATAATATAGACATAATCAGAGGTATAATAATAACATGTAATAAAAGAGACATAACAATAACATGATGATGAATTGGGCTTTTAGGCGCAACAACTGATAGGGGAATGTGGCTTCCAGAGACAGAGACAGAGACAGAGACAGAGACAGAGACAGAGACAGAGACAGAGACAGAGACAGAGACAGAAACAGAGACAGAGACAGAGACAGACAGTCTCAGAAACTAAGACAGAAACTGACAGAAGAGACAGAAACTAAGACAGAAACTGAGACAGAAACTGAGACAGAAACTGAGACAGAAACTGAGACAGAAACTGAGACAGAAACTGAGACAGAAACTGAGACAGAAACTGAGACAGAAACTGAGACAGAAACTGAGACAGAAACTGAGACAGAAACTGAGACGGAAACTGAGACAGAAACTGAGACGGAAACTGAGACAGAAACTGAGACAGAGACAGAGACAGAAACTAAGACAGAATCTGAGACAGAAACTGAGACAGAAACTGAGACAGAAACTGAGACAGAAACTGAGACAGAAACTGAAACGGAAACTGAGACAGAAACTGTGACGGAAACTGAGACAGAAACTGAGACAGAATCTGAGACAGAAACTGAGACAGAATCTGAGACAGAAACTGAGACAGAAACTGAGACAGAAACTGAGACAGAAACTGAGACAGAAACTGAGACAAAAACTGAGACAGAAACTGAGACAGAGACAGGTAATGCTGGGGAAATAAACACTCAGCTTTCGGCATGACCTAACTGCCACCCGGAAAACGTATAGATAGTTGCGTTGTTTTGACGCGCCACGTGGACTCACCTTCGCATGCACGCGAGAGCATTACTAGAGTTGGATACCAAGCTGAAACGCTGCTCTACCACGCTACTATGCTCCTCTGAAATACAACTATGTACTATTTAAATGTCGCGCTCTAATGCCACATAACTAAGTACACTACTCAACTACACTATACTGCACTATACTGCCTTGGTATCACACTATACTGACGTGATACGTCACTATACTGCCGTGATACGTCACTATACTGACGTGGTACGTCACTATACTGCCGTGATACGTCACTATACTGACGTGATACGTCACTATACTGCCGTGATGCGTCACTATACTGACGTGGTACGTCACCATACTGCCGTTGTACGTCACCATACTGACGTAAAAACACTAAACTGCTGCGATACGATCTTGCCGTCCTGCAACGACACCATGCCAACTCTACCACATCTCGACCGACAAACGCTACGATTGCTACTATCTGCTACTTAGTTCGACCCAAGACTCGGACTTACTTCTATGTAATTCGAACCACGACTAGGTTTTATGCTAGCCAGTCTGAAACATGACTCATGTTTGCTGCCTTCAAACCAGCACTGCTGGCTTCTGCTATCCAATCTCAGTCACTACTATCCAATCTCAGTCACTAATATCCAATCTCAGACACTACTATCCAATATCAGCCACTACTATCCAATATCAGCCACTACTATCCAATATCAGCCACTACTATCCAATCTCAGCCACTACTATCCAATTTCAGCCACTACTATCCAATCTCAGCCACTACCGTCCAATCTCAGTCACTACCGTCCAATCTCAGCCATTACTATCCAATCTCAGCCACTACTATCCAATCTCACCCACTACCGTCCAATCTCAGACACTACTATCCAATATCAGCCACTACTATCCAATCTCAGTCACTACTATCCAATCTCACCCACTACCGTCCAATATCAGCCACTACTGTCCAATCTCAGCCACTACTATCCAATATCAGCCACTACTATCCAATCTCAGCCACTACTATCCAATCTCAGCCACTACTATCCAATCTCACCCACTACCGTCCAATCTCAGACACTACTATCCAATATCAGCCACTACTATCCAATCTCAGTCACTACTATCCAATCTCACCCACTACCGTCCAATATCAGCCACTACTGTCCAATCTCAGCCACTACTATCCAATCTCACCCACTACCGTCCAATCTCAGCCACTACTATCCAATCTCAGTCACTACTGTCCAATCTCAGCCACTACTGTCCCATCTCAGCCACTACTATCCAATCTCACCCACTACCGTCCAATCTCAGACACTACTATCCAATATCAGCCACTACTATCCAATCTCAGTCACTACTATCCAATCTCACCCACTACCGTCCAATCTCAGCCACTACTATCCAATATCAGCCACTACTATCCAATCTCAGTCACTACTATCCAATCTCACCCACTACCGTCCAATCTCAGCCACTACTATCCAATCTCAGCCACTACTATCCAATCTCACCCACTACCGTCCAATCTCAGACACTACTATCCAATATCAGCCACTACTATCCAATCTCAGTCACTACTATCCAATCTCACCCACTACCGTCCAATATCAGCCACTACTATCCAATCTTACCCACTACCGTCCAATCTCAGACACTACTATCCAATCTCAGCCACTACTATCCAATCTCAGTCACTACTATCCAATCTCACCCACTACCGTCCAATCTCAGCCACTACTATCCAGTCTCAGCCACTACTATCCAATCTCACCCACTACCGTCCAATCTCAGACACTACTATCCAATATCAGCCACTACTATCCAATCTCAGTCACTACTATCCAATCTCACCCACTACCGTCCAATATCAGCCACTACTATCCAATTTCACCCACTACCGTCCAATCTCAGACACTACTATCCAATATCAGCCACTACTATCCAATCTCAACCACTACCGTCCAATCTCAGACACTACTATCCAATCTCGGCCACTACTATCCAATTTC
This sequence comes from Chirona hameri, assembly GCA_036785665.1. Classification (NCBI taxonomy): domain Eukaryota; kingdom Metazoa; phylum Arthropoda; class Thecostraca; order Balanomorpha; family Balanidae; genus Chirona; species Chirona hameri. The sequence goes on along the minus strand of JAXIVJ010000122.1, from coordinate 236,140 downwards.
AGTCACTACTATCCAATCTCACCCACTACCGTCCAATCTCAGCCACTACTATCCAATCTCACCCACTACCGTCCAATCTCAGTCACTACTATCCAATATCAGCCACTACTATCCAATCTCACCCACTACCGTCCAATCTCAGACACTACTATCCAATCTCAGCCACTACTATCCAATATCAGCCACTACTATCCAATCTCAGACACTACTATCCAATCTCACCCACTACTATCCAATCTCAGTCACTACTATCCAATCTCAGCCACTACTATCCAATATCAGCCACTACTATCCAATCTCACCCACTACCGTCCAATCTCACCCACTACTATCCAATCTCAGCCACTACTATCCAATCTCCGCCACTACTGTCCAATCTCAGCCACTACTATCCAATCTCAGACACTACTGTGTACCGTCGGAATCTCCTGTGGCTGCGAGATCTCCTCAGGAACATCCTTCGGAATCACCGCCGACTCGAACTCCATAGCCGCAGCCAGCTGAGCTGGAGAACCCTCAGTGGTCTCAAAGGGAGACCACCCCACGCCCGGCTCGGCCGGAGAACTTACGGTGGGCTCCGTGGGAGTGCCCACCGTGGGCTCACTAGCCAGACAGTCTTGGATCTGAAAACACGCGCTGGCGCTGTCGAAGGCTGTTCGATGATGATGCTCACGACGCCAGCGAGAGCCCAGCGCAGCCAATCGGTGACGCGAGATAGTGACGTCAGAGGAAGGCAGCCAATCGCTGACAAGATAGGATACTAATGGCTGTTTGACAGTGTGCTGACGTCAGAGTGACGTCAGCTCATGTCGTCTGTCACCCATGTTTTGGTTGGCGAAATGTTGCGCATTCCTGTTCCGTTATATAACTTTGAAACGTTCCTTCTAGCCAGTTCCTAGGTCATTTGGGATACGAACATTATTTCACTCGGATGTCATCACAAATCTAGATTGCCTTTAATATGTGGTTGATATAATCGTAAATAAGTGATGAGTAAATCAGCAAAACTAAGCCCTATAATCGAAAATAGCGAGTATGAAGTTCACTTGATGATCAGCTAGTGCTACGAACGGACTAAAGCTCAAAACATCTACAATCATTCACGCACAAACGCCCCCCCCCCCCCCCCCCCCAAACAATAATCTACACACGCTTCTCTAAGTTCTGTCGCAAGAAATGGACTTTCTTTGTCACGATCCGCATGGTGGATACGTGTCATGACCTCCTTTACAAAATATACAACTCACTGCATCACACTTGTCACGTACTACATTTTGCAACCATAGAAACCTCGAATGGGTGTAGACTTCGATTCAGCAAACTATGTCTTTTTCCAGTGACCCCAAATCCCGGCAAAGGGACAACACATGCCATATCTAGCATCTCCGTAAGGAGCATCTCGGGGAGAAGCCAGGCCTTACCCATCTCTATTATAGTTACTCTATTACCCAGAGTAACTGCCAACGTAGTTTGGCAGTTACTCTGGGTAACAGCCAAGCTATATCAACTCCACCGAAACATTCCAGGGAGCAGCCCAAACTTGCCCATCTCTATTTAGGTATGGCTGGTAGCATCAAAACTGTTGCAGCTCTATTTGGGTAGCGCAAAGTAAAGCCAAAACAGGTCCATCACTATGTAGTTAACGCATGACATGGCCAAAACAGACCCATCTCTATTTAGGTAATGCAGGGTGTGGCCGGTACTGGCCCAGCTCTATTCAATCATTGCAGGGCGAGTCAGTACTGGCCCATCTCTAAGTACCAGCCGCAGGCGAGCCGATTCCATCACCAGCACTACTTCTGTACACTCGTGCCAGGCCGGATGACGTCACTCAGGCGGTGTATGACGTCACGCAGGCGGTGGATGACGTCACAGGCTACCACGTGTGGGAGCATGCCTCGCAGGGTCACCGCAGCGCGGCGCCACCGGCCGCCCTACCTGAAATCCTGCCGGCGATTGGCTCTCCAGCTGTAACGCGCCCGCTGATTGGCTGCCCAGCTGCAGCGCGCCCGCTGATTGGCTGCCCAGCTGCAGCGCGCCCGCTGATTGGCCCTCGACCCGCGTCTCACGCTCGTACAACTTCTGCTCGTGCTCACACGACTCGACAACACGTCGAGTGCGGGTGACCGTCGCTCCTCCGACATTCTCCACAGATGTCGCCACCGTCTGGTGAGTCTCGTGCGACTCGTGAGCCTCCTGGTGCTCAACCTTCGTAGTGGTTCCGCCGCCTGCGCCGACCACCTGCTCGAAGCGGTCCTCCAGCGTGTGTGCCTCCGTGTTCTGCTGCTGCTCTTGCTGCTGCTGCTGTGGCTGGTGCCGCTGTGCATCATCGGCAGGCACCAGAGCTGCGTCTCCAGAGAAAGACACGTGGTGCCGCTCCTCCGCAGGAGGCTCGGGCTGCGCGGGCGGTGGCGGGGAGGCGGTCGTCGGTTGGGGCTCGGGAGCCATGGCAGGAGGAGAGGCGACCACGGGCGGACAGGCGAACGCAGGCTGGTCCTTCACCACGCCGAACGCGGCCGCTGTGTCCTTGAGAGGTCAGAGAACGTGTCCTTGAGAGGTCAGAGAAGGGTCACCGCCGGCGCCATGGGGCCGCAGAAGGTGGGTTGTATGAGTGGACACCGATGGCGTAACTTCCTGCTGCAGGTTAATTAGTGGCGTTTTATGGTAGCTTGGATTAGCAAAATTAGAGCACAGAAAAAGAACACAAATCAAGTGAGTGAGAAGAAAAATCGATGTGACCAGATGAGAAAGTTGTACACAACAACAGAAGCTGATATAAGGAATGAGTTAAGTTAAAACATATACAACGGTTTGTTCTGAAGCAACACTAAATTAAACATCGCAATTCGTTAATACCAATGCACTTCACAGAAATCAACGTAGTTCGAAGTTGAAACGTTAGACACATCCTATAGAAACCGTAAAGTTCGCTAAACAAAACCTCGTTGTGTTTCAACAACATACAAAAGCGACAACCCACCAGCAAAATCAACGGTCTCAAAAACGTCAGGTTACACTCTCAAAAACTTCCGACCACACAATCAGCTGACCACCAAAAAGCCAGCTGATTATCGCCGCAGGCAATACGCGCTTAGCGGGTACCTTGAATGACTGAGGCGTGCGGTTGAACGCGTTAAAGTGTTTTGTCTCGGTGTCGACCGCCGTCACTATCTTCACTGACCCGGTCGAGGGGTCCGTCTTAATCATCGTCGCAGACGTCTGCGGTCAAGGTCAAGGCCGCCGGGGTCAAGGCCGGGGACTAGAGGTCAAGGCTACAGCAGCTCAGGCAAGCTGATGCGATGAAGCGGGAATGACTAGGCGTTGAGTCAATCGGGAGAAATGAGAGTTGAGAGCGTAACTAAGGGCTGACAGGTGTAGAGATCGAAAGCAGAAAACTACGAGATCGAGCCAAGTGATAGAGATGCGATATTGATGTAAGAAAACTAGGGTTTCTAGCCAAGCAGCAGAGGCAAGATCGGTATCAGAAATATAGGGGATTGAGCCAAGCAATAGATGCGAGATCCATATCAGAAAGTTGGGAGATCTAGCAGAACAATGGACACGCTTCAGAGTAGCAACAGAGGTGTTTATTTCAGCCATTCCAACATAAACACAACATAAGACAGCATGAAAGCAAAGACATTGGAAACTCCTGAGGGGCATCATCAAAGAAAGAAGAAAACACGGCAATCATCATCTCTGCCTCCTTACCGATCGCATTCCGGGTGGTCCGCGGCTGGCCGGCGCCCCATGGGGCGACATCTGCTGCGCCACCGGGGCGGCAGGTTTGGGAGCCACCGGGGGCGCCATCTTGGCAGGCCCCGGGGTGATGCGAGGCGCGTGCACGCTGGCCTGAGGTGCTGCATGGCTGTCAGCTGCAATATGACGTCATCGGTCAGGGCACCTGCGATTGGTGGATTGCTCAGCAACAGACAGGCGTTTCGTGTTGTTTGCTGTTGTTTGTGTTGGTTGAAAAATTGATCGGTCCTGTTAAGCGATGTTGCGTTATTACAGAGTATATATTCCATGTTAGTTCTGGGCGCGTTAATGACAAAATATTTTATTAGAACCACGTTGGATGATAGAGCTTAAAGAGCTTCGTTAAATAACAGCGTTAAAACGAACGTGGAAAAGGCTCGTTGCGATTCAATGCACAAACGTGTCAATGTATAAGTATAGAACAATGTGAAGAAAATCAATTTAAATATGTGGTGTCCAACATAAAATGCACTTCGATAGCAGTAAGATAACAAAAATGCATAGGTAGGTATATAAGCTTGGTCAGGCCATAATCATAGCTAGGCCATTTAGCCCATGTTCGGGTATTCATGCAGGATTTACAGCAGACTTGGGTGTACAAGAAAATGACAGTTCCCAGACAGAAATGACGGACAGAAAATGACAGAAAATGACAAAGCTGAGCTGTGTTTCTAGGAATACTACAACATGCAAACTAAAAATGCTTTCAGAATGAAACCATGCAGAAAGGATAAAAAAGGATTGTGTTGACGAACGAGCTCCCAATTTGCATGGTTCGTGCCTGTTGATTAGCAATAAGTAATATCACATCGTAGAATACCACCATTCACTCTAAACATCTGGATATGTATTATCTGTCTATAACGCCGCTGAGTCGCTAAAAGCCTTTTTCTAGAGAGGAAAAAAAACATCCCCAGTCTGTATAGGCTCATCAGTTTCCTCCTGATCGGGCGGAATCATATCCAACCCTAGCGCCATCTATATCTCAACAGTCCCGCCATCTATCGGCCGACCTCTGAACCTCTAGTACTCACGTTTGACCACCAGTGAGCGCATACTGCGCGATTTGATGCTGTTGAGACCGCTGTAGTCAGGAGCCAGCGGAACTGAGTCGACCACCTCTTCGGGGGGCGCGGTGTGCGCCTGCGGGTTCAGATCCATGTCCTGCACCATCCTCAGCACCTCAGACATGTTGCCGTCGTACTTCTTTTCGTTTTTCTTGAAGTCCACGCTGTCGGGCAGCGGGCGAGGTGTGAACGGCCGCGGGCGGGTTTGAAGAGGTGCGCACGGCCCACGGGCGGGTTTGAAGAGGTGCGCACGGCCCGCGGGCGGGTTTGAAGAGGTGTGGACGGCCGCGGGCGTGTTTGAAGAGATGTGCACGGCCCGTGGGCGGGTTTGAGATGCACACATCTTGGTAACCAGCTCAGAGACGCCAATGAAGAAGAAGAAGAAGAAGAAGAAGAAGAAAGGCGATGCTAACGATGCTAAAATGTAGGTGATTGATGATGATGATGATGATGATTAGGGTTTTAGATGAAGGTGATTTAAACGGAGCAACGACGCAGACGACGGAGACGATTGTGTTGTGTCTGCCTGTGTTGAAATAACACGAGAATCAGAACCTTAACGAAGCTGGTACCATACTGGTTCGAATCACCTTCCAGACAGGCGAAAAGGACGTGGACACGATCTCCTTAGAAAGTGATACGTACCTATACTGTTGCACCTACACAATTTGACCTAAATAAAGTGATGCCCGGGTCATCACTGTATTGACCTAAATACAGTGATGCCCAGGTCATCACTGTATTGACCTGAATAAATTGATGCCCAGGTCATCACTTTACATTCACAATTTGACCTAAATAAAGTGATGCCTAGGTCATCACTTTACATTCACAATTTGACCTGAATAAAGTGATGCCCAGGTCATCACTTTACATTCACAATTTGACCTAAATAAAATGATGCCCAGGTCATCACTTTACATTCACAATTTGACCTAAATAAAGTGATGCCCAGGTCATCACTTTACATTCATAAACCAGGAGGACACAATCATTGCGGACATTGACCTAAAACAAATTTGGACCTGAAAGCGCCTTAGATCTGCTACCATTGCTCGATGGCGTCAAGCGGGAAGGGGCAGACAAGAATAAGTTGCAGGATCCGATGCCAACGTTGCTCATTCCAATGCCACTACCTATCCACATTCCTATGCCACTACCTATCCACATTCCTATGCCACTACCTAGCCTCATTCCTATGCCACTACCTATTCACATTAACCAACGGCGTTGAAAGGCCTCCTGGCAGCAGGGCGGTCCACAGTCCGAGCTTCTCACCCTGGCCAAGACCGTACTGTGTTTACATGAAGCTTTGGCTGCCAGAAACAGGAGTTTACCCGCCTTCTGTTGCCCTGCCCGTCTCCCTGGCTGGCTTGGGGTCCACCAAAACAGAGCGACGCTGCTCGCCTCGCTCGGTCACCGTGACAGCAGCCGACGCCCCCCCCCCCCCCCCCCCCCCCCAGCTGGGGAGGGTGAGTTGGCGAGGACAGACGACAACTGGCGGTGACCCAGACACTGCCAGGGGGAGGGGGGAGGGGGGGAGGGGGCGTCTCCAGTTGAGCCCTTCACGGGACACATTTTCAGCCCCCATCCCGTTCCAGCCCATTCAGCCAGAGCCAAACCCGTTCCAATCCGAATTCATAATTGATGGGGCTCCCGTTCCCACCCGTTTCAGCATATTTCACCTTTTTGTGGTGCTAAAAATTATATGGTCTGTCCCGTAACCCGTTCCAATCCGTTAATTTCCCCAAATTTTGCCCCATTCCCACCCATTCCCGTCCCGTTCCCATTCCCGTACGGGATTCCCACTCCATGGAGGGCTCTAGTCTCCAGGTTCCACCCAAGGTAGGCCTTCTGCCGGTATAGGCAAAAAATGACGAAATGGTCGCTACTTCATATGCAACAGGATACAGCAAGTTCGGTGACTGAAATAATCTGTATACATGGTTTTGATGGGAAACTCCGTCGTTCACTTAGTCGCTAAAAGTATTCCGCATTGAAATACGAGCCGACTTTCGGTTACTCAGCGCCTGCTGGCTCCACCGATGACGCTTAATCGTGTTTATTTACCAAACATCGAAACCACGCTGTGTTTTGAGAGTACACAGCGCTAATCAATCAGAATCATTGGCCAGCGCCCAGATCAGTGAACGTCAGCAGAGAACGCCCACGAGAACGCCCCTGACAACGCCCCTGAGAACGCCCCTGAGAACGCCCACGAGAACGCCCCTGAGAACGCCCACGAGAACGCCCCTGAGAACGCCCCTGAGAACGCCCACGAGAACGCCCCTGAGAACGCCCACGAGAACGCCCCTGAGAACGCCCACGAGAACGCCCCTGAGAACGCCCACGAGAACACCCCTGAGAACGCCCCTGAGAACGCCCCTGAGAACACCCACGAGAACGCCCCTGAGAACGCCCACGAGAACGCCCCTGAGAACGCCCACGAGAACGCCCCTGAGAACGCCCCTGAGAACGCCCACGAGAACGCCCCTGAGAACGCCCACGAGAACACCCACGAGAACGCCCCTGAGAACGCCCACGAGAACGCCCCTGATAACGCCCACGAGAACGCCCCTGATAACGCCCCTGAGAACGCCCCTGAGAACGCCCACGAGAACGCCCCTGAGAACGCCCCTGAGAACGCCCCACGAGAACGCGCCTGAGAACGCCCCTGAGAACACACCTGAGAACGCCCACGAGAACACCCCTGATAACGCCCCTGAGAACGCCCACGAGAACGCCCCTGAGAACGCCCACGAGAATGCCCCTGAGAACGCCCCTGAGAACGCCCACGAGAACGCCCCTGAGAACGCCCACGAGAACGCCCCTGAGAACGCCCCTGAGAACGCCCACGAGAACGCCCCTAAGAACGCCCACGAGAACGCCCCCTGAGAACGCCCACGAGAACGCCCCTGAGAACGCCCACGAGAACGCCCCTGAGAACGCCCCTGAGAACACCCCTGAGAACGCCCCTGAGAACGCCCACGAGAACGCCCCTGAGAACGCCCCTGAGAACGCCCACGAGAACACCCCTGAGAACGCCCACGAGAAGGCACCTCAGAACGCCCCTGAGAACGCCCACGAGAACGCCCCTGAGAACGCCCCTGAGAACGCCCACGAGAACGCCCCTGAGAACGCCCACGAGAACGCCCCTGAGAACGCCCCTGAGAACGCCCACGAGAACACCCCTGAGAACGCCCCTGAGAACGCCCCTGAGAACGCCCCTGAGAACGCCCCTGAGAACGCCCCTGAGAACGCCCATGAGAACGCCCCTGAGAACGCCCCTGAGAACCCCCTGAGAACGCCCCTGAGAGCGCCCCTGAGAACGCCCCTCAGAACGCCCCTGATAACGCCCCTGAGAACATCCCTGAGAACGCCCCTGAGAACACCCACGAGAACGCCCCTGAGAACGCCCCTGAGAACGCCCCTGAGAACGCCCCTGAGAATGCCCACGAGAACGCCCCTCAGAACGCCCACGAGAACGCCCCTCAGAACGCCCCTGAGAACGCCCCTGAGAACGCCCCTGATAACGCCCCTGAGAACGCCCCTGAGAACGTCCCTGAGAATGCCCCTGAGAACGCCCACGAGAACGCCCCTGAGAACGCCCCTGAGAACACCCCTGAGAACGCCTACGAGAACGCCCCTGAGAAGGCCCCTGAGAACGCCCCTGAGAACGCCCCTGAGAACGCTCCTGAGAACGTCCCTGAGAACGCCCCTGATAACGCCCCTGAAAACGCCCCTGAGAACACCCCTGAGAACGCCCCTGAGAATGCACCTAAGAACGCCTCTGAGAACGCCCCTGAGAACGCCCCTGAGAACGCCCCTTCATTCTGGCAGAGACACAGGTATACACCAACACCACCCAGCCGGGTCAGTATGCCAAAAGAGCTGGGAAGTCCGGGACGACCCGGCCTCGACGCCAACTCCAGCGACCAGCAGACGAGACAGTGGACCAGCAGGACGAGACAGTGGACCAGCAGGACGAAACAGTGGACGGAGAGCCAGCAGGACGAGACAGTGGAGACGGAGAGCCAGCAGGACGAGCCAGTGGAGACGGAGAGCCAGCAGGACGAGACAGTGGAGACGGAGAGCCAGCAGACAGCGGACCAGCAGACGGAGAGACCCTTGGTCTGTCCAGTGCCACCAGCTGCGGGTTCTGGAGCGAGCCGTGCTCCGAGAACATCCACCTCGGAGCTGCTGACCTCGGAACTGCTGACCTCGGAACTGCTGACCTCGGAACTGCTGACCTCGGAACTGCTGACCTCGGAAATGCTGACCTCGGAGCTGCTGACCTCGGAACTGCTGACCTCGGAACTGCTGACCTCGGAACTGCTGACCTCGGAACTGCTGACCTCGGAACTGCTGACCTCGGAACTGCTGACCTCGGAACTGCTGACCTCGAAAATGCTGACCTCGGAGCTGCTGACCTCGGAAATGCTGACCTCGGAACTGCTGACCTCGGAACTGCTGACCTCAGAACTGCTGACCTCGGAACTGCTGACCTCGGAACTGCTGACCTCGGAACTGCTGACCTCGGAAATGCTGACCTCTGAAATGCTGACCTCGGAAATGCTGACCTCGGAACTGCTGACCTCGGAACTGCTGACCTCGGAACTGCTGACCTCGGAACTGCTGACCTCGAAACTGCTGACCTCGGAACTGCTGACCTCGGAACTGCTGACCTCGAAACTGCTGACCTCGGAACTGCTGACCTCGGAACTGCTGACCTCGGAACTGCTGACCTCGGAACTGCTGCCTTTAGAAACTGCTGACCTCGGAAACTGATGTCAGGGTGAATCGACTCGTGCCTTAGAACAGATAAAAAGCTGCGGAAGCTAAAACTGGGGCTGAACCGACTCTTGCTCAGAACGGACTCACAACCATGGAGACAGATGCCCCGGCAAATCGAATCTGTCCATAGCAACCATGGAGTCTGATCGCTGATTGATCCTGGCCCAAACAAATCCTGCCACCGTTCAGGAGGAACCGATCACTAGTACTAGTTTGTCGACAAGGTTACGCAACCCCTGAGCAAATCTTAACTGCCGATAGTTGTGATGCGTTGAGCCCTGACGAACGAAGAGCCTTTAGAAGCCAGCCAACCGGAGGTTCACGCCAACCGGTTACAACCGGTTACAACCGGCGCTAACCGGTTACAGCCGGAGGTTCAAACCATGCATCGCCCTCGGGAGTCAAAATGGCGATGGAAGAAAATTGTAACGATTGATAGGAGAGATGGCAGACCAATGCGGCGTCTCTGTGTGCTATAACAGGCATAGACTATTGCCTATTCGTCAGTACAGGAAGTCAAGGACAAGATAGTTTGGGAACATGGATTGGCATAATTGAAAATCCATGGAACGAAGCCTTCTCAGGAGTATAGGCAGGGATCTACGAAGGTGAAGAACTACTCAAAACCGACCAGAAGAAGGGTGGAAAGCTGCACTAACTGTGGAACACGAAGCAAGAACAAACAGGGCTCAATGGTATACTACTATGGTCTCAGCTATGAAGGGTGTTGGAATCTACTCTAGGATATCGTAGAATGTGCTCTCAAATGTGACAGAAATGATGCCTGATAATATTGGCTGCGTTCTAACATCATAGCGTTTATGTTCAGGCGTTTTAAAAATGGCATCATGTACAATAGGATGGAACGAAAATATGTCCTGATTTTTTATCCACGGAATGAAAACTAAAGGCCCGCATGTAAAAGGCGGGCCTTTAGGTCCAAAAGGTGCACAGAACGATTGAAATTTACCTCACACGTCTCCCATATAACTTTCACAGGATCACAGGATTTTGTTCGTCACAGGATATAACTGAAACAGATCGTTTTCAGCATCACCTTTTCGAGGTACACTGAGATGAGCGCCTTTCTTCAGCTCGTTGATAACTTGGGTACACGCGGCGGGTGTGGTCGGGCGCGCTGATAAGTTTTTCTTCCACTTTTGTGGGTCCCCAAGCCGGGTTGGACTGATATTGTACACTTGTGATTCTGGAAACCTCACAGATACAATCTAAGGGGTTAGATGTGGAGACTGGAGAGCAGGTTGCAACTGGGTTGTCCGTCCATCGACTGATGATGCACCATCAGAAAGGTTCCTTCAGTCAATGCAGGGCTTTCTTCGGCGTGTGCGTAGTTGCAATATATTGCTGATGTGTTCCGTTGTGTGCGCCTGACCCCGCTCCCGGCGTTCTCTACAATCTTTTCAACATGCTGGAGTGTCGTTCCTCGTTGACTAATTTAAATGTGTGTCCATCCTCGAAGACGAAGGGCTCAATGACGCACTCAAAACTCATTGCACATCCCAATATCACCTTTGGACAGTGCCGTTGACTTTCAAGCACCATGTCTGATAGATCTAAAGCCTAAAGCCGAAAGTTGTATGTGTTGACTTGACCATTTAGATGGAAGTGCACATTGCCACCGAACCAATCGCCTTCCAGGAACTCAGGGACAGCAATGGTTTCTGCCTTCACCATCTGCTAATAGGCGATTCCTCTGTGAACTTGTGATGAACTGCAATGCTTACAAAATACTACAAGACTATTTATACATATTCGTTGCACTGTAGAGTGTAGAGTGACTTGCGTCAACTTCCTGGATGTCCTTGGTGATGACAACCTTCAACTGTAGTCCATTCTTGGGTTTTCTTTTTTACTTTTTCCCACTTCTGCCTGTGTTCTGGTTCAAGCCAGACACATCTTTCAAAAACTTCACCCCACACCGAGAAGATATTTCCGCACGTAGATTGAAGCGGTCTCGAAATCTGTCCGAAACAGCATTGGCGTTGAACGAAAGGATCTTGGCAACTGATACAGGCAGCATTATGGTGTCAAATGCTGCTAAAAAAAAAAGTATACAGTTAAAATACATAAACTACAACTGCCCTACGCATGTTCCTCGATTTCTTCACAAACGTGAGTGCATTTATGCTATTCGTCACCACCATATGCAAAACAAAATCAGGACATATTTTCGGTCAACCCTGTTATATGCTACTGCCGGTGTGCACAAATAGCCCACACACAGCAACGTTTTTGACAACTTGGGTGCTTGAAATTCTGGAAAAGCGCACTTTGAATATGAGCGTGAATGAGCCTACAATCGAGTGACGATATTCTACCGATGGTTGGGATTGTATGGACACCGATGGAGATTGGATGGACACCGATGGAGATCGATGGAGATTGGATGGACACCGATGTAGATCGATGGAGATTGTATGGACACCGATGGAGATCGATGGAGATTGGATGGACACTGATGGAGATCGATGGAGATTGGATGGACACCGATGGAGAGGGTACTCGGGTACAAACTAGAAGAGGTGAAAGTCGACCATCATTCGCTACACATTGCGGATTATTTATAACTCACGATACAAAGCAGCACGCAAAATACTCACGATACAAAGCAGCACGCAAAATACTCACGATACAAAGCAGCACGCAAAATATTGTTTGTGAGAGGCTTCCAAGACCACACAAACAATCAAATATAATGTGCTCCAACTTTCGAAAGGTTTATGTTTTATGTTTATTATTACATATAATTAATTTCCCCATATTGTGTAGCAAATGTACGACCAACTTTCCACCTCTTTATAGGGTAGAACACGGGTCATTCGAATAAACCACAAGGAGGCAACGCTGCCGGGAAGCCATGGCTGCCCGGAACGGAAGGCTTCCCAATGGCCGCAGCATTCCAGAGGCGAGTCTATCCAAGCGTGACGTCACGGGACCAATAGACGGCATCAGGTGTGTTTGACTTTGGCTAATCATATGAGCGGGAGGCGAATTTTTGGTAGGGCAGCCCAGAATAGGACATCTCTCAAAGTCTGTACTGAATGAGTCTGAACTCAGTATTGAAAAACTGGGTACAGTTTTGAGAAAGACACGTCTATAATCGAGCTTAGTCTTTAAGAACCATTTGAACTGATTTACCTTTCATCCAATGAAACCACAAACGCCTAAAAGCCCATGATTAATATCATTGACGTTTAGAATTAATTAATTTTCTCATGACGGGAAACTATGTCATGGTCCACATATGAACGGGCTCGATAATAATGCATCTCGATTGCTTTCCGCCACTCAATTTAATTCTGAAATCAGCCGCACCGCAGTGCAAGACACCCGACGCCGCCCATTGGTCAGTGTCCGCGTGGCCTTGACCCGGCCATGTCATTGACCTGCGCCGCCGTCGGCATCATCGCCGTGGATCATCTTGTAGACCTCGGACGAGGCCGGTTTCCACGGCTGAGGTTCGTAGCGTTTGAAGTTGACGCTGTATGAACGTGGCACAAGACATTCAGCGAATACAGTCACACATGTTGAGTTGTCAGGGTCAACAAAGTGTCATTAAAGGTCAGCAAGCATGATAAAAAAACGGAGTGGAAACCTAAATTGCACTTTGACTAGGGAATAAACGCCTTCCAGGTGTGATATTATTTTCACTAGGTGAATTTGCCAGGATGTTCACTATATGGAAAATACTACGCGGAATATATACTACACTATATATAAACACACCGCTATATAGAACATTGCGCGAAAAGCATCAAATGTAAAACACATTGTTTCAACAATAAAAAATGTCGTTGAGATCTGCAGCTTGTAACGTTAAATCAAGATAACCGCACCACGACAAAAGGCGACCTCGTGTTCCATACCGTAGATTAAAGTCTTACTAACTTATAAACAAGACATCAATCTTGTCCTATCACCTCTACTCACCCTATCTCACCCTATCACCTCAACCTATCAACTCACCCTTACTCACCCTATCAACTCACCCTATCTCACCCTATCACCTCACCCTATCTCACCCTATTTCACCCTATCAACTCACCCTATCTCACCCTATCAACTCACCCTATCTCACCCTATCAACTCACCCTATCTCACCCTACCAACTCACCCTATCTCACCCTATCAACTCACCCTATGTCACCCTATCAACTCACCCTATCTCACCATATCAACTCACCCTATCTCACCCTACCAACTCACCCGAGCGCTCCACCAGCCAGCACCTCGGTCTGGGCCGACAGCGTCTCAGCGATCTGGTCTTCAGAGTAGAGTGGCATCGGCGAGTTGAACTGGTTGTGCACCAGCGCCTTCACCGATCCGTCGGCGGTGTCCACGTTCTGTCGGGCGGCGGCATGTGTCAGCACTGGCAGCGGTTAGTTCGGAGGGTTGCCGAGAGGTGTCACCACCTGCAGTGCCTAGTGAGACGTGTTGTCGATAGATGTCACCACTGTCGGTGCCTATTCTTACCCATAGATATCAACATTACCGGTGCCTAGTTTGGAGGGTCACCAATAGATGGCAGCACCTACGGTGCCTAGTGCAGTGGGTTACCGAAACGTGGCAGCACAGTAGCGAAGTTCCTTGGCGATATAGCTAAGCATAACCGCGCGGTATATGACGGATAGTGCATTCTGGCGCCATACATGCGAGCGGTTTGACTTTGTATCATGTTGTTTACCAGTGCGGTGTTTGATGTGACCGGGATGAACAAGTATCCAGTTGTTCGCGCTGTTCGGTCACGGCTGGTATTTTGTCCAAAAACAAATGTCACATCGGTCACTAACGATGCCGTGAAATGAAACGTCACAGGATCCGAAAGACAGCAGATAACAGATTATAGCACATTATAGCAGCAGATTATAGCAGATAACAGCACAGGCGACCAATCGGCCTCCTGCTTTCAGGGCTTCTGAACCCCGCTTTAGCCAAGCTAAGTAGCTGTTGGATAGCTCTGTTGTTTTGTGTATTTTTTTGAGGAATCACATTATATTTAGATATAAGGATTAGATATTTAGTTTTGTGGATCGATTAGGTATTATTTGTAAGCATTCATAGGCTGCCCGGACACGTGTCGCGTGTCAGCGCAGCCTTGACACGTGTCGCGTGTCAGCGCAGACTGGACACGTGTCGCGTGTCAGAGCAGCCTGGACACGTGTCGCGAGTCAGCGCAGTGCTCCTGGCACTGTTCAAGGTCAGAGGCGTTCTGGCTCAACTCTGTTCTAGATCGGCACTGGCAGCTCCTCACACAGTGCCAAGGTTCGGGGGCACATCAGTCATCAGACATCAGTCATCAGACATCAGACATCAGACATCAGACATCAGACATCAGTAACATCAGTCACATCAGTCACATCAGTCATCAGACGGCCACACTCTCATCTTACTAATTACTCAGTCGACGAAAACATCCAGCAAAAAGCCGTCCCACATTTCACCAGCGATGAAAACAGAAGCCCCCTGATTCCCGCCACACACCGGGCGGGCAGCATCGCGTTGATGTCGGTGACGGGGATTCAGAGGGCATCTCATACGCAAGGTCAGGATGAATGCAGTCTGTGTTTGTGTTGTTGGAAATTCAGCACTGTGATGCGCTGTTCACGGTTGGGACGGAAGCCAGGATCGCAGAGTCAGTTGCCATGACGACTAGTGCTACACAAGATCACCGCGCGCCGTAGTTTTATACCTGTCAAATTTGTTATACAGGAAGCCTTGAGGTACTCAAGCACTTCTGAACTGATCGGGAGCAGGAGGTCAACGTGGTCAAACATCTGGATAGCATCCGAAGAAACTTCACTGAGGAAGAGTCAACATGTAACGTTCGATGCCCAGAACCGCTCTTGCGATGTCTTAGATACGTGCACCCAGTGCCAAGAACCAGGGGCGTCGCCGCAACATTTTGAGCGCGGGGCCAGATAGACGTTTGGGTGGCAGCCAGGTGCTCGCTTGCCACTCCCATGGGCTAATGTTAAAATCCCGCTAATCTGGGGGTCGGAACGAGGCCAGAACGATCCTGGGGGGGGATGTCTCCCAGGCCCCGGGTAGCGACGCCTATGCCTAGAACCAAGCACCACATATTCAACCATTTGGTCCCAACACGGCTCACCAACAACAAAGCCAACAACCATACACGTCTAGCACCGAGGCACCAGGACACGAGGCCCAATGTTCTGAATTTAGCAACCACACTTAACCCATACTCGACACTCGACACCCGACACTCGACACTCGACACGCGACACCCGACACCCGACACCCGACACCCGACACCCGACACCCGACACCCGACACCCGACACCCGACACCCGACACCCGACACTCGACACTCGACACGCGACACGCGAAACGCGACACCCGACACTCAGCACTCAGAACTCAGAACTCGACACTCAGCACTCAGCACTCAGCACTCGGCACTCAGAACTCGACACTCAGCACTCGGCACTCGACACGCGACACCCGACACCCGACACCCGACACCCGACACTCAGCACTCAGCAATCAGCACTCGGCACCCGGGAACAAAATGAACCAGAACAACCGCTGTGTCTGTAGAACGTTCAAATGTCCTGCGGCATAGCAGAAACGAGGAGAGATGTAGACGGTATTGATGGTCAAAAGCCAGCAAAGATCAGACATGCATTGAGCCTGTACATATCACTCAAAATCTCGTCGTCGATGTGTTTTGTCGAGAGCTTAATAATCCTGGCACGTGGATTGCTATTGTTGTCAACATAAATAAACAAAACGGTCATTTTCAAATTTCTTTCGCTTTATGATCCATGCATGCGATCGCTTTAAGCCGGTTAGGCACCACGCTAACAGCGAACTGAATAATTTACTTCAGCAATTGTCAGCAAAGGCATCCTAGGAGGTCAGCGAAATTTCGCAGCAGCACGACGAAAATTTGCAAAGCTGTTCTCACAGCATTGCAGATAGTGAAATGCGTTCAAGAGGCGACGTTGTTAAGTAGGCTTAGAACAATGTTTTATAGAATGGGATACAGAGAAAAGCTTGAGAAGCGATAGAACCTCAGGAGAAAGTCAATCGTCACACACCACACAGCCCGCTGGCAGCGCTGTCCAGCGGTGACACACACACACACACACACACACACACACACACACACACACACACACACACACACACACACGCACGCACGCACGCACGCACGCACGCACGCACGCACACACACACACACACATGACCTTGACCTGACCTTGATGACGCGGAACGGATTCCGGTTCCGGGACGGCTGGGTCGGCTGTGGACAGCGGGCCACCAATCAGAGGAGCCGCACAGAACTGTCGGCCAATCAGCGCTCAGTATTGGTCAGATAGACAGCCAATTGGGTAGGTCTACCTTAGGCGTTCGCTCGCCGTATAGTGTTTGATGTCCTTTGAAGCAGTTCGAAGCGACATTGGACGGTATGACGTTTTAGGAACGTAGCATGTTCGCAGCCTTAGTTTTCTGTTGCGTTTCTAGTTCAGAATGATTTATACTGCAAATCTGACCAAGACTGTGCGCTGATATCGACGAAAAAACAGGCGACGTCACATATGTGAGTGAATGGGAGTCGATGCTGTTAAAATGCACTTACGCTATAGCTGTTCCCTGTCAAAGAATAGTAAGCGCTCTACTTGAAAAATCCTATGTTTGTCAGTGACATTACGTCACTAAAACTGGAATGATATATAGCACCAGGACGCTGGACCAAAGCACAATGATATCAGAAGTAGGCCTGACGAAGTGCTCGTCACATAACTGTCACATAACTAGCAAAAGAGGGAGTAGAAAGATCACTAATGGCACACGGGGTGAGCTATTTACATCACTGGTCCTGCTACTACAAAAGCACAAGGTGTGACCAAAATCGGGAACTACTGGACCAAAATCGGGAACTAATCGGGAACTAATCGGGAACTAATCGGGACAAACACCGCATAATACGGGTAAGGCTACTAAAGCATGCTCGACTGATTCTGCAAACACGTCAAACCTGCGGGTATGAACGGTAACTGCAGGCTCTGGCAGAGCTCAAACGCATGAGATTCAGTACAGGTGATAACTGGTCGAGGTAAAAGATCACGACGAGCACTGACTGTGCGAGTGAAGCATGGGCTACCATTGTCAACGGTATACCATGTTTAGGCCGCTGCAGAATGGGCTACCATTGTCAACGGTATACCATGTTTAGGCCGCTGCAGAATGGGCTACCATTGTCAACGGTCTATCATGTTTAGGCCGCTGCAGAATGGGCTACCATTGTCAACGGTCTATCACGTTTAGGCCGCTGCAGAATGGGCTACCATTGTCAACGGTCTATCATGTTTAGGCCGCTGCAAAATGGGCTACCATTGTCAACGGTATACCATGTTTAGGCCGCTGCAGAATGGGCTACCATTGTCAACGGTCTATCACGTTTAGGCCGCTTCAGAATGGGCTACCATTGTCAACGGTATACCATGTTTAGGCCGCTGCAGAATGGGCTACCATTGTCAACGGTCTATCATGTTTAGGCCGCTGCAGAATGGGCTACCATTGTCAACGGTCTATCATGTTTAGGCCGCTGCAGAATGGGCTACCATTGTCAACGGTATACCATGTTTAGGCCGCTGCAGAATGGGCTACCATTGTCAACGGTCTATCACGTTTAGGCCGCTGCAGAATGGGCTACCATTGTCAACGGTCTATCATGTTTAGGCCGCTGCAGAATGGGCTACCATTGTCAACGGTCTATCACGTTTAGGCCGCTGCAGAATGGGCTAACATTGTCAACGGTCTATCATGTTTAGGCCGCTGCAGAATGGGCTACCATTGTCAACGGTCTACCATGTTTAGGCCGCTGCAGAATGGGCTACCATTGTCAACGGTCTATCACGTTTAGGCCGTTGCTCCCGTAGTCTATGCCAAACGCTGAATGGAACGTCACGAAAACTACACCTGGGTGGACGGATCGCACTAAAACTACAGCCGATGGTCTCCTCAAACTCCTGCTATGCTGTCTGGAACCCTGTTCCCTAGTCTAAAACGACGCTATACCACCTCAAAACACTACTTCGTCATTCCCAGTACGAGCTACCGCGTACTCCGAAATGCTATCACATTCTCTGGACCATGCTGTAGGCGGCACATTTGCTCCACAACCATGGAACGTGTCCTGGCAGAGTGCTTCACTGACTGGAGTGTCACTCGCGGCTCCACAGTGCTGAGGAACGGGCAGCTACAACCTGCCGAGAGAGGGTGACTGCCCAGACTAACTGGCGACTGCAAGCTGTCAAAGAGACTGCCACGACTGATTGGCGACAACAGTCAGACTATAAACTGCTAGAGGGAATATTTACCGACTGGAGACTACGTCCAGACTACAGGACTGCGAGGAGATTGCCGGGACTCGGTGGAGACTACACCCAGACTACAGACTGTCGATACTGCGAGGATGGTCTGGAGACTACATTCAGACTACTCCGTACCATGTGACCTGGAGGGGACTGAGGCTGCTGCTGCGGCTGCTGATTCTGCTGCTGCTGCGGCTGAGCCCCAGGCCTGACGCCGGCCAGGTCTGGTGTGTCCTACATAAGGTACACACAGTGAGGACCGTCCTATACACACTACACAGTACCAGGTCTGGTGTGTCCTACATAAGGTTCACAACGTGAGGACCGTCCTATACACACTACACAGTGTACAAAGTGAGGACAGTATACCTGGTGGGTTTGGTGTATCTAACACACAGTGTACAAAGTGAGGACAATTTATCTGGTGGATTTGGTGTATCTAACACACAGTGTACAAAGTGAGGACAGTATACCTGGTAGATTTGGTGTATCTAACACACAGAGTACAAAGTGAGGACAATTTATCTGGTGGATTTGGTGTATCTAACACACAGTGTACAAAGTGAGGACAATATACCTGGTGGATTTGGTGTATCTAACACACAGTATACAAAGTGAGGACAATTTATCTGGTGGATTTGGTGTATCTAACACACAGTGTACAAAGTGAGGACAGTATACCTCAGGGATTTGGTGTATCTAACACACAGTGTACAAAGTGAGGGCAGTATACCTGGTGGATTTGGTGTATCTAACACACAGTATACAAAGGGAGGACAATATATCTGGTGGATTTGGTGTATCTAACACACAGTGTACAAAGTGAGGACAGTATACCTCAGGGATTTGGTGTATCTAACACACAGTGTACAAAGTGAGGGCAGTATACCTGGCGGATTTGGTGTATCTAACACACAGTATACAAAGGGAGGACAATATACCTGGTGGGTTTGGTGTATCTAACACACAGTATACAAAGTGAGGACAATTTGTCTGGTGGATTTGGTGTATCTAATACACATTGTACAAAGTGAGGACAGTATACCTGGTGGATTTGGTGTATCTAACACACAGTGTACAAAGTGAGGACAGTATACCTGGTGGATTTGGTGTATCTGACACACAGTATACAAAGTGAGGACAATTTACTTGGTGGATTTGGTGTATCTAACACACAGTATACAAAGGGAGGACAATATACCTGGTGGATTTGGTGTATCTAACACACAGTGTACAAAGTGAGGACAATTTATCTGGTGGATTTTGTGTATCTAACACACAGTGTACAAAGTGAAGACAATATACCTGGTGGATTTGGTGTATATAACACACAGTGTACAAAGTGAGGATAGTATATATCATGTGTTTGTCACCTCCTACATACACACAGTATGAAATGTGAGGACCTACATAAACACTTTATACATTTATACAATATTTGGGGCATTAAAATACACACAGGGTAAGGACAGTACATATATGGTGTGTCTGGAACATCTCTCACAAAGTTCACACAGGAAGGACTGTAACGGTACATGGGCCGTAACGTGACAGAACGCGACCAATGGCATCCTAGCCACAACCTGTTAGTTCAACCTGCCCTAGTTCAACCTGTAATAGCCATGAGTTCATCTTGGATGGTCTTAATATATCTGTCTGTCTGTTCATTCCTATACTTATTGAGGTTCATCAAATTGATTTTCGGGCAAGATGCTTGATGCAATGGGTGTCTTGAAACACATAAAATGCTATACATTCCTGTATTATATTGCTTGGCAGTATGATTTCGACTCGATAGCTCTAAGTATTTGTGCTTCGATAGTATGGTTGCCCCAGACAACAACAAAAAAACTAACTTGCACTATAGCCGTCATCAGTGCAGAAAACGAAAATAGACATTTGGAAGCATCATGTGTCGTCTAAACAGGAAATGTAATAAGAAAGCTTATTTATGTAAAATGCATGCCCTGCTTTGTATTGTTTCTTAAAAAGTCCGGTTCTTATTTTTTCTTGAACTAGAAAAATTCCTCTGAGGTTCATTCATGGCATATTTTGCCAAACTGTTTTTTAAAGTTGAATTTAATGCGACGTCCAACAAATCGGTATGCCAGTTATTATTCATCAATCGACCTTGTTCAGCGATAAACCTGGCGACACCTGAAATGCAACTCAAAATCAAGAACAAACCCCTCCTTTCACTAAATGGGCATATTTGAGGGAGGTTTAGCTCACCCTCCTTTAGATTCGCCATAGTTGACTAGGTGCTCACATTGCCACACTCGAATTGGTATCTCCTCTTAGCCGGCTCTACCCCTGAAACTTTAGAGCAGTATTTTTCAGCGTCGGTTACCTCGTCGGTATATGTACATGTATGTAAATGTACATGTACATGCATGCGTCGGTATATGCACGGTTACCTCCTTTTGATGACAAGAATAACTCGTTACCCTCCCTAATTGCGCAGTTCCCAGTCCTTGGCTTCAAGCTATGCGGTGCAGCATAACTTCAGGCGTTTACTACTAGTGCCATCTAGGGACAGGAATAGAAGTAGACATGTTTGCTGCTGCTCTTAGTCTAAAACAATGGCTCCCAGCATAGAACAACATATTAATCGTGACACAACGATGAACATAATGTTATTGGTTTGGGTGCTCTGCTCTTTGCAATGCATTGCGCGCCTGCTCTGCTCTTTACATTGCATTTCGCGCCGTCATCAAATGAATCAGTTCTCTACCAGTGTAGACTTCTACAATCTGACTTCTACACCTAGCTGCTCAATCGTCATTGCCCCTCCCCCCCCGACCGAAAGCTTCATTACCCCAAGTGGGGTAATTGTAGCTATTTTTAAATCACTGTTGTTTCTTAAAAAGTCCGGTTCTTATTTTGCCTTGAACTATAAAAATTCCTCTGAGGTTCATTCATGGCATATTTATTTCATTCATGACCTATTTGAGAATTACTGCTCTAAAAGCCGAGTCTGGTCTGGCAACCTTTGACCTGACCTGTGACTTTACCGGTGACCTGACCGGTGACCTGACCTGCGACCTGACCTGCGACCTGACCTGTGACCTGACCTGTGATCTGACCGGTGACCTGACCGGTGACCTAACCGGTGACCTGACCGGTGACCTGACCGGTGACCTGACCGGTGACCTGACATGTGACCTGACCTGTGACCTGACCTGTGACCTGACCTGTGACCTGACCTGTAACCTGACCGGTGACCTGACCGGTGACCTGTCCGGTGACCTGACCGGTGACCTGACCGGTGACCTGACCGGTGACCTGACCGGTGACCTGACCGGTGACCTGATATGTGACCTGACCTGTGACCTGATATGTGCCCTGATATGTGACCTGACCGGTGACCTGACCGGTGACCTGACCGGTGACCTGACCGGTGACCTGACCGGTGACCTGACCGGTGACCTGACCGGTGACCTGACCGGTGACCTGACCGGTGACCTCACCGGTGACCTGACCGGTGACCTGACCGGTGACCTGACCGGTGACCTGACCGGTGACCTGATATGTGACCTGATCGGGGACCTGACCGGTGACCTGACCGGTAACCTGACCGGTGACCTGACCGGTGACCTGACCGGTGACCTGACCGGTGACCTGACCGGTGACCTGACCGGTGACCTGACCGGTGACCTGACATGTGACCTGACCTGTGACCTGGCCGGCGACCTGACCTGTGACCTGGCCGGTGACATGACCGGTGACCTGACCTGTGACCTGTCTTACCTTCAGCACGGTGGGCTGGGCAGCATTGGGCGGACGGAGCGATGCCAGGCCTCCCCTGCAACAAACGGACGACATATTGGTCAGTGGTGCCACAGCAGGTCGCTAACTTGGGACACATGGCACTTGGTCACACATTTGACGATGATAATGGCGATGGAATGATGAGCATGATTTGTGCTGAGGTCACGATGGCTATCTTTCCTCTATGTATATAGTGGGGTGAGAATGTTTTGAACAAGCTTCAATCTATGCAATGTGACAGTATTGGTGGCGGCCGTATTTTAGTGTTTAGCGGATTCCCACAGCGACCAAAAGATTCCAGGTCTAAATATCCCTGCCACTTCCCGAACGCATCTCACGTATGCGCTCTCGTCTCAGAATGCTGGAATATAACTGAGCGGTGGAAAGTCACATATTGCATAAAGTCACATGTCACATATTGCAATTGTTTTTTATTTTGTTTTTTGCACACCCACCGCCGCATATTTAAGTTCCGCTCAGAAACAAAGAAAGTCTTCACATTTTGTTCAAAATTGCTCGTTATTCTTTCATCAGATACAATTGCTATTGCAAGCAATATCTGTCGGGTGCTGCCGGGTGCTGCGTAGATCAGAATGCCGACTCCGCCATGTTGTGTCTGCTTTTACTGCTGCTCGGTTCGAATACTCGGGACAATCGGTGATGACTTGTTTGTTTTATGTCTTCTAACGACGCAGCAGTCAGTATTGACCAATAGCGTCGATGTCTGGTGTCGTAGTCTTGAGTCGTCAGTTTGTCAGTCGTCTTGACACTCGCCACATCCGCCGTCGGCGACGAACGCCACGCGCCACGAACGCCACGAACGCCACGCGCCACGAACGCCACGAACGCCACGCGAGTGATGGGTAGTAACTGTATTAACGTGCTCTGTGCGACCCCACTACACACCTGTGGGCGCGGCCCCAGCCCACGGCGGTGCGAGGTCAAGGCCGGAGTCAGCCGCTCCCGCACGGCAGGCCGGCATAAAGGGGTTGGCTTGGCCCACCGACCGCAAGGCACAGCACAAGGCAGGGCAAATTACAACACAAAGCAACGCAAGGCACCACAAGGCAACACAAGGCAACACAAGGCAACACAAGGCAACACAAGGCAACACAAGGCAACACAAGGCAACACAGGGTAACACAAGACAACACAAGGCAACACAAGGCAACACAAGACAACACAAGACAACACAAGGCAACACAAGGCAACACAAGGCAACACAAGGCAACACAAGACAACACAAGGCAACACAAGGCAACACAAGGAAACACAAGGCAACACAAGGCAACACAAGACAACACAAGGCAACACAAGGAAACACAAGGCAACACAGGGTAACACAAGACAACACAAGGCAACACAAGGCAACACAGGGTAACACAAGGCATCCATTGCAGCGCCGTCGCTATCGTTTGGCTATTTGGTCAGTCCCGGACCTGCGTCTCTCGGACCTGCATCTCTATGCGACTCCCCCGGACCTGCATGAGTCGCGGCCGGTCTGTGTTGATATCTTCAGACCGGGAGAGGTCACAGGAGCTACAGCTGGTGCTGCAGCAGCTGAATAATAAACACACCCGTCGCACCAGCAAACTGGAGACAAACTACAAACAAACAATGACAACGGTATGCGTCAGCATCAGTGGCGTAATCTGGTGATTATGGGACTCATGTCTGCGGAATGCCTCAATGTGAGATGCAGTATGGCGTCAGCATCAGCGGCGTAATCTGGTGATTGTGGGACTCATGTTTGCGGAATGCCTCAATGTGAGATGCAGTATGGTGTCAGCATCAGCGGCGTAATCTGGTGATTGTGGGACTCATGTCTGCGGAATGCCTCAATGTGAGATGCAGTATGGTGTCAGCATCAGCGGCGTAATCTGGTGATTATGGGGCTCATGTCGGCGGCATGCCTCAATGTGAGATGCAGTATGGTGTACAGTGCATTTTGATTATGCAGTTTATGAATTGCAAGCTATGAAACTGCAATGCAAAACTGCATTTTGACTACCGTATTTAACTTGGCCTTCGAATCAGAAGCGGGGCAGATGTCTTTTAATGTCCAAGCGTCCCGGTCATAAAAAATGTTTGACTTAAGTACTCGACAAGCACTATGTCATACAAAAAAGTCTCCGTTTATTTTAATCATTCCATTGTGTTCCTACTAGTCTGATGTATATGTATTGTTTCTTAGAACCTGAAGTGTTTTGAAAAGTGACGTCATGCCTATAAAAAACACCGGTTGTTATGAGTTGTGTGTAGATCCAGCCACAAGTCCTATTGCAAGGAAAACTTGCAAACCAGAATGTCGAAATGTATTGTTTGGAATTACAGGTTCCTCATTAGATTGTAAACATGCATAATGCTGACGACCTTTCCTTTAAATAAATGCGAATGCGATGTTGGCATTACATTTACCGTTGCATTCAAAAAGATACAGAAAGCAGGAATGACATTTACATCATATTCATGGTAGTTACATATATGTCGCCAAAAAAAACATGAATTTCTTGTTTCATTTTTGTTCATGTAATGCACGCTACTTCTTGTTTTCAGGAGGATTTTCAAGGGGATCGGGCATTAACACGATAAACCATACATTATTATAATGAATCATTAAGGAAGCCTGCAAATACATTGGCGGATCCAGAACGGTGTTTTTGGGGGGGCACGGATGGATTTGGGGGCCAAATTCCAAAAAGTCTCACACAATTCTGGAAACTCATCGGATTTCGCTTGCTTATGCATTGATAGCTGATTTAAAACCAACTTATCTCAGTAAAAGTTGCTTAGATGTTCTTATCTATCAGGAAATGTGTCAATTTTGCGCCGAATTCTGGCGTTTTGGGGCATGGACAATCCCCCCCCCCCCCCCCCCCCCTCCCCCCGTCGCGTCAGTAGCGATAGCATTTGGCGATGACCGACCGCCAGGTCTCTGTCACAAGTCCCTGTCACAGGTGTCTGTCACAGGTGTCTGTCACAGGTGCCTGTCACAGGTGCCTGTCACAGGTCCCTGTCACACCGCCCCGTATGTCATCACGCCGCCTCTCATATGTCATCCTGACAGACCGTCACACCCACGTGACCGACAGACCGCCACGACCTCAATACAGAGCGAGGCGCTTCAGCCGGGCCGTCACACTCAGTCCATGTGGTGGGGTGCAGTTAACAGGGTGTGAAATAGGAATAACCAAATATCCTAGTGCAATGCGGGCGTTCTATTAGTGCATGCGGTCTATTAGTGTTACGCAATGCGTTCTTTAAGCATAATGCTGATGTGTGCATTACGTTTTGTTTATGAACGATAGGTGGTAGGTAGATACATATTATTTTCGTTGGCATATGAAATAGAAGCATTACGACAAAATATAATAATGTAATATAGTAGGTACTTATACGTTACAAAATGTTTAGGTGGCAGCAATGGCTTCCTATTACATGGCTTAACAGCTAAAGAACCCAGAACGACCAAAGATATTGGCTTGCAATTTCAGTCCCGAGAGTCTGACCAACTTCTCAAGACCCATATCGAACTTCTCTTCATGTTACGTTAACAAGTAATTTGAAATAAACCTTCCACATTAAAAGCTCCTCAGATTTTCTTCACAATAAGAAGTGCGCTAATTTGCGGCCGATCTCAGCCATATTTGTACAGGCATGGCCCCATACCACCCATGGATCCGTCATCCTCATCCTGCACTCGTATCCTCTCTCCTCCTCATCCTCACTCACTCGTGCTCATGATGAGCGGGCGTCGAAGGCGGCAGCGTCGGCGGTACCGCTGCTGACCTCACATGACCCTGCTGCTGCTGGGGCCGGTACCGGTCCCGAACACTCAAATGACACGGAAACTTCATCACTTCTTCCTCTTCTCCCCTTCTTCACTCTCCTTCTTCACGCTTGTCCCTCTCACCACGCGTTCTCCCTCAGCCGGTCGCTTCACTGCTCCTCTCAGCTCTCTCCCCTGCACCAGACTCTCGTCACTGCGGTCACTGCGTCACTGCGGTCTCTGCGGTCTCTGCGGTCTCGTCACTGCGGCCTCGCCGGGATCACTGCCTGCGGCGATATTATGACCGCGCCGCTCCGACGCCTGGGGGAAAAGACTGGCCGACAGGTGCCGCAGGCGGTGTCGACAGTGTCCCCCCCCCCCCCCCACCCCGTCCGCCCGCCCCCCTCCGGCCCCGCCCCATCCGGCCCCGGCTCGGCACCAGGTCAAGCGCCAGAGACGCTGCCAAACCTGCAGGACATTTTTACCGTCGGAAATGGTGATATGGCCGCCATGTCCAGTCCAGTGCCAAGCAAAATTAACAGCGACGGCGGCGGCGGGGAGGGGGGGGGGGCGGGAGGGGCGCGTCGGCGGCGGCTGGCGGTGGAGGCGGCGGAGGCGGCGGTGGAGGCGGAGGAGGCGGTGGTGGAGGCGGGGGAGGGGGAGGGGGCGTCAGCGGCGGCTGGCGGCGGAGGCTGCGATGGAGGCGGAGGAGGCGGTGGTGGAGGCGGGGGAGGGGGAGGGGGGTGTCAGCGGCGGCTGGCGGCGGAGGCGGCGATGGAGGCGGAGAAGGCGGTGGTGGAGGCGGGGGAGGGGGAGGGGGCGTCAGCGGTGGCTGGCGGTGGAGGCGGCGGAGGCGGTGGCGACGACGGCGGCGGCAGCGGCTGTGGGGGAGGGGCGCGTCGGCGGCGGCTGGCGGTACAGACGGCGGAGGCGGTGGCGGCAGCGGTGGAGGTGGGGGAGGGGGGCGTCGGCGGTGGCTGGCGGTGGCGGCGGCGGTGGAGGCGGCGGAGGCGGTGGGAGAGGAAGGGGGATAAAGGGGAATGGGAGGGGAGGAGGAAAGGAAAAATGGGGAAGGGCGGGGAAACCAACATTAGTCTAGGACCCTTCAAGAGTTGTCGGCGGCTGCAGCTTTGGGCCCGAGCCAGCGGGCACTTCCTTCAAAGGGCCGCTGGAATTTCGGGAAATGTTCTGGCTTGCACGGAAGCTGTTCAAACATGATGTGAAATTATTAATGGAACCTGATACGATATTAGGTGCGACATGCTGCACGTGCGATAGAGAAGTTCGTGCAAGCTCCACGCTGAGTTAAACAAATTGTATAACTGATTCAAATTGGAATCAATTTATTAGTTGGCCATTCCAAGTAAAATATCACTTGAGGTACAACAAAAAGAATTGTCAAGCTTACATTTGAACAAATTATTAAATATTTGCACATAAATGTAATGATGACGTCTTCTCTCGCAAACAGGACTGTGCCGCGTGCCTGTTTGGAGTTACCAGCATCGGACTGTCAAATGATGGACGGTTTCATCTAGAGGTTATTTTAGAGGAAACTTGTGCGTGGAGACAGCCAGCAACCTCGTGTATTCGCCCAAACCAAAAATATCCAAATTCATCAGACTTTGCAGACCGCTCTCGGATGTAATTATTGCTGAGTATTGCATTCTCAAAAGCACTGGCTTTCTTGCAGCCCAGATTCACAAGTTAGTTATGTGAGCTATTGACGGCTCCTGTCTTGAGAACGTGAAGCTGAACTGCAAAACTGACAAGCTGAAAGACATTAACTCGTAAAAATTGGATGCCACAATGAGTTGTCGGCAGCCCAGTTTCTCGACCGTCCAGATTGTGTTGACATGTAGGCATGTCGGGCAGATTCTGCAGCTCTATTAAACAGCAGCTCTATTTAAACAGCAGCTCTATTTAAACAGCTGCAACAGGCAGCTCTATTTAAACAGCTGCAACAGCCGTGCCGGGCAGTCGAGTCGAGGCGGTTCCACTCCACGGCCCGTCCGCCCACGGCCAGCTGCCGTAGAACACTGGACGCTCGCCAGCCGCCAACGCCATCCAGCGGCGGGACGGGTAAAACTACAGCTTACCAATCCTTCCACAGGTGGCGAACTGCTCGCGAAATGTGTGGTGTAAACTATGCCACTATAACAATGGTGTATGTAGACTAAACGTGAGACCGCTGAGACAGAGTGATCAGTGGCGTACCCAGGATTTACTCCAGGAGGGGGCAAGTTTTTGCTCAGGGGAGCATAAAGTACCCCCACCAAAAAAAAACTCACCGGATTTGGCCCACTATATTTATAAAAGGGCATATTTTCACCATTTTTCCCGTAAAAAAAATCATTCATTTTTTCGACCAAAGGGGGCACGTACAGACCTTCAGGGGGAGGGCAATTGTGTACGCCTATGAGTGTGATGCGATCTTCGTTCAGAGTAAGGTTAACGGAGAGAATCATCTGGACAAGAATTAAACGTATCTCAAATGACATCAGGTGAAAACGTTAAGAACATGATTTATATAGCCATGCTTAATGTTCAGCTATAATCGTTTGATGTATGGGATTATGTTTTATATGGATACCTTGGCGTTATGATGGAGATGAGGGTCCGCGCCAAGCACAGCTTGTTGCACCTTCCGCCCCTATCCCCATGAATCATGATTCAGCACGCGAATCCAGATCACCAGCTGAATATTGTTTGCGATCCTTGAACGAGCACCCAGTTTAGATGGAGGGATTTTCCTCAATCAGATCCAGAGATCCCCGGCCTGACGAGTGGGGGTGGAAAAGTATCGTGGAGATCACTCACCATGATGTCTTTGTGAGTTATCGCATGACTGTAAACAGCCCCTCGGGCCGAAACGGCGGAATCAAAACTAAACATAATTAAAGTGAAATGGAATGTCAAAGAAAAACGTACATTATATGCGAAGCTTCTTACTCTATATACTGGTCTGGAAAGCATGCAAATTGGGTCGATATACATCGGCACAATATACATTGACAATAATCGTGTATTCTATAAAACAAAATTGGAACTGTAGCGCTCTAAGCTGGAACTGTAGCGCATGTGGGGGAGGGTTGATAATTATATGTCGAGTGTTGTTTGCCTGTTGAGAATGTTGTTACATGCAACTTGATAGGATGCTGTTTATAATGTTGTATGTGTTGCCAAAATGTTGGCAACACATAAATTATATGTGTAACACGTGATTGCTTCGCCTCATTGGAGAATAACGGGTGACACAATCACGTGATGTGAATGAACTTTGTATATTTTTGAAGTGTCATTCATCTGTTGTTTTCATGTCCTATTTTTAATGACCAACTGCAGAAGTTGAAGAAGTGAAAAACGCGTCTTGGTTATTAATAAATTAATATGAGGAGTTGACTGTTTTTATATATGTCAATATGAATATTAACATTTATTGCTTATTATACATAGTAATTATTGTTCCCCCCCCAATAAAGCTGAATGCAATTACTTAACGATTCACCTATGTTACCATTTATACCATTACCATTACCATTACCATTACCATTCGAAGGTTCAGCTTTAAAAAAAGCGTAATGTGTCGAGCACCGAGTGAAAGCGTTTCACACGCCCGTGTTTCACACGCCCGTGCTAACGATTTAGAGAATGTCAGTATTTTATCCCAGTTCCTGATTTAAAAGCCCAAACTATTCGCTAACGTGCTAGTCATGCGCTCTGCCCACTCGCAGAAACTATCTCACTTGCAATCTTACACGGATTATAAACAGCGCGCCTGATTCACTGCAACTGCCGGCTCTCAGTGTCGCTGTGATATTCAGCTTGGTATTGGTAACGTGTTGAGAATGGATTCTCTCTCGACGTCTCAACAACCTTGCGTCTGACAGCCGGTTTATTATACTAACTTGTGTTATGCAACCTCTCTTTGTCTTACAACAACACTGCATACTAAGCGTACAAGCGGATATGTCGGGCTCCACGGGTTCACCGCATTTACCTCGTGCTTTCGTATTTCGTTACGATCACGAAAAAAAAACATACCGTCCAACCAAACCAAACATAATCTCTGTGTGCGGAAACCCGTGGCCAGAACTCAGAGCTTCGCCCCTTTCAGTGAGTACCGGGGATTTCCAATCATCAGTGTCCCATAAACCTCATTCTTTGAAACCTGGCCGGAAGGTGCGGTAACGGTAACGGAGTCTGCAGGGAAGCAGGGACGCGTGCAGTAGGACACGCTCGATCTGCCCCACCGCCCACCGCCCACCGCCCACCGCCCACCGCCCACCCGCCACACCGCCCACCGCCCACCGCCCCACCGCCCACCGCCCACCGCCCACCGCCCCGCCCACCGCCCACCGCCCACCGCCCACCGCCCACCGCCCACCCCCATCCGCCCACCGCCCACCGCCCACCGCCCACCGCCCACCGCCCACCGCCCACCGCCCACCGCCCACCGCCCACCGCCCACCGCCCACCGCCCACCGCCCACCGCCCACCGCCCACCGCCCACCGCCCACCGCCCACCGCCCACCGCCCACCGCCCACCGCCCACCGCCCACCGCCCACCACCGCCCACCGCCCACCGCCCACCGCCCACCGCCCACCGCCCACCGCCCACCGCCCACCGCCCACCGCCCACCGCCCACCGCCCACCGCCCACCGCCCACCGCCCCGCCCGCCGCCCGCCGCCCGCCGCCCGCCGCCCGCCGCCCACCGCCCACCGCCCACCGCCCACGCGCCCACCGCCCACCGCCACCGCCCACCGCCCACCGCCACCGCCCACCGCCCACCGCCCACGCCACGCCCCGCCCCCGCCACCGCCCACCGCCCACCGCCCACCGCCCACCGCCCACCGCCCACCGCCCACCGCCCACCGCCCACCGCCCCCGCCCCCGCCCCGACCCCCGCCCCCGCCCCCCGCCCCCGCCTCCGCCTCCGCCCCCGCTGCCGCCTCCGCCGGCGGCTGCGATGGGTAGAAATAGCTCACAGTGCGGCTGAGTGGCTATAAATACACGGCGCGAATGCCGACACCTGCGGGAGAGAGAGAGAGAGAGAGAGAGAGAGAGAGAGAGAGAGAGAGAGAGAGAGAGAGGGAGAGAGAGAGAGAGAGAGAGAGAGAGAGAGAGGAGAGAGAGAGAGAGAGAGAGAGAGAGAGAGAGAGAGAGAGAGAGAGAGAGAGAGTGTGTGTGTGTGTGTGTGTGTACGGCCAGTGTGGACGGCGGGCGGCGCACAGTGGGTCAGAGTGGGTCGACAGCTGGCGAAAAGACAGTGTTGGACTGACGCGTACACAATGGTAACGGAGCTGGAAAAAACATGTGTAGTGGGGAAAGGAATGGCACACAATTGTATGTATAGGAAAGGAAAGGTGGTTATGCGTTCCAAAATATTTAGACAACAAATGCAAGATTACAATGGCCGTCCTCCGAACCTTATAGCTAAGAAAAGGGAGGCCCACTTCGGCAAAGCAAGTAGCCTTAGGTGCCGACTGCCTACCTCCAGAAAATCTGTCGTAGTAAAAACCTCGTAAGATATTATATATTATTTCCTTTTGCATATCAAATGTGATTTAAAACAAACTTGCATCAGCATGGTTCGTAGGTTTCCTTGAATATGAGGTAATGTGTGTTTTGTGTTTGTCTGCCAACTTCAGCTTTGCTGAGGGATCATGCTCCGACGTCCCCCAGCTGTCTCCGGCCGCCTTCACCTACTTCTGAAACACATGTGCTAGCTCTGGACCATGTCCTTCCTCTGCACCACCATGTCGTACCTCTGGCCCTCTGGTATGTCTGTTCTGTCTGACCCCCATCTGGACCACCATGTCGTACCTCTGGCCCTCTGGTATGTCTGTTCTGTCTGACCCCCATCTGGACCACCATGTCGTACCTCTGGCCCTCTGGTATGTCTGTTCTGTCTGCCCCCCATCTGGACCACCATGTCGTACCTCTGGCCCTATGGTATGTCTGTTCTGTCTGACCCCCATCTGGACCACCATGTCGTACCTCTGGCCCTCTGGTATGTCTGTTCTGTCTGACCCCCATCTGGACCACCATGTCGTACCTCTGACCCTCTGGTATGTCTGTTCTGTCTGACCCCCATCTGGACCATGTCGTACCTCTGCCCTCTGGTATGTCTGTTCTGTCTGACCCCCATCTGGACCATGTCGTACCTCTGGCCCTCTGGTATGTCTGCTCTGTAAGACCTACCTTTGCACCACCATGTTGATACTGTTGCCGGAATGGATGATGGTGTCCTGGCAGTCCTTGTGACGCATCTCGATGGCGCTCCTGGCCTCCAATGTTGATGACGGCGTCACCGGCATGAAGTCCAGCCTTTTCCGCGGGGCTGCCGGCGTTCACCTGAAGAACAAGTTACATGGGTGAACGATAGATGGCAGCATATAGCAGCACAGAGTCCAACTTTTTCCGCGGGGCTGCCGGCGTTCACCTGAAGTACAGATTACATAGGTTAACGATATATAGCAGCATATAGCAGCACAGAGGCTGGCGTTATCCGTGGGGCTGCCGGCATTCACCTGAAGTACAGGTTACCGAGGTTGCCGCTAGATGGCAGCATAGATGAGCATAAGATCACCGGCACGAAGACCAGCCCTCTCAGCAGGGCGCTGCCGCCGTACACCTGAAGTAAACATTACCCATTGTTTTGAAGAAAAACAATCATGAAGAAAAGCTGCTTAGCTTTTCTTCTAAAATTAAAAAAGTGTTCCAATTTTTCGCCCATTTCAGTCACTTCGGGTTTGACGAACGTCTGGATCCTCCTTTGCCGCCAGTGTATGTGCCTGGTGTTGGATGACGTCTTGGACCCTCCCGCCAACGATAACGCGCCTAGCCTGGGTCAGCCTGGGCTGCCTGTAGAGACACCAACGACTAACGACATTTGGCAGGCGGTGCGCTGTTAGGCGGACAGCGCTGTTAGGTCTTAGGTGGCCAGCGCTGTTCGGTCTTAGGCGGACATCGCTGTGCGGTGCGCTGTTAGGCGGACAGGTCTTGCTCAGCAGGGCGATGTTAGCTGTCTACTGCTGGCTGTCTTTCGCCCCATACGACAACAGCAGTGACGCAGGAATGAGGGTCACGACTGCTGAGTGCCAAGTGGTCTTCAGTTGTGTGGAGAAGCAATATAGTTGATTGTTGACGCTGATGCAGGGATGAATTGACGTTTATATGTATGTATTGGTTGCCGTCCCTGTCTGAGTATGCTTTGCAGTGGCGTCGCCACATAATTTTTAGTTGGGCGGGAGGGGGCAGCCAGGGATTGGGGGGGGGGAAGCCAGGGATTGGGGAGGCAGCCCCATTAGGGTTAATGTTAAAATCCAGCGAATCTGGGTGGCTCGTCTCCGGCCGGAGTGATCCTGGGGGGGGGGGTGCGTCCCCCAAGCCCCTCTCCGTGGCGACGCCCCTAGTTATTTGCGATGAGCGGGCCGGGACCCATAGATAAATAATAAACCAGCTGCCTAAACATTCTCATCCCACAAAACAGATAAAACATTGATCCAAATCATCAGGAAATAGACATTGATAATGTTCAGGTTTCCTTTAAATGATATAGAATGGTGGCCATATGGAATACAATTGAAACGCCCAATATGATAAATGGTAAATGCAGACTTGCGCTTGATTCCAGTGGCATCGAATCCGATTCCGGAATCGATTCCTTTTTTACTGGAATCAAAATTGGATTCGATTCTATTGTCATCTGGGTGGAATCGGAATCAGGTGGAGTCAATCATTTTTAGAAAATGATGGAATCGGAATCAATGTCAATTTCAAATGATTCCGTGCAAGTTTCGTAAAAATCACTCTGACCATGCATTTAAGCTTCCCTGAAGGCAATTTGTTTCTTTGAGCATGTATACATAAAGCAAAGCTAGGCGATTATGTTTTACCTAATGAGGGTCAATAAACATGATCAGTAGGTAATTATACATATTTAGGTGG
This sequence comes from Chirona hameri, assembly GCA_036785665.1. Lineage (NCBI taxonomy): Eukaryota > Metazoa > Arthropoda > Thecostraca > Balanomorpha > Balanidae > Chirona > Chirona hameri. The sequence goes on along the minus strand of JAXIVJ010000122.1, from coordinate 201,663 downwards.
AGACATGCAACGATCTTCGCTTATGGCAATTTTATATTTGTTTGTTTTTGTACCATACATTCCATAAAATTATAATATCTCTCAAGATAGTGATTTCCTTGTGTATCATATTGGAAAATAGCAGCTTGCAATAGGTATGTCCAATTGTCCATGCATCATGAAATTCATGATTACCTATAGGTATAGGTATGTTTAAATATCATATTGTTTTCAACCTTCGTTAGACTCTGACGTTTCTTAACTATCACGATTTTGCAGCATAGGCCAGTTCTTTCCCCAGCAAATTCATGAAGTTATTTGAAATTTTATAGCAAAATAGCCATAGTAAATATACCTGTATAATATATTGTATATTACTATTCGTGTCATTCATGTCATTTGTACAAAATATAGATAGAATTTGAAATTTTTGACGCAGAGTGGAATCAATAGAATCGGATTCGGAATCAAGCTTTTTAGATGCACTGGAATCGGATTCGGAATCGATTCTCATAGTAAAATATATATTGGAATCGGAATCGGAATCAGATCCATCTGGCTTGGCATAGAATCGGAATCGATTCCGCTGAAGCGAAATCAAGCACAAGTCTGGATAAATGACATGTGTATGTTTCAAGTGTACCTTAATTACATTGTATTCACCTCATCCAGCCAGCGCAACCCAATTTCAACGTTTGAAGTTTCCGGTTTCACGCCTCCCATTTCCACCCACTCCTGAACCCTTTGAAGTTTGCCCCATGATACAGAACCTATCAATTGCACTCCACCACTCCACGTATCCACCTCAGACTGGTTTCGATCAACATCGAATCTGTGTCATCCATCCGACCCAGCTGATTCACTGGAACAGCTGTTTTTCTTTCGGCACGTGCGGTCGGCACGTGCGGAGTGGAACGAGCGCAGCTGTCAGTGAACAGCTGTCCCTTGTCAGCACTGAATGATCAGTGTATCAGGGTATACTCCCACCCCCACTGAACGAGCACTGGACGGTGGAGATCAGGGGTACACGTTCTGCAGTGCAGGTTTGCAGTGGATTGCGGGTTAGGTCAGTTGGCATGACCTCGTGACCTCGTGACCTCGTGACCTCGTGACCTCGTGACCTCGTGACCTCCTTTCCGGTGGTCACGTGACCTCGTGATGTGGTAAACTGGCGCCTGGGTAAGTCGACACCTGTTGCAATGTATTTGTAGTTACTAATACTAGTGCTAACCCGTCCGCTCCGCTGGACGATTAGCTGGCATCTCCAGGATGGAGGTATCCGCATCAATTCAGCATGTTAATTAACTGGACTGGAACTGGAACTGCATAGGACATAATTACCTATTGTCTGTCAAGGGATCACCGCCCCACCAACTCCGGTGCGTCGGTGACTTATCCCATCTTCCACATATGTCCTATGCATAACTGGCTGACATCTCCGGGATGGAGGTATCCGCACAAATTCAGCACGTGAATTAACTGAGACTTTTAAACTGAATAAACTGAGCGGTGCCGGTTAGACAGACAGATAGACAGACGCTTGTCAAATAGTAATATAGATACCAAGATAGATAAGATACTAACAAGTTACTAGGATAGTTGGCAACAATTTGTGAACCACCACAGAGGCCGTTTTCGAACGCATTCGTCTAAGAACAGAGCAGTGCGTTGCCTAACACGGCACACATTGGCAAACCTTCATAGCTTCTAACGAAACAACTGTCGCTTCTACTGTCTATGTCTGTCTACTGTCTAGAAACTGTCGCTTCTAACGAAACAAGCTAGCTGACATGCGTCAATGCTACAACAAATGTGAGACAGCTCGTCAATATCACATGTCCATTTGCCTGCTGTCAGTCGACTGTTTGTGCTGTCATCGAATCTATCAGTAAACACGACAGTCACATGCAGAGTGTATAGTTATCATTCGCAGTGTATGTACACTTGAATGGTGACAAGGCGCTGATTCGCAGCATTGGACATTCGTTGTTCGTGAAATGCCCATTGCAAACATCGCCTGTTCTATTTTGAATGGAGGGTTTTGTCTCAGGAATCAAAATGTGACAACGGCATTATTGGAATGAATGAAGGAATGAATGAATGCATGAGTGGATGTGTGTATGACTTTATTGTGTCATGCATCGCCAATGCTGCATTTTACTGCTATGTATATACCCAGACACACTGCGTGATATACCCCAACACAATGCGTGATATACATATACCCCGACACACTGCGTGATATACCCAGACACACTGCGTGATATACCCCGACACACTGCGTGATATACCCCGACACAATGCGTGATATACCCCGACACAATGCGTGATATACCCCGACACACTGCGTGATATACCCCGACACACTGCGTGATATACCCCGACACACTGCGTGATATACCCCGACACACTGCGTGATATACCCCGACACACTGCGGGATATACCCCAACACAATGCGTGATATACCCCGACACACTGCGTGATATACCCCGACACACTGCGTGATATATCCCGACACACTGCGTGATATACCCCGACACACTGCGTGATATACCCCGACACAATGCGTGATATACCCCGACACACTGCGGGATATACCCCGACACACTGCGTGATATACCCCGACACAATGCGTGCGTGACATGTCCACTTATCAGGCAGAAAGTTAATTCGAGTGGTAACCCACGAGCTCCTCGCTTCAACCTAGGATAAATTAACATCCGTTTCAAGCAAGCGTATCGTAAATAATTTGTATGAATGCTCTCATATTCCATCTTATTCTGTTCATGCTAAATAGTTTTTTTTCTCTCCAAATTATCTTAGAAGTAGGTGTGTAGTTAATAAAACCATTTCACGTCGAACAAATCAGTCGTGAAAGGCAGTCAGTGAAAGACAAAATCGGATAAATGGAATAATAATTAGACTAACTACCACACCTGTCGTTGTGCAGCAGTTTACCCGAGTTAGGGAGCTAGTCACCAGCCGCCTCTCATCACTCTGTCATCTCATCACTCCGCTATAACTCCGCTAAAACCCAGGCTTTCGCTAAGGCCGATTTTCCGATGTTGCCAATACTAACAGAGAGCCGTGTTGTCAGGGTCAAAAGGATCATCGGGGTCGGGGCCGGGGCCGGGGTCGGGGTTGGGGACGGGGACGGGGACGGGGACGGGGACGGGGACGGGGACGGGGACGGGGACGGGGACGGGGACGGGGACGGGGACGGGGACGGGGACGGGGACGTGGCTGGCGACTTGGCTTCTCCATCAACAGATACCTCTATTTACGCCAGCACTGTGCGTGTTTGTGTGCGTGTGTGCGTTTGTGTGTGTGTGTGTGTGTGTGTGTGTGTGTGTGTGTGTGTGTGTGTGTGTGTGTGTGTGTATGTGTGTGTGTTTGCGTATGGGTCCTTGTGGTACAGCGGGTGTTATGTCTTACAACAATGCGAAGGCTAGCAGAAAGTGTTAAGGGACATTTCACGAAACGTTCGACTCATAAGCAAATGGCCGACAATATGCATGGTTATCAAGACAGTTCTTAGACTCAAACTCATTATCATCGGACAGCATCCTCAAGCTCCCTCATAACAATTAGCATGAAATAAAGGAGATTGGTAATCAGGTTTATCAGATATAAGTGGATTTTTCATTCATGGTACGTTTTCTATGTCACCTGATGCAAAGTTGGTCAATCAATTTAATGCCACGTCATGGCAGGTATGACTATGTCATAATTTGGAAATTTTACATAGTCCATGAACTCACAAGCTAACTCTAAACCCACATTTATGATACTGGCACAAAGTGCTATCACTTATCCGTCAATCATATAATTAACTCTCTTTCAATAGCTCGTAAGTTTCTTGACCCATCTTTATGAGACTGGCACCAAAGTGACGCCATCTGAATGAAAAGAATACCAACAACAGCGTATACCATCGCTGGACTAAAGCAGCGGACGACGTGTTTCTTCAGGCCAGGGTCGGAATAATTAACCCATTCACCAGGCATTTAATGATGTCATTATCCATTTCAAATGACACCACGTCGCGGTACGGAGACAGAATCTGTTCTCTCTGAACTCTGTTCTCTTTGAACTCTGTTCTCTCTAAACTCTGTTCTCTCTGAACTCTGTTCTCTCTGAACTCTGTTCTCTCTGAACTCTGTTCTCTCTGAACTCTGTTCTCTCTGAACTCTGTTCTCTCTGAACTCTGTTCTCTCTGAACTCTGTTCTCTCTGAACTCTGTTCTCTCTGAACTCTGTTCTCTCTGAACTCTGTTCTCTCTGAACTCTGTTCTCTCTAAACTCTGTTCTCTCTCAACTCTGTTCTCTCTCAACTCTGTTCTCTCTGAACTCTGTTCTCTCTGAACTCTGTTCTCTCTGAACTCTGTTCTCTCTCAACTCTGTTCTCTCTAAACTCTGTTCTCTCTGAACTCTGTTCTCTCTGAACTCTGTTCTCTCTGAACTCTGTTCTCTCTGAACTCTGTTCTCTCTGAACTCTGTTCTCTCTGAACTCTGTTCTCTCTGAACTCTGTTCTCCCTGAACTTTGTTCTCTCTGAACTCTGTTCTCTCTGAACTCTGTTCTCTCTGAACTCTGTTCTCTCTGAACTCTGTTCTCTCTGAACTCTGTTCTCTCTGAACTCTGTTCTCTCTGAACTCTGTTCTGTCTCAACTCTATTCTCTCTCAACTCTATTCTCTCTGAACTCTGTTCTCTCTGAACTCTGTTCTCTCTGAACTCTGTTCTCTCTGAACTCTGTTCTCTCTGAACTCTGTTCTCTCTGAACTCTGTTCTCTCTGAACTATGTTCTCTCTGAACTCTGTTCTCTCTGAACTCTGTTCTCTCTGAACTCTGTTCTCTCTGAACTCTGTTCTCTCTGAACTCTGTTCTCTCTGAACTCTGTTCTCTCTCAACTCTGTTCTCTCTGAACTCTGTTCTCTCTGAACTCTGTTCTCTCTGAACTCTGTTCTCTCTCAACTCTGTTCTCTCTCAACTCTGTTCTCTCTGAACTCTGTTCTCTATCAACTCTGTTCTCTCTGAACTCTGTTCTCTCTGAACTCTGTTCTCTCTGAACTCTGTTCTCTCTCAACTCTGTTCTCTCTGAACTCTGTTCTCTATCAACTCTGTTCTCTCTGAACTCTGTTCTCTCTGAACTCTGTTCTCTCTGAACTCTGTTCTCTCTGAACTCTGTTCTCTCTGAACTCTGTTCTCTATCAACTCTGTTCTCTCTGAACTCTGTTCTCTCTGAACTCTGTTCTCTCTGAACTCTGTTCTCTCTGAACTCTGTTCTCTCTGAACTCTGTTCTCTCTGAACTCTGTTCTCTCTGAACTCTGTTCTCTCTGAACTCTGTTCTCTCTGAACTCTGTTCTCTCTGAACTCTGTTCTCTCTGAACTCTGTTCTCTCTGAACTCTGTTCTCTCTGAACTCTGTTCTCTATCAACTCTGTTCTCTCTGAACTATGTTCTCTCTGAACTCTGTTCTCTCTGAACTCTGTTCTCTCTGAACTCTGTTCTCTCTGAACTCTGTTCTCTCTGAACTCTGTTCTCTCTGAACTCTGTTCTCTCTGAACTCTGTTCTCTCTGAACTCTGTTCTCTCTGAACTCTGTTCTCTCTGAACTCTGTTCTCTCTGAACTCTGTTCTCTCTGAACTCTGTTCTCTCTGAACTCTGTTCTCTCTGAACTCTGTTCTCTCTGAACTCTGTTCTCTCTGAACTCTGTTCTCTCTGAACTCTGTTCTCTCTGAACTCTGTTCTCTCTGAACTCTGTTCTCTCTGAACTCTATTCTCTCTAAACTCTGTTCTCTCTGAACTCTGTTCTCTCTGAACTCTGTTCTCTCTGAACTCTGTTCTCGATGCGAGACATACGTCCGGCCCAGAGGGTCAGAGGAGGGACGAATTCAGCGGTAATGTAGAGCGCGGCTGTTTGTATGCCACTTGGCTGAAGACTCCATCCAGAGGCCCGAAGTAGCCAAAAACGGCGACAAGTATGCAGACAAAGGAGCTTACAAGTGCCCCCACTCACGTCTTAAATTAACTGAACATTTTGCCAACACTTTCCTGTAGAAAAACTCACTGTATACTTAAATGATTTTGTTTTTGCAGTTCTGATATACCAGCTGAACATGTTCCTTAAGAGTTGCCTATACCTTGCTATTTAAGGGATAAAATCACGCATAATGCATCAGGGATGCATCCATCAAAACTCCGCGGAAAACCTGCAGGACGCGTCCTTGATACGTGACTGCAACACTCGGCGGCCAGAGCTGCGGCAGGGGGAGGGGAGGGAGGCGATCGCGTCTTCCACAGGCGGAAGTAGGGGGGGTGAGCTTCACGACGTAGTGTGATGACGGACACGTACCAGACGGTGTTGGTTGATGAGGATTGAATGTGGCAACAGACTGAAGGGCGCACAAGATCAGCCGAGGTACGTCACAAGGTCACAGAAGTACGTCACGAGGTCACAGAGGTACGTCACAAGGTCACAGAGGTACGTCACACGGTCACAGAGGTACGTCACGAGGTCACAGAGGTACGTCACACGGTCACAGAGGTACGTCACGAGGTCACAGAGGTACGTCACACGGTCACAGAGGTACGTCACGAGGTCACAAAGGTACGTCACAAGATCACAGAGGTACGTCACAAAGTCGCAGAGGTACATCACACTGGCACAGAGGTACGTCACAAGGTCACAGAGGTACGTCGCAAGATAACAGAGGTACGTCACAAGGTCACAGAGGTACGTCACAAGGTCACAGAGGTACGTCACACGGTCACAGAGGTACGTCACAAGGTCACAGAGGTACGTCACAAGGTCACAGAGGTACGTCACAAGGTCACAGAGGTACGTCACAAGGTCACAGAGGTACGTCACAAGGTCACAAAGGTACGCCACAAGGTCACAGAGGTACGTCACAAGGTCAAGGTCACAGAGGTACGTCACAAGGTCACAGAGGTACGTCACAAGATCACAGAGGTACGTCACAAGGTCACAGAGGTACGTCACAAGATCACAGAGGTACGTCACAAGGTCACAGAGATACGTCACAAGGTCACAGAGGTACGTCACAAGGCCACATAGGTACGTCACAATGTCACAGAGGTACGTCACAAGGTCACAGAGATACGTCACAAGGCCACAGAGGTACATGACAAGATCACAGAGGTACGTCACGAGGTCACAGAAGTACTTCACAAGATCACAGAGGTACGTCACAAGATCACAGAGGTACGTCACAAGGTCACAGAGGTACGTCACAAGGTCACAGAAGTACGTCACACGGTCACAGAGGTACGTCACACGGTCACAGAGGTATGTCACAAGGTCACAGAGGTACGTCACAAGGTCACAGAGGTACGTCACAAGATCACAGCGGTACGTCACAAGGTCACATAGGTACGTCACAAGGTCACAGAGGTACGTCACAAGGTCACAGAGGTACGTCACACGGTCACAGAGGTATGTCACAAGGTTACAGAGGTACGTCACAAGGTCACAGAGGTACGTCACAAGGTCACAGAGGTACGTCACAAGGTCACAGAGGTACGTCACAAGATCACAGAGGTACGTCACAAGGTCACAGAGGTACGTCACAAGATCACAGAGGTACGTTACAAGGTCACAGAGGCACGTCACAAGGTCACAGAGGTACGTCACAAGGCCACAGAGGTACGTCACAATGTCACAGAGGTACGTCACAAGGTCACAGAGATACGTCACAAGGCCACAGAGGTACGTCACACGGTCACAGAGGTATGTCACAAGGTTACAGAGGTACGTCACAAGGTCACAGAGGTATGTCACAAGGTCACAGAGGTACGTCACAGGGTCACATAGGTATGTCACAAGGTCACAGAGGTACGTCACAAGGTCACAGAGGTACGTCACAAGGTCACAGAGGTTCATCACACTGGCACAGAGGTACGTCACAAGGTCACAGAGATACGTCACAAGGCCACAGAGGTACGTCACAATGTCACAGAGGTACGTCACAAGGTCACAGAGATACGTCACAAGGCCACAGAGGTACGTCACAAGGTCACAGAGGTACGTCACAAGGTCACAGAGATACGTCACAAGGCCACAGAGGTTCATCACAATGTCACAGAGGTACATCACAAGGTCACAGAGGTACGTCACAAGGTCACAGAGGTACGTCACACGGTCACAGAGGTATGTCACAAGGTTACAGAGGTATGTCACAAGGGGGCAAACATAAGCCACGGAATGCATTCGGTTTTTTATCAAATATTTAGTGATTGATTACGGAAATTTTCAGATAAATCTTTCATGAGTGGATTGCAATGTATTGCATACCTTTTATGTTGAAAATCAATGGGGAAAACGTCCACTTGTTCAATAAGTAGAGAATACTAAATTGGGCACCGTTGGGGGCCAAACTAGACTGTCGATTTCAAAGGACTTGTTTAAAATGTGTGTTGCTTGTTCATAAAAGTTTGGTATATATTCGCAGTAGATGAATGCAGTGAACATATTGCATACCTTCACACAGAATCACAATGCATAAGCAGGCTAATGTTAGATGGAACAGTGAATTTGCGTTACCAAGTACTAATGCTGAGTACCGATCGTTAGAAGCGGGGAACGCTTATCAACTTCAACTTGAAATAACTTCGGCTACGCACATTTTTAGGCAAAATGAGATTGCATTTACCTATAAGTTGAGTGCTTCTCTCCATTTCAAGAGCCAACACAATTTTTGTGGAGAGAAAAAATATATGAATTTCCATGTAAGGCGACACACATACCACATGGCGTTATATGACTATTCTGGCGCTGATGTCACTCTCGCACACACCGAGTGACCCGGCCGACCCGGCGATGTTTAGCCAGGCGAGTGACCCGGCCGACCCGGCGATGTTTAGTCAGGCGAGTGACCCGGCCGACCCGGCGATGTTTAGTCAGGGTGCAGTGACCCGGCCGACCCGGCGATGTTTAGTCAGGCGTGTGACCCGGCCGACCCGGCGATGTTTAGTCAGGCGAGTGACCCGGCCGACCCGGCGATGTTTAGTCAGGGTGCAGTGACCCGGCCGACCCGGCGATGTTTAGTCAGGCGTGTGACCCGGCCGACCCGGCGATGTTTAGTCAGGCGTGTGACCCGGCCGACCCGGCGATGTTTAGTCAGGGTGCAGTGACCCGGCCGACCCGGCGATGTTTAGTCAGGCGTGTGACCCGGCCGACCCGGCGATGTTTAGTCAGGCGAGTGACCCGGCCGACCCGGCGATATTTAGTCAGGCGAGTGACCCGGCCGACCCGGCGATGTTTAGTCAGGCGAGTGACCTGGCCGACCCGGCGATGTTTAGTCAGGCGAGTGACCCGGCCGACCAGGCGATGTTTAGTCAGGCGTGTGACCCGGCCGACCCGGCGATGTTTAGTCAGGGTGCAGTGACCCGGCCGACCCGGCGATGTTTAGTCAGGCGAGTGACCCGGCCGACCCGGCGATGTTTAGTCAGGGTGCAGTGACCCGGCCGACCCGGCGATGTTTAGTCAGGGTGCAGTGACCCGGCCGACCCGGCGATGTTTAGCCAGGCGAGTAACCCGGCCGACCCGGCGATGTTTATTCAGGCGAGTGACCCGGCCGACCCGGCGATGTTTAGTCAGGGTGCAGTGACCCGGCCGACCCGGCGATGTTTAGTCAGGCGAGTGACCCGGCCGACCCGGCGATGTTTAGTCAGGCGAGTGACCCGGCCGACCCGGCGATGTTTAGTCAGGGTGCAGTGACCCGGCCGACCCGGCGATGTTTAGTCAGGCGAGTGACCCGGCCGACCCGGCGATGTTTAGTCAGGCGAGTGACCCGGCCGACCCGGCGATGTTTAGTCAGGCGAGTAACCCGGCCGACCCGGCGATGTTTAGTCAGGCGAGTGACCCGGCCGACCCGGCGATGTTTAGTCAGGGTGAGTGACCCGGCCGACCCGGCGATGTTTAGTCAGGCGAGTAGCCCGGCCGACCCGGCGATGTTTAGTCAGGCGAGTAACCCGGCCGACCCGGCGATGTTTAGTCAGGCGTGTGACCCGGCCGACCCGGCGATGTTTAGTCAGGCGAGTGACCCGGCCGACCCGGCGATGTTTAGTTAGGCGAGTAACCCGGCCGACCCGGCGATGTTTAGTCAGGCGAGTGACCCGGCCGACCCGGCGATGTTTAGTCAGGATGCAATGGCGCGTACGTTTGCCCGGTACAAACCAGGCACCAATCCATTGCTGATGCAACCCATACAACCATGGAAAAATCGACAATAACTTAGCACACGATAAGGGGAAGTTTGGATATTTTTGCTAAGAAAAAACTGCTCACAGAAAGCATGTGCCTGTTGAAAGCCTCCGAAAGAAGGAAGTTGAAGAGCATTTGAAAAGTTTGTAGCTTCTGTGTGCATTCGTGTGGCAAACGGTGCAACTTTATCGTGATGGCTTGACAAGTTTTCGTCGTTTTTTTTGTTCTCACCTCTGACTCATAGCGCGCCAATTGCGGCGGATCGGGCGGCGGTGTGTGAACGTGTGGCCGCCGCGAACCATGCCGCGCAGACCATCTTTGAACCACGCGCCGCGGCTGTAACGTTGTTGGCAACTGACTGATGTGATATGGTGATGACGGTGTGATATGGTGATGGTGGTGATGTGGTGTGATAAGTGAGCCGACGTTCCTGTGTTGATGGCCGGCGTTGATAGGTTATCATGCCGTCCGCTCGGCCGCTCCGACTGCGTAGCTCTCTCGATCGCCGCGGGGAGAGGAGCTACGCATCCGGAGCAGTAGACGACGAGGCTTGTCGGGTTTTGGGTGTTCCGGTTTTAAGGCTTGTTGATTGGAGTTAACTTAACAGGGGCGTGAGTTTAATGATTATTATTTTCCAGGACGTTTGCATGAACGATCGGGCTGGAATGGACATGGAATAATTAGTAGTACCTACTGATGAGTAATAATTGACTAATGATTAATTAGGAATAATTAGTAGTAATTTAAAAGTATTATAATTAACAGTAATTAGTAGTAATAATTAGATGTAGTGCTGGAGTAGCTATGAGTATTCACCACGCTTTTGCGTGATACAAGACCCAGTGCAATGAACGATACAAATCTATAGATTAGGCGCGTCCGAATAAGTACTCGCGCTTCTATTCAAGAGGGGTCATAACCAACGCAACTGCCAAACGAAGTGCCAGCAGTGCTCGGCAACTGATTCCACTTAACGAGACTTTCAACGATTGCAACGGCAGTTGTTTGAAATGTTGCGTCTATGCCGGCACGTGGCGGCACGTGGCGGCACGTGGCGGCACGTGACGGCACGTGACTGATTGCTGATGTTTGACATGTTGTCTGTGCCCACGTGGGCGGATGTTGGGGTAAAGGAGCGAGTAAATCGTGTGTATGCCGTCTCTGAATCGGATAACATTACAGTTGAGTGTACTCTGTCGATCCGTGAGGTGGTAGCCTTCGTGCCTCCCGGTCCCCTCCTCTGTCCCTGTCCCTCGACTTTTCACCCCCACCCCCACCACCACTACAGAGTGACAGACTGCCAGGATCCCAAGGGTGTGGAAGTGATGGGGGGAGCGTTGGAAATTTGTCAGGTCGATGGGACAGTAGCAAGAAAAGTCGAAAGACGGAAAAGGGGGACGGATGCGGGCAACTACAGGCATTGTCCATTGCCGAAATTTCAACAGGAAATTGGTGAAAAATTATGAAAACCAAATCTGTATCCTAGAAGATTTACATATATATATATATATATATATATATATATATTTCTTCTCGTGAAATGACATCGACTTCCGTCTGAGTTAGTTGGGTGGGCGCGTCGCGCGCCGTCGGCCGGCCCAGGCGCTCCCTTCCGTGGTATATTTTCAGTGCCGTCCGACCGCTGCACTGCCAACTGGCATTCCTCGCCCAGACTATCCGACAGCCATGTCAACGCCGCTGTGTACGAGAGAGAGAGAACACTGGCTGTCTTGGCCACGGCCAATGTAATATGTAGGGTGAAATATCTACGACGCAGTGGCGATATTATGGTGATACTATGGCGATACTAAGGCGATACTAAGGCGATACTAAGGCGATACTAAGGCGATACTAAGGCGATACTAAGGCGATACTATGACGATACCAGGGAGATACTAAGGCGATACGGAGGCGATACTGAGGCGATACTGAGGCGATACTGAGGCAATACTGAGGCGATACTGAGGCGATACTGACTGTGGCAGTGACGTAGAACCAGGTTCAGCAGAAGACAATTTGAGACCGATCGACAGTTCGTCAGCATGTGTCATCAGATGTGCCATGTGTCATCAGATCCAGGTGCCTGTGTCACCCCCTCCCCTTCCCTACCCCCTATCCCCCCCCCCCCACACACACACACACACACCGATCGCATCGGATCCAAAGGAGGATGAGCTAAGAGCACTGGACACAGGACAACCCATAACGAAGGTTCGTTTTCTCTATACGAAACAACACTATTCTTTAAAATTGCGTTTTTCAATAGAAAATAACTTTCACAGAGAAAGCGTCTTTCGACGGCAGAAGAGAGTAACGTCGACCTGCTCTACAGTTCTGCCATCTCAGTTCAATACACGTGTTAAAGGTGGACCCTTTAGTTTAACATGTGCATGTGCACTATACATTAATGTATTGATGTTCCAGGTTGCGGATATTCCATGCTGCTAGCAAAACCGACGATAGTGTTTTGGGTTTTTGACGCCGCAACAATGGCGTTTACATGTCCAAACAAATAGCTTCATCAATATATATTTTATAATCCCAATGGACAAAACTACGCGAAAGTGTTGTTGGGTAGGATTATGTGATGATTAAGGAAGATATACGTAACAAAAAGTTAACCATGCCTTCAGCCTTCTGGCAGGTGTTAGGTTTGTTGACTGACATTTGACTTCAGTGTCAGACCTAACCGCCAGATAAGGCACTTATCAAACAAACACACTTCGGCAAGTGCCAAAATGTCACCAGTAAGTGACACAATGTAAATAGCAAGTTTAAAAATGTCGCTACCAGGCAGCGAAATGACCCGAGAAAGTAGAGAAATGTCGCCAGAAGTCTAAAAACAAAATGTCGCTACCAGGGGATTTTACCCGGGCCAGAAGCACCTTATCGCTGCTGAGTGGCTGGCGAAGCAGAAACGGTATGTGGGAATCTAGTGCACGGTGTCTGACTCACACGAACCAACATTTCGACTGTTTTACGTCAAAATAGGCCAAACAGAATTAATGATTTGAGATGAGATATGTCCAGCACTTATATCTCACTCAATTTAAGAATACCATGTGTTGGCATTTTTCATCAATAGCTCACAATTTGCATTTGAAGCTGAGCTTATCTATAGCTTTAATCATTTTAGTTCGTATTTTTGCATTCAACTCTTCCCTCTCAAGAAAACGAAGTCCCTGATGACGTGCACTAATGACGTCATCACCCCGCCATAACAATGATGACGTCACCTCACGTCCTGCCGGTGTGACGTCATGAGCTCAGTGGGCCAGACCATGCCTGAAATAGGCGGTGGTGGCGGTCTAGGAAGGCAAAAGTCTGCCAGTGCGCCCGAGACTGGCAGCATGACGTCACACGGGCAGGACGTGAGGTGACGACCGGCAGCCTATAGCTCAGCCTATATATAGCCTATAGCCTATAGCTCAGAGGCCGCGGGTGGTTTCTGAGCTGCACTCGATGTGGGGGGTTTAAATGAAGTCCGTACCTAACAAGCCTAATAATCTGTAGCCTAGTGTAGGCAGCCTATAGCCTAATGATCTGTAGCCTATTGTCCACTCATGGTCACGTGCATGTTCAGATCCATTTGCTTCCCGCCCATAGGCGTCGAGAGGGGGAGGGAGGACGCGTCCCCTCAGCATGTTCGGATTTTAACATTACGCCTATGTGCGTTGCATGGAAAGAATCGACTTAAAAATGCGTCTGCCACCAACTTTCGGGAAGTTGGGGAGCCGTTATTCCCGCCCATTACTCTGATATAAATAATAGGTGTATTTTAACTCTCTTGTCAAGGTGTTTGGACAATTTTTGATGGTGTTGCATGCATTCAGTTGATTTATTTTCCATGCAAAACCTTCAAATATAGATGGGCGTCTGCGGGACGGCAGGTTTTTACTCATTTTTTTCATTTTTTTAATGAGAGCCTCCCTCTTAAGATTGCAGATACGTTTCGGCCGGATGACACAAATTAAGTCAGGTTCGGGTATATATTTCAGAACAAAAACAACCAAAACAACGACAAAGATAAATGATAATACGAGATCCGCAAATTAATAACACACGAAAAACGGTACTAGGTTGGCCGGTGCTCTGGCCAGCGAATGGCTCTCAATGCCGTTCTCACCTCTGGTCGGCGCGTTGGTGGTGACCACAGAGAGACTCAAAATGTCTGCTCTGCCTGCTTCTGGTCGGCGGGGTTGCGTACGCAGTCAGCTCGGAATGCTCACTGACGCGCGCCCCGCCGGCCCGGCTCGTGGTCACCTCGCGGTCACGTGACCGCCGCCGGCGCCGAGCGGCCTCCGCGCGAGCGAGGACGGGCGGCCGCGTATCATAAATAACTACGTACATCTACGGTAATACGAAAATACGACGTTACGTTAACGGATCTTAACATCCTCCCCACTCGAAAATAAGCGCAAATTATTTTCGAAAATAAAACAGAGATTAAAACACCGCGATGAAATGCCGACAACAAAAGGTAACACAGGAACGCGCTCTATGAGATCCATCAGATCGTCTGTCACTCACTTAAACCTCGCTTAGGCCAGACGGAGCCAGACGGGCAGCAGGTCGGCCATCTTGGCGTACCCCTTCGCGTTCAGGTGCACGCCGTCATCGTGGTACCACTGCTCTCGACACTTCTCCGTCACCGAGAGTCGGGGGCCGAGCCTCACCGTCAACGCGCGTCCCAGGAGTACCAGCGTCGCCGGGCAGGAGATGAGGTCTTGTGCCGATTCGATGGCCTCCTTGGTCGCCCTCTCCTGGTGATAAGACGCGGTTTTCTCCCAGGCCAGACCGCTCACCTGGCCGCCGGGGCGCGGGAGCGGGCCCAGCACCACGATGCCTGCCGGCTTCCTCTCGGAGAGGCGCAGAAGAGTCTCGCGCACGCACAACTTGACACGCATGTTGAGCCCTTCGTCGATGTGGCCGAGCCCGGTGGACCGGCTGTGCACATCGTTGCCGGTGACCCAGACGACGATGTTCCCTGGCTGCAGGTCGAACGTCTGGGTCGCGTGAAGCCATGGGACGAGGTCGTCTTGCACCCGGTTCAGGACGGACGTCCAGGTCGCTCCGCCGCGGCAGCGATTGACGAGAAGGTCGCCCCTGTAGCGGGAGGCCAGGCGTGCGTCTCGGCCCACCGAGTCTCCGAGTACGAGGTGTACCGCCGGACGGCGACGGTAGGAAGGCCGACGCGTACCGGCAGCGGGCAGAGGCGGCACCTCGCGGTTGCCCTCGCCGCTCGCCAGGCGCAGCCAGGCACGCGCCTCCTCCATCTCCTCGCGGGACATCAGTGCATGCGCCATCTCTGGCACAATGTCGGTTCTGGTGAGTTGGGCACGATAAACACTTGCTACATGGTCTACACGATGCGATATATATGGGGTGGGAGAACACAGGTTGATGATTGACCACGTTTAAGTTTGTGATTGATGAATGTGGTTGAGTTCGGAATACTCAAACTTATACTCTTATGGAAAGTACGTCAGACACAGTATGACTGCCATAAGGGAAAGCATTAAACAGAAATTATTGGGTAGCTTCTCAGGTAAGAATTCAGTCACAGCATAACTGACAGAAAGAAAGCTTCAGTCAGGAAATGACTGGATTACTTCTCAGGTAATGTTTCAGTCACAGCATAACTGACAGAAAGAAAGCCTCAGTCAGGAAGTGACTGGATTACTTCCCAGGTAAGGCTTCAGCCGCAGCATGGCTGACTTTACGGCGAACCGTTTGCCTCTAGGTGATACAGCTTACTGACTGGACGCCGAGTTTGTTTACCCCTCATGGTGAGCACCGCAGCTCTGCTGCGACCATCTGCTCCGGTGATGAGTGCATCTACCCGAGCCAGAGGCCATCGACCGCGGGGGCCTTCAGCGTGGACTAGCACCAGGTCTCCGACCTCGGGCAGCCTGACCGGACGGCCACGAGGTGAGACTGTCCATGAGCGCAGTGTCGCCACGTACTCCTTGGTCCACCTCGCGATGAGATGATCACAGACACGTTTTCTGTGTTTCCAGGCACGGTCGAGATGATCCATGTGTTCTTTCAGTGGTGCCAGAATACCACTGATGCTCGTGACGCCGAAGAGGAGGTGGGCCGGGGTGAGGAGCTCTGCGTCGACGGTTGTGAGGGGACGCAGGTTCAGATGGTAGGCCAGCTCGTACAGGGTCACAGTGAGCTCCTCGTAAGAGAGCCTGCACTGATGCAAAGTGATTTTCAAGCACTTCTTGGTGATGCCGACCAGTCGCTCCCAGAAGCCTCCCCACCATGGGGATGCTTCGGGGATGAAGCGCCACGTAACAGTGGGAGGAATGTGAGACAGCAGGGCGTGGAATGTCCTGGCGTTGTCGCTGAAGATCAGAGCCGGAGTTCCTCGCAGGGCGAAGAAACGCCGCAAGGCCAGCTTCACGTCCTCCACTCCTTGGGACGTCACCAGCTCGAGGTGGACTGCTCTCGATGTGGCGCACGTGATCAACAGGACCCAGACTTTCTTGTTGTCGCTCACATACAGTGGTCCGAAGAAGTCCATGCCGACTTTGGCAAAGGGCCGGCTCGGCTCCGTCCGGAAGGAAGGCAGCGAGCCATCGGCCGGTTGGTAGTTGAGGCCTCTGTACCTCCGACACCGTCTGCATGTGTCCACCACTCGCTTCGCACTTCTCCGCCTCACAAGGTATTCGCCTGATAGCAGAGCCAGGGTTGCTCTGACGCCTTGATGGAAACATCTCTGGTGTGCTTCGTCGATTATCAGCATCGTGATGTGAGCTAGCTCCGGAATGATGGGAAGCATGGGCTCGTTGGTGCGCGGGACAGAGCAGGCGATCCCGTTCTCGTCTAGTTGAGGTCTCAGTTTGGTCAGCTGAGACGTGGTGGGCAGGTGTCTTCCGCCTTCCAGAGCCTCCAGGTCAGCGCGAAAGGCGTTCCGTTGCGCCTCACGGATCCAGAAGTGGAGAGCATCACGGCGTTCTTCTGGTGTGAGTTGTCCCGTTGTCCGGTTGGCTCGGTCACTTCTGGCATTGTGAACGAACCGCATGGTCCATGCAGTCCGGTTCACCACCTGCTTCAGCGTGGAGCATGTCCTGATGTCGAAGATGCGCTCCGGTGTTTGAGCTGAGGTGGTCTCAGTCACCACGAGTGAGACCCTTTGCGTGGTTTCTTCCTTTGTCACTTTGGTCTCCTTGGTAGCGCTAGCTGAGAGTGGCTCCAGTGATCCGGCAGATCCGTCGGGGTCGAAATCCCCGAGGATGAACGATGGGCCGGTCCACCACATCTTGCCACTACCCAGCTCAGACAGTGACGTGCCCCTGGTGCCCAGGTCGGCAGGGTTTTCGATCCCGCGGACGTGTCTCCACTGTTCCGGTCTCGTCAGTGAGAGGATCGAGCGTACTCGGTTCTCAACGAAGACTTTCCTGGGTTTGACGTTCCACAGCCAATGCAGGACGTCCGTTGAGTCAGACCAGAACACGACCACTGGACTTCTGAGCTTCAGTGTCTGCTGGATGAAGTTCATCAGCCTGGCCCCGATCAGAGCAGCCATTAGCTCGAGACGGGGAATGGTGAGGTTGGGGTTCAGAGGCGCCAGCCTTCCTTTAGCCATGACGAGCCGAGACTCCCCACCGTGTTCTGCATACACGGCGGTGCAGTAGGCTGACTTTGAGGCGTCGCAGAAGACATGGAAGGTGGCGTCTTCTGCTGCAGCGAGATGCGCGAAGACGCGCGGGAACAGCACGTCCTCCTTTGAAGCGCCAGACCACCACTTCTGAACTTGTCTTTGGACGTCTGCTGGGAGAGGGTCGTCCCATCCCAGAGAGGGTAGGCTCTTCCATGTGCTTTGGAAGATGATCTTGGCGCCAATCAACCATGGCGTTAGAACCCCCAACGGGTCGAAGGGTTTGGCCACGGCTGACAGGAGTTCACCCTTGGTAGTTGGACACGGGATGTCTGGAATCGTGACGGCCAGACAGTCGGTCTCGGTGTTCCACAGCATACCGAGTAGCTTGGAAGGAGGCGAGGTCTCCCCAGAGATCCGCACCTTGTGTAGCTCCATCCTTGCCTCTGAGAAGATTTGTCCGACTCTCTCGATTCCTGTCTGGGCCTCTTCCTTATCCTTGAAGGTGATGCATATGTCGTCCATGTAGGATCCCGACATGATCTTGCTGCAGAGCTCGGGTTCGGTGCTCGCGTACTCAGCCACGTGCATGCTGACGGTTTTCAGCAGCATATATGGCGAACAGCTGAGCCCGAACGGAACTCGGGCGAACCTCAGCACTTGATCTTGCCACAGGAACTGCAGATACCTTCGATCGGATTCGGGCACCGCGACCTGATGGAAGGCGGCTTTGATGTCTGCTTGACAGGCGACGTTTCCGGTGCGGAAGCAGAGTACCACGGCAGGGAGTTGGCGGAGCAGGTTTTCTCCTGGGTTCAAGTAGTCGTTGAAGCTGTGACCGGCCCCATCCTTGGCGGATCCGTCGAAGACGATACGCAGCTTCCCGTTCTGCCGTATGCTGTGATGCGGCAGGAAGAATGCATCAGAGACGGACGTTTCTCCAACGGGAGGCGTCCCGATGGAGGCGTCCTCCCCACCACGTGCGGCAGTCGGGGGCTCGGTAGTCATCGTCCTTCTGGTGGAGGCGGTTCCAGAGGGAGGAATCCCAGTAGAGCCGACCTCCCCACCGCCTGATGTCGTCGAAGGTGCTGCCTCGATCACTGCGTCGCGCAGCATTTCTGACAGCTTTCCCTGGTACTGTGCTGTCTCCTCTTCACTGAGCCTCTCGGTCATTCGGCTGGTACGGGTCCTGACAGCTCGGTAGTTGGACACTGGTCGGCTGTCCGTCTTCCACACGAGTGCCATCTCGTATCTCTGGTTGGTGTCGCTCCACGTTGGTGTCGGGAAACGAGAGCTTCTCGTAGTGTCGTCTTCCTCTTCAGAGATCCCGATCAGATCCAGGTCCCACATCCTTTCAACGGTACGACTGTGAAAGATGTGTCTTTGCGATTGGTTGCTGGTGACATCGCTGCGCCCGTGGATGATGTAGCCGAACGTCGTATCGATGGCTCGGAGGCCGTGGCCGATCTCTACTTGTTCCC
Organism: Chirona hameri; assembly: GCA_036785665.1. NCBI lineage: Eukaryota > Metazoa > Arthropoda > Thecostraca > Balanomorpha > Balanidae > Chirona > Chirona hameri. The sequence continues at coordinate 182,369 of JAXIVJ010000122.1, read as the reverse complement.
AGAGCACTACATCGTATAGTCTGTCGATGCCAATCAGTATATCGATTGGGCCGCCGGTGAAGTCGTCCGCCAGGCGCTCCGAGATTGGCATCGGCAGTGGTGGTGTCGCAGATGCAGGGGCAGGCGCGCACAGCCGATCGGTGCTCCAGAGTTCCAAGTAAACCGGGTGGTCTCCGAATCTGCTGCGTAGGTTGGCTCGGACCTTGTCGTAGCGTCGCGGCTCCTCTTTCTTTTCCTGGAAGCCCATGCACGCAAAGGTGCCCGATCCTGTGACTTCTAGTCCAAGCTCCTCCACCAGTGACGTCCGTACGTACGATGAATCGGACGCGCCGTCCAGCAGGATGCGGACCATTCGGTGGCCCTTTGGTCCGGTTGCTTCCACCACTGCTGTCTGGTAGTAGCAGGGCTGATCATGAGCCGCAACGTTGTAGTTCTGACGCTCTGGAAGCCGGAGTTGCTGCTGCCGTGAACCCACTCGATCGGCGTCGGCAGGTCGGAATACCTGTCCTCCGACATGGGCATATGGCGAAGCGGATGAGTTGACAGGTAGGGTCGCCTGTCCTCCGAGATGGGCAGGAGAGGAGTGATGCTGGGGAGCACTATCCTGTCTTGAGTAGTGCAGAGAGGAGTGGTGTCGTTCCCGGCATGTGTGGCAGGGCTGGCTTTTGCAGGACCGCACCTGGTGTGGACCGAGGCACTGATAGCATACGCCAGCCTTCCTCACCGTCCTCCAGCGCTCGTCGATCGTCATCCTGTGGTACGTCTGGCACTTGTTTAGGCCATGTTGACCCGTACCACAGGCTCTGCAGGTCCAGTCTTGCGACGGCTGCCTTCCTGACTTCTGACGTTGGACGCTGAGGGTGGAAGTCGTGGGAGGAGAGGCGGTTGGACGTGCCGGACTGGTGGCAGATTGTGCAGCCCGTGCAGTCTCTCGGATTGCCACCTCCTTCTCCAGGAACTCCAGGAACTCCTTGTAGCCGGACTTCTCCTGTCGCGCCCACTCCAATCTCCAGCTTTCCGGGATCTTGCTCTTCATGACAGGTAGCAGGATGTCAGAGAAGCTGTCCGGAGTCACCCCGAGGACGACGAGTGCTCTGGTGTGAGCAGTCAGGTGGTCGGTAAGGCTCCGCATGCCTTTCAAGTCGCTGCCGTTGTTGACGGTCGGCGAGTCGAGGAGTCTCGTCATGATGTTCTCCTTCTCGAGGTCATCACGATGGAAACGCTTTTCCAGGAGCTGGATCGCGGTGACGTAGCCGTCGCCGGACACGGGGATCCCCTCGATCGCCCTCTCGGCTGCGCCAGTCAGGTGGGACTTCAGAAGGACAAACTTCTGGATGTTGGCGTAGCGGCTGTTCTGGTGGATGGAGACGGAGAACAGCTCCCAGAAGGCTCTCCACCTCATCAGGTCTCCGTCGAAGGTCGGGATTTTCACCACCAGAGATGATCGGAGGTCGCTGCCCTGGCTGGTGTCCTGGTCGGGGGTCCTTCCGCTCGTTCCGCTCTCGATCCGGGTGAGCAGGCGGGTGCCCAGGAAGATCTCCTCCTCCAGCATGTCGCTGTGGCCAGACTCGTCTGCGTGTCCCTCTTTGTCTAGAAGGATTTGGACAGCGTTTAACTCATCCCTCAGTCCCTTTAGTTGGTGGAGTTTGTACGCCAGATAATCAGGATCCAAATCCCTGACCTCCTTTGTACGATATGCTTTTGTATCATTTACTGTTCTGGTTGCTTTCGTTCTGAGTCTCGTTCTGAGCTTTACTTTATCGTCCATGTTCAATATTAAAGGTTAAATTAAATGCTCAAAATGCAATGTTCAATGCCTCTGGAAGAATATAATATTTCTCTAAATTAATACTCTGGTTTAATGAACTGTAAATTTAACCACAAGTGCCCATCCGGCCCGGAGGACTATCTTTCGATTGCAGATACGTTTCGGCCGGATGACACAAATTAAGTCAGGTTCGGGTATATATTTCAGAACAAAAACAACCAAAACAACGACAAAGATAAATGATAATACGAGATCCGCAAATTAATAACACACGAAAAACGGTACTAGGTTGGCCGGTGCTCTGGCCAGCGAATGGCTCTCAATGCCGTTCTCACCTCTGGTCGGCGCGTTGGTGGTGACCACAGAGAGACTCAAAATGTCTGCTCTGCCTGCTTCTGGTCGGCGGGGTTGCGTACGCAGTCAGCTCGGAATGCTCACTGACGCGCGCCCCGCCGGCCCGGCTCGTGGTCACCTCGCGGTCACGTGACCGCCGCCGGCGCCGAGCGGCCTCCGCGCGAGCGAGGACGGGCGGCCGCGTATCATAAATAACTACGTACATCTACGGTAATACGAAAATACGACGTTACGTTAACGGATCTTAACACTCCCAGATCTCATTCAAATAATCAAAAACTATACCCGGCCCAAGGTATGTTACAAAGTATGCAAGGAACTGAATGGAAAATCACGTGTGTACCCCGCCCGTGACGAACACTGCTTATAAATAGGCCAGATGAGCGCTAGATGAGGGCTTTCCTGACTAGTCACTGGTATACACAGGGGTGTCGCCACCGAGGGGGGCGGGGGGCAGTCCTCACAGGATCGCTCAGGTCTCGCTCCGTCCTATGGTATACACAGGGGTGTCGCCACCGAGGGGGGCGGGGGGCAGTCCTCACAGGATTGCTCAGGTCTCACTCCATCCTGTGGTATACACAGGGGTGTCGCCACAGAGGGGGGGGCAGTCCTCACAGGATTGCTCAGGTCTCGCTCCGTCCCCCCAGATTAGCGGAATTTTAACGTTAGCCCATATGGGAGTGCGCGGGGGGGCAAACTTCTGGCTGCCCCAAAACACCTGGCTGCACCCCGCCCCCCCCCCCCCCCCCCACACCCACACCCCACCCCAATTTGTTTGGCGACGCCCTGGGTATGCACAATATGCCCCGCAGGCCTAAATCTGCCACGGCATTGTCAGTTAGACCTAAATGGCCGCATAGCGACAGTAATCAAACGACCCAACCCAGAGTACCCAGGCGAGAAGGAGAGGCGAGAAGGAGAGGCGAGAAGGAGTACCCAGGCGAGAAGTGGGTATTGTGGTGCAGGACGCTTCTTTGATCTGATTGGTATACTGTTGAAAGAAAACAATGCTTCCTTGATTGACAGTAGGTATGTAATCTGATGAGATTATGAAAACTCGCGTACGAACGCATGTGAATCCTCATACTGTAAAATAACTTGTTTGACCCTGTCAGAATTTCACAGCAAGACGATTCAACCAAAATAAATCACGTCAGTCACTTTTGTCACTTCAGTCACTCGCAAATGCGACACATCGATTGAAAGAATAATAAACACCGACAAATTTCCAGTTATCAGTTACTTCGACAGATTTACAGATATGCAGTTTTTCGGACCATCATCATCGTAGAACCTGAATCGGGTGTTGAAATTTGCACCTCTAGGCACACTCACGCCCGATATTGAACTCTGCAACGACGGAACCCCTGACTTTACTATTGAAATATGCATCTCTAAAACTTCCATGTTCATTTCTGCACATCTAAACACACTCGGCGTATGCCGGCCAGCAGAATTTGGCAGCCTTTGGGCTGGTGGTGACGTCACGAATGCCGGGAGTGCTGCCAGATTTGCCGGCGGTGACGTGGCGACGCTCGGGGCTCTGAGTTGGGGAGTTGTGGAGTTGTGGGAGTTGGAGAGATGTGTGGGCAGAGGCGTTAAAATCGCTGCATCCTCTCAGCTGCTGCCATATGGAGGAGAAAATAAATATCAGCCTACTACAATATGTACTGCAATTGGATTGGATTGGATTGCAATTGGATTCATGGTCACTGCTCACTGAACAGTAAACAGTGTTGAGGGTTCGAGGACTTTTAATAAATATAGACGGTTATTTTGAGTGCCTTTTTTTATTGTTGGCCGTTCCAATATGAAATATTTTTGCCTTCGTATGGGAGGCTTCCGTCAACGTGCTCACGACTGGTTTTACTCAGTTTTTTGTTGTTGTTGTATTGCCTTGCGTGGGGTCGATTTTTTCCGGGATGCATCGTTGTAGTGCCAGACTTAAAAACAGACTGCCCTCACCAGAAGGTAACTGCCTCACTCCAGCGAAACCAGAGCACAGACATCTTTGCGATTTTAAAACACGTTGCCTCATATATTATATAAATGATAAACGCTAACCGGAAATACCTATACAACTGCAGGTTCTGAACTGGTGTTTGGATATTTACTTTGGCAGAAGTATTCCATAGATCGTACCGAGCCAAGCATTTGTTGTTCGATATTCGTGGTGTAAATGACCGGTCTGTTCGAGGCGAGCACGTCGCCAGTGATCAGGTCTTGACAAACATTGGTGTTCTTCCTCATTCCTTTGACGATCCAAAGAAGCCAGCCAGAATCAACTGCAGCCGCTATTTATCTCCCAGGCTGGACTCTGAGACTTTGAAATATATTACACAGCAGAGACTCTCCACAACAGAGACTCTGAAATATATTAGAGCAAAAACCCTCATTTTGCTTCCGTTTAACCGCCCCTGCCGGGGGGCGTTTAGACCCCCCCCCCCCCCCCTCCCCACCCTAAGGTTTTTCGAGGATAGCGAAAAACGGCAGCGCGCAGGCCGCCCGTTTTTAGCACAGCTGTTGGGACATCAATTACCCACATAGTGTAAAAAATTGACCTCTGTCATCTCTGGTCAGGTCACCAGACCACGTCACGTGACCCCACCTCCAAAAATGTTTCCCGTCGTACCACAGCCACAGTTTTTGGCCGATCGATTTCGTACTTACAAGATTTCATAAGAGCAATGGTACCTACAATTCGTTAATCTCGGATTTTTTTAATCTTATCAGTGACCTAAGGTCAGATCAATTTCGTGACCTCTCCATTATAAGCCAATGGGGAAAGAATCAAATGCTTCCTATTCTGAGGATACGAAAATATATATCAGCCCAATTACTTCTGGATCATGTTATCATAGGCCATTCTTGAAGTTCCAGCTGCAATTTTTGTTTCAGTGACCCCTACAGGGTCAGATGAGGTCATCCGAGGTCACCAACACTTTGTTGTCGATAACGCTCGACAAAATCAAGATAGAGAAGTGAAACTGACACCAAGGTGTTTGTCTCGTTGAGGCATGTCTCCCAATGTGCAACATGACCTAATTGGGTTACCACTTGACCTTGACCTGAAGTCAAATTTGTAAGTTGACCTAGCCTGATCATCATGCATATGATGCAAAGCGCATTGACGAGAAGAACATGATGGCGTCAAAATTATTTCCCTATCTTTATTAGATAAAAAGATATTTGTGAGAACTGTTTTGCTAAAAAATAACCTTTTTGACATTTGATGAACTCTGGAGCCTAAACTATTCACCTGAGC